>JAWNLU010001991.1:1200000-1810000 GCA_035042165.1 Drosophila kuntzei | reverse complement strand
ACGCTGATTCAGGTCATTGTATGTAAAAATTAATGGAACATTTTCCTGCAACGAGAATTTCATCTTTTCTTTCACGTATTCGTACACCGGGCGGCCTGTCCGCTTTTCCGACTTTTCCGCATTTCCGTGAAGCTCACCCCTTGCCAATCAGTCCACAGTCAGCAACTGCCATCAGTTTTTGCTTCTAGTTTTGTGTTAGTTCCAGGGAAAAGTTTAATTTTCATTTGTAAGTCGTGAGTTTCCATCACGTCAACATGCTGCAAATTGTAAAGCGAACCAGTTTTTGTTTATGCCGCGCTTCCATTTAGCCAAATTCATATTCGATTCTATGGATTCCTTACAGTACAAGAAAGTTTTGTAAAATTCAAACTGCAGCTCAAACTTGAGGTCAAAGTTCAAATATCAATGAAAAAAAAGTTATTTTTTTATACATGCTAAATAGTTGAGAAAATTATGTATTTGATGATCGAATTTGGTTTAAATCGGTTCACTATATCATATAGCTGCTCGGAACAATCGGCCGAAAATTAAATTTCTGTGTGAAAAACTTTGTTGTTTCTGGAGATATCTCTATCAATCTCCCAGATTTTATACTTGGTATTGTTCTCTACGTAAAGATGAAATTTAGTTAAAGTGGTACTACTATATCATAGAAGGTGTCTTCTTTTCCCTATATTTAAGTTATAATAATTTAGATTAAAAATTTAATTATTATTGTACTTAATATAAATTCGCTTTATTTTTACTTGAAATTTTTGGAAAATTTTAGAAAATTCAATCTGCAGCTCAAACTTGAGGTCAAAGTTCAAATATCAATTGTTAGTATGAAAAACTATGTTGTTCTTTTTTACATTTTAAACAATTGAAAAAATGATGTATTTTATGTTGTCTTCTATATCCTGACCGAATTAGGTTTAAGTCATATAACTATCATAGAAACTGTCTCTTTTCTTTCCCTATATTTAAATTATAATAATTTAGAATACAATTTGAATTATTATTGGTTTTATTAGAAAATTTAGATCTACAATTTTATTTATATTCTGGTTTCTGTTTCTCTTAATTTTCCCTTGAAATTTTCAGTTACTTCTGATCTACAATTTGATGAGTTGATGGAAAGCGGTTGCTAACAAACTGTCATAGAAACTGTCTTCTTTTTTTCCGAATATTTAAATAATAATAATTTAGTTTACAAATTTAATTTGTATTGTATATAACATAAAATGTAGGCCTACGACTCTGTTTCTTTATGGTTTCTGATTCCCTTAACTTTCCCTTGAAATTTTCAGATATTTCTGGTCCATAATTTGATGAGTTGATGGAAAGCGGTTGCCAACAATTGCATATGCGAATATGCAAGCCATTTAAGCCCTCATTAAGTCGAGAAAAGTTCCGCAAATATTTTAACTATTTTACGACGCCTAAGCACCAGCAACATCAACGGCATAGTCATTGCTGGAAAGAGGGGAGAGTTCAAAGTAGGGAGTAAAGAGTAGAGAGTAGAGAGGGAGGGAGGAACAGGTTGGCATCGGCGTCCTTATGGAATTTATGCAGCCTGCTGAAACTTTCTCCATTGCCAGAGTCATGCCATCGACTTCCTATACACCAAGGATTCGGGGTAAGTGCTCATAGTCAGTGTGAAGTTGAGAGTGGGAGGGAAAATGGAACCTGGCATATCTGCTGGTAAATGCTCTTTAACTTATTACAGCCGCAGCTGACAGACGTCGTTATGCCAATCATTTCTATTCCGGATTCGAGTCCTTACTTGTTCAACCTCAAAGCGAGGCTCATTTAAGTTTTTAACCATAATCCAATGACACTTGACTAGCAAGTAGCTTATAATCGTACGATTAAACGTGCACATTTTTATCTATCTAATCAGTTGAATTTTCTTTTGCCTTCTGTTGCACAGCACAAAGTGTCATTGGATTATAGCGAGAATTTCGTTTAAACAAAAGCTTAAGTGCTTTCACGTAACGAATATTTTCCTCACATGGCATTTCTTGGCATACTCATATTACATCCGTCCCCCCTTCCTTTCATCCCTCCCTCCCTTTGTGCCCCTTTAAGCTACTTGTACTCCAATAGCAAAGGGTCGCCTTTAAAATTCCATGACCCTAATTTTTTCGGAAGCAACTGCAACATTTGAAAAACTGCAATTAGGCTGTAACATGTCAGAGGGGAAAGGGGCACAGTGGGCAAAATATGCAAGATTTCATTAGACCTTTGAAGTCATTTATTAATATAATTCTATAATTTAAGAACTTCGAAATTCTGATATTTTTCCAAGAATATACATTTTTTGGCATGTAATTTTCTTTGATGTTAAAAAAAACTAGATTACATTATAATGTGCATAAGAAAAATAAATTTTGTAGTTATTGGCTAATATAATTATTTTTGTTAATAGCTTCGAAAATATAAATTTTTAAGCATTCAATTTTATTTGAGGTTTTTTTTATTTTCAAAAATAAAAAAATTATTTTAATAAAAATTGTACAAATGAAACAACTTTTACTCATAATTGGTAAAAATGTGTTTAAATATTGGCTTCCGAAAGCAGATCGGACTTAAAAACACTTAAATATAGATATCAGTCTTGAAAAATCAAATCTTAATAATATATTTTGGATGAATGGATAAGTACCCATTTTCGAATGGAGGATTAACTTTAATTCAAAAATTGGCATTATATTTTAAATTGAACTCAAATATGGAAAAAATGTGAGTAAAATAAAATTATTTGGATGAACGAAATATTACTATGGGGTATCTTGGAAAGAGGACTAACATTATTTTTAAAATGTCCTCATATAAATTAATTTAAGAGGCATGTTTGAATTAATTTTTTTTTATTTGACAGGGCAATTAAATTAATTTCACTCTTTATTTTATTTTGGCTTTAACAAAGAATAATCTAGCAGTTTGTCCCACTGTGCGAGGGGGATATGATATGTTGCAGAGGGAGGGTGCGTCTGCTTTTGGGTTAAGCACATGTTATGTTACAGTTACAGTGACTGTTGCAGTTGCAGTTGCAGTTGCACAGTGACTCACAGTCACCTTTTACAGCTTCCACGAGGCACGCTTAACGAGCAACGCGACGCGGACGGACCGACGGACGGACGGACATGTCTGAAATGAGAGTCGACTTGGCATCAGCAGCTGCTGGCAGCAGTGGCAACCGTGGCATCCACATGCAGATGCTGCAACTCAAACGTAGGCAGGTGCAGACTGTGGCAGCATTGTCGCTACCCGTCACCATTTCAGGCATCTCCGGCGATTTTTCTACGTGTGTGTGTGAGTAACTGAGTACCCTCTAGTACAGCTCACTGGTGAATTTAACATAAGGAAGTATCTGGCGGTACACTGATAAAAAACGGTTCTAAAATCAATATTTTTGGTCAAAGAACTAAGAGATTTGGTCTAAAAAATGTGTCGAGAACATAAAATTCTTAAAGTTTGAAAACACATCTTTACTTTAAGAACATTTCAAATAAGACCAAGCTTTCATTTTTAGAACAACAAGTTTTAAATACTCAAAAAAAAATTAAGCAGTTGCTTAAAATTTTTTTTCTTTTCTTATTTTTGATACACATATAAAATTTTTTTCTGATTTGATTTATATTTCTTTATTCTTATATTAAAAAAAATAGCTAAATATAGCTAAATATAAAAACAGCTATATAAACTTTTAAAAATAGCTAGAAAAAGCTAGGAAATCTAAAAAAAAGACATAACAAAAGCTATTTTAGTTTTTAGGTTGATTTTATTCCCTGCATCTCTTGAAAATATGCAAATTTAAGTAAAAATCGAGAATATTAGGCCCTATCTATCTGTCAAAAAAAATGTTAACAACTATATAAAATAGTAATCAGAAATAATTATTTTGAACATATCCAGAAGTTTTTTTAAATTTTATAATTTTATAGCTATAATTTGCGCTATTTGCTTATTGCAAAACGTTAGATATAGCGGGAAAATATCTAAATTGGCAACATAATATTATATTAGATATTAAAATGGTTTTATTTGAAGAACAAAATATGTAAAATGAATTTTCTTGATTTTAGACGTTGGTCTTTTTTTTCAGTGTACGCACTCGACACCATCTGCATTACCAATAACCATTGAATTCACCAACATCCACAACACACCAGTAACCAGTGAATACTTTTCATTGGTAAATTCACTGCTTAATTTGATCGAAACGAAATTGATTCAACAATCGTTGGTAAATTCACTGCGTACCGGCCGGCTGTACTAGAGGGTTACATTTGAGTGTCTATGTGTGAGAGTATCTGTATCTGTGTGTATGCTCTGCTGGCTACCCGCAGATGCTGCGCTCTGCATGCATGACAAATATAATTGCAACACTTTGTGGGCGTGTTTGAAGTGACAAGAATTTTGACACCATTTCGGTCTAAGGACACATTTGTTTGCATCTTTAACTTAATTTGACGCCGACGGAGTTCTTAATTAAAGCTGCCTCCATTGTCTGGCATCAAAACTTAAAGATATCAAAGAACTAAAAAAAAAAGCAAAGCTCCAGTTTGAAAACCCTATAAAGATTTTCTTAATAGCAAATGTTTGTGAACGCATCCCGAGTTTATGTTACTTATCCACTGGAATTTGTTAAAGTTCTAGCTGTCTATTCTTAATGAAACTTGAATTTCTTAATTCGAGATATAAATTTTATTTTATTTAATATTCTTAAAGAAACCTATTACTTTGCCAAAACTTTAACGATTTCAAAAGTTTACTTGGCGTCTTAAGTCATGTTGCATTCAAATTGAACTAAATTCGTTATGATAAAATTATTTAAAAATATTTTGAGTTTAATATTTTAAATATATAAAATGGTTGACCATTTTAAACTCATCGTTTTGGAACCAACTTTGGATTCCTCATTGCATCTTATAATAAACTTTAAGAAATAAAAAAATTGCGTATACGTATATAGATTCTGAGAGTTTTCCTTTTTTTTTGAAAATTGAGTTTAAATTTTTGAATAAATAAAATGTCCAATATTTTAAAATCAACGTATTGGAACAAACTTTGGATTCCTCACTGCATCTTATAATAAACTTAAGGAAATAAAAAAATTGCGTATACGTATATAAATGCTGAGAGTTTTAATTTTTTTAATATACAATTTTAACTAAATTAGACAATTTTAAAATGGATAAAGTTATTGATCCAACTTTGGATTCGTCACTGCTTCTTATAATATCTGAGAATTTTCATTTTTTTTGAAGAAAATGTTGCTTAAATTGTACAAATTAATCTTAATTCGTGTTGCATTAAAAATTAAAATATTTCGTTATGATATACGTTAAGATAAGTTATTAAGAAGCATTTTGAGTTTAATACATAACATTTTTTTTGTTTGGTTAAATAAAATGTTCAACATTTTAAAATCAACCTATTCGAGCAATCTTTAGATTCGTCACTGCATCTTATCATAATCTTTAAAAGCAAAAAAATTGCGTATACGTATATAGATTCTGAGAGTTTTAATTTCAAGTTTTATGCGGAAAACTCTTAATTTATGCTGGATTTCGGTTAGATAAAATTATTAAGAAACAATTTGTTAAATAAAAAGTCCAACATTCCGTTTTCGAGCAATCTATAAATTAGTCATTGTAAATAAAAAAGAAAAAACAAATTACGTATACGTATATAGATGCTGAGAGTTTTCATTTTTTTTATAGAAAATTTAGCTTAAATTGTAAAAATTTGGAATGAATAAAGTTTTTTATGCAATTTAAAAGATTTTCGAGAACTTTGGCCAACTATAAAGTTATGTAAACTGAACACATTTTGATGTGGGAAATCTTTTTAGATATTGAATTTGCATCTAAACTAAATCCAACTTAAACAATTTAAATAAAATTATTTTTTATTTATTTTTCGAATTTTAGAGCAGATTGTTAAACAATTGCCAATCAAATATAGACTCAACTTTTAAACTAGACTTGCATATTTTGCAAATGTTGGAATTTATTTCGAAATTGATGGATTTCAGTTCAAAATGAATTTGTATACGTTTCATATTTATAGATTAAACTTTCTTTATTTTAGACATGTTCCTAACATAGTATATTCGTACAGGGAATGGCATTTAGGTTGAGTAGGTGTTGATGCCAAAGCCGTTGGCCAACATTTGCTGGTCAATCCAGGTGCGAGCCAAGGCGACATTGGCATAGGCCGCTGGAACTTCATCATTGCAGCCAATGCCCCATGCGACAATTCCGCTTTGTTGGTATCGATTGTCGGTGGCGAGTCCAATTGGACATGCAAGTGGAGCACCTCCATCGCCCTGACAGGTGTCGACACCTCGTTGTCCACCCGCGCACATGAATGAACGATCCAGGCCGAATTTTGGACCGAGACGTGTGGCACGCAGCTGCGTCTGGCAGGTATTGAAATCCACGACTGGCAATGGCACTCGCTTCATGATGACGCTGTATTTGCCAGCGGCACCAAAGACATCCTTGCCCCAGCCGGTGGAGAAGCAGGTGGTACGGGCAGCGGGGGATGCACCCTGGGCAGGCAGACAAACCACATTGATGTGATCATCCAAAGTGAATTCCTGTGTTAAAATGACGAGGGCAAAATCGTTGGCCACGTTCCTCACATTGTATTGGGGATGTGTGATGATTCTCTGCACAGCACGCTCCTGGTAAGGCAAACGTTCCTTTGTCGTCTGTGCATCCCATTCACCAGCTCGGGCTACAAACGAGCCGGGGGCATGTGGCAGCAGACAATGCACCGCGGTGAGCACCACTTGAGGATGAATAAGTGAGCCGCCACAGAAGTAGCTTGAATTTCCGGCATGCAACAGGGCCACCGTCCAGGGGAACTCCCCAAAGCCGGCCTCATTCTGTGTCGCACCCGTCAAGGTAAAGTCAATTCCACCCACATTGCGAATGCCACAGCCACGTGGTTGATTTGGTCTCTGGTCCAACGGCGTCGGATTTAGAACCTCGGAACGTGTGCGATTGCCGGCACAGCAAACATCCACGGATGAGGGACAGACGGGATCGTCGTCGCCAAAACGTATATCAATTACACCGAAGCCATCAAAGCTACCATCCTCCGTGATGCTGTTCGTCGAGGGATCACACATGTAGTAGGGCACACAATTGCAATTCGCCTGCTTCCCACTGACGGAGTTAAAGTTGATAACCGGACTCGAGGGATCGATGGGCACTGGAGTCACTACCTCGGCAAAACCACCTGGTCTCGTGGGCGGTACCTGTCCGGGATTCGTGTTGAATATATCCTGAATATTCTTATCCACATTCGATACTTGCTGTGGTGCAGCATTCCCACAGGCCAAAAAAGCAGCTAAGATCACCAGTCCCAGTCTATAAGACATTCTACCCATCTTGATCTGTAAATAAAGATAAAAGAGGTTTAGATATAATTGCTACACTCAGCAAAAAAAATATTACGCTTATTTTAACAACATTTGTGTTAAACAACAATAATATTATTCCTTATTTTAGAAACAATTACAATTAATAAGTTAATTGTTAGTAAATTAGAAATTTCTTAAATATGAAAAACAGATTTTTTTCTAAAAAATATTGTGATATTAATATATTATTATAAAAAAAATATATATTTTCAGAAATAATTGTTTGGAAAATGATTGAAACAATTGCTCAATTATAAATATATTCTGCCATTCGCTACGGAAAACAATTACTCTAATAATTTAATTTATAAATAAAACCAATTCCTAAATATAACAAATATACATTTTTGTTCTTAAAAATATGGTGATTTAACGTTCCAGTTTTTTCTGAATATAGGTAAGTTATAATAAACATTCTATTTTCAGAAATAATTGCTGTGGAAATTATAAATACAATATCTTAATATAAAAAAAATTCTGTCATGCGCCATGAGAAACAAATACTCGAATAAGTTATTTTTGGAAAAATCAATTCTAAAATATGAAACATATATTGTTTTTCCCTAAAATATGGTTTCAATAAAAGAACGTTACAATATTTTCTGAATATTCGTTAGTAATAAAAAAAACACAATTTTCAGAAATAATTTTCCCTAAAATTATAAATACAATATATGAATTTAAAAACTATTCCACCATGAGCTTAAAATAAAAAACATTTAAAAAAAATTTCAACTGTTACGGGTCCTGCTTTTTAAAAAATTAAAAATTTTAAGAAGTTCATATTTAAATGATTAGGACAACACAAATACGACTTTCTGTTATTCAGGGAAAATTACAGATATTTTTATTTGCAGTGTACTCATAATTCCCCAATAAATGCTAATAACTGTATTTTCTTAATAAGCTGGGGAATAATTCTATGAAAACCTGTGAATCCCGTTTGACTCGTTTCCAATCTCACCGGAATTAATAACATCTGCTAAGAGAGCAAGTTTAAAATGTTCCTGTTAAATTTGTTTACGATTAAACACATTCACACGCATAGACTAGTTATTTAATAACAAATGTCAACAATCTTGATTAAATGACGTCAAATTCAATGCAAGCTTTTAAACGGATTTCCCCAGCGTTTTCAGTTTTCAATATGTTATATTTCCAATAAAAATATAATTTAACTATAAAAATATTGACTAACCTGACTAAAGTCTTGTGCAGTTAAGTGATAACCTTGACTTTTGGTCAAAAATCCCAGCGCAAAATGTTGATTATCGCTTTAATATTAATCTTTCTCTCACGGAAGCCAGACAAAATTTGTAAGCCCGATTTTCTATTACCTCCAAGCGGCAATTCGAGAGCTGTGAACACGAGCGAATTTCAATTACGACTGCCTTGAAGAGCTTCGGGCCAATCAGATACATGGCACGAGCTGAAAAAGCTTTTGAGTGTAAGCTTCACTCTCTCTCTCTCTCTCTCTCTCTTTGATTAAAGCTTGTGCTTGACTCTGATAACAGAGAGAGAGAGAGCTGATCTTGAACTTACGATTACTCGTACTCAAAACTGTTTCACAATTCTCTCCCAATCTTAAGCAGAGTACGGCTTTTGACCAGCTCAATTGGGAAACCGGTTTACGGAATTTATGGGCCTTTGTATGACAATCTCGAGTCTCCTATTTGCAGGCCTCCAAGTTGGTCATTTTTGAAATGCAAAACAATTGATTCTAATTCTTTTCTTTAAATTAGATTTAAATAATATTAAATAGCAAAATCAAAATGACAATGACTCAAAATTAAATATCTTACATTTAATTTAATATTGAATCATATATATTTAAATCAAGGATTAAAACCTTAACCGAAACCGCAACCTTTTACCGATAAAAACCGATTGAAATTTGTAACCGTAGCTGATATCGTCACCGAAAAACTGTTTTTCCACAAAACCGAAACCCATAAGCTGAAAAACTTTAAACCGAAATAACCATTTAGTAACCGATTCATTTAGAAGGGTAAATTTCGGTTCTGGCCGTCGCAGCTACTGATCAACTTTGATAACTTTGAACTACCATAACTTTGTCAAAAGTCAAACAATTTTCATGCGGAATGTAAATTTGTGCATTTTTTTACCACTTAATTCGTTCTGCATTTAAATTTTGATCATTTTAAAAATTCAAAAATTTCGAATTTTTTAGAAATTTTACAGTGTTACCCCTTATCATTTTTCGAAAAATTTCGAAAATTTCGAATTTTTAAAATGAACAAAATTTAAATGCAGAACGAATTAAGAGGTGAAATCATGCTCAAATTTACATTGCGCCTGGAAATTGATTGAGTTTTGACAAAGTTATGGCAGTTTGAAGTCATTAAAAATCAGTAAAATCAAAATAATCGAAATTTTCATTTTATTCCAATATCCAGATAACATTATTTTCCAGGCTAAAAAGATCAAAGTCTTTTTTCGTGTAATACAATAAATAACGCTTCTTATTTTGGTCAACCCAAAACCTTAATTATTATTTTTTTGTGAACCGAAACCATACCGGTATTCTTAAACCGATAACCGTTACGAAACCGATACTCCAAAATTTTGCATAACCGATAACCGAACACCTTAATTCGAGCATAACCGAAACCGTAACTGAAACCGATATTCGTTTGAAAAAATTTGCGTTTTCCTACTAAGGAAAATTACTTTACACCCCACCCTTGTGATTATACACTTTTATTTAAGACAGGGTTTTAAAATTTATTAACACATTAATTAACACATCAATATAAGGATCGAAAAACTTGTTTAGCTTTATATACGTAACAAATGTCTTCTTATTTGCCTGAGGTGAACAAATAAATACTTATCTTTTTGTCACATCGTAGTTTTCCCATCTCTTCCCACTGCCAGGACAAAGTCAAGTTATATTCTTTTTAAGATTACTGGATATACGTGGTCTCAATCTCAATCCTCTGTAACAGACTTAAGCTCAAGTTGGCCATTTGCATAGATAACAACGGTAAACCTATGTCCTGACTCAGGCTCACAATAAATATTTTATTTGACACTGTGGGCCAGAATAAGTTGCCTCTGGCCAAATCACCCAAATATGCGATGTACTCACACATATGTATGTATGTATGGGTATATATGTATGTATGTATGTGCACAAAAGGTATGCAAAATGTAAAACGTTTGATTGCCATTGATTGTGGGAAGCCTTTTGGGCATTTCCTGGCCGCAATCAAGCCACTTTTGCAAATTATTAGCAACAATCATTGATAGTCCTTGTTTGAGAGAGTGTGATAAAAAAAAATTTCAAAATTTGCTTAAAATTTTCCTTTAAAATATGCGAAATTAGTTCGAATATAACAAGAGATTATATAAGTAGCTGTCAAATATTTATATTTTGATTTATTTATGTTTATACACTTTTAAAAACAATTTGGGATTCTATAGAACCAAAAATTAATACACTATGTAGAAAAGAACCTCTATTTGATTGTGCAGAAGAATTGTTCTGGTCGATTTAAGTTAAACTAAGGAACATAATCACGAGAATAAACGCAGGTAATAATTAACTGAGAGAAAGCGATAAAATTGCCTGAAATTTTAATGTAAAACATGTTAAATTTTTAAGAATATTTATTCCGTAATTAAATAATAGACTCATATATGTATAAAAATATGAATAAAATTTAAAAATATAACATCTTGAACATTAAACCAAAAAATTAAAAAACAAAAGAATATCTATTCCGTAATTAAATACTTGACTCAATATATATATATATATATAGTTGACTTTATATTTTATTTAAATTTATTTAACGTCAATTAAAAGCAATTGGTAAAAATTGTAAAAAAAAACTAAAAATATGAATAAAATTTAAAAATATGGCTTAGAATTAAATGTGTTAAATTCTTAACAATATTTATTCCGTGATTAAAAACTTTACACAAGGGACAAAAAAAAAACAATGGAAAAAATTGTAAAAAAAATTTAAAAATATGAATAAAATTTAAAAATATGACTTTTAATTTAAAAAAGGCTTTCAAGTTAATATATAAGTAATAAACAATTTTAAATATTAAAACGAAAAATAAAAAAAAAAGTTTTAAAAAAAATTCTAGAACCATACGTACTCATCTTTTCTTTTAACTCAAATTGTTTATATATATTCATCTTTAAAAAACTGAAGAAAAAACCTGAATATGCGGGTGATTCTTGTTGTTTATTAACAAATCTAGTATCTGACGTTTATATTATAATAGATAAAATAGTCTGGCTTTTAAAGGTAACATGTGTTGCGATACAGATGTATATACATTGTACATACTTGTATGTATTAGAATCAAACTGATATGCATACGCATTCAATTAATCAAGTTCAACGAACGGTTTTTCCAATTTACATTTTGCCGGTGGATGCGGCTTGTTCAAGTTCATTAACTTTAAAAAAACATTACAACAATTAAAGCCCATTCGTATATATTTCTACTTGTTGAGCTTCTTAGCACCCTACAAAGTAATAAAAGAAATACCCTACACTTTTAAAATTTATAGCAAAGAAATTGTTTATAAACTATATTTAAGATAAGTATGTGCAAATAAATTGCTGTTAAAAATAATAATTAATTAAATGGATAAACCAAATATATGAATTTAAATAATATATAGTTTAAATGTTGTTAGCCTATGAGTTGTTATTTGAGAACTAACTGTGATATTAAATAATTGGTTTCTTGAGAATTATACATATTACCTACACTAAAAAATTCTAGTTAACTTATATGTAACATATATCGGGCCCTTGAAAATGTTGCATGATAATATAGTTTCAAACATAGTATATACGTGCATATAATGAAAGAATTACGTAACTATTTGTAAATATTTATATACATCTATTTGTATATATATTAGAAAAGTACTTCGGATTACTCTAATTGTGGAACCGCCCTGGAATCACAGTGCATGTCGAAATTTATTTATGCAATTCGTTGACTTTAAATACTTGGGTGGGTTTGTGGTCAAAGTATTTACCATTTACCATTTTGATTCCTTCTGGAATTTGTAATATTGCCCAGCAGGTGTATAAAAGCAGCCCATACTCAATTTGTGGGTTCAATTGCTGTATCGTATGGCAATTCGATCGTACTTATTCGCATCAACTTCAACTGGATTACATTTCAGAAGGACACTCAAGCAATAAATATACACACATTGTGCACCGTTTTCAAGTGATCTGTGAAAGTGAATAAAACCCTTGTTAAAGGACATTTCCAAAGACATTATCCCTATATAAAAGTGATTCAAAGTTAAACAAGTGCAATGGCATCCAATATTGTGGTGAAAAAGAATAAAAAATACTCAAGATCTCGTCCCGATACCGATGGCGATGATATTGTCATTTCCGGCATGGCCGGAAAATTTCCAAACTCTAAAAATGTATCCGAGTACGAGTACAATCTATACAACAAGGTGATTATCGAGCAAAAATAGTTAGTTAAAAAATTCTGATAAATGTGTTACAGAGTAAAAAAAAATTCTTAAATATTTAGAATATACGATTGATTTCTTTATTTTATTCTGTAACATTATTTGGATAAAAAAAACATTATAAATTGTTACCTGAATTAACAAAATATTCTTTTTAACAGTGTGAGAGTGGAAAAAAATATTCAAAATGTTCAGAAAATCGTAATATTTTCAATGTATAATATTTTCACATAAAAAAAGTACTTAAAGTATTCAGAAAATGTGACTGTTTTTTTCCTCAAAAAAAAATTATATTAAATGTCCCAAAATTTTATAAAAAGTGACTTATTTACAATTGTTTGATACGTAATATATTAAGAAAATGTGAATATTTTCATCATCTTATTCCTTTACAATTTACGAAAAGAAAACTTTATAAAATGTATCTTAAATTTGTGTAACATTGTGTAGAAAAATTGAAAAACTTACACAAAATAGAAAAGTACTAAAAACTAAAGTTCAAAGTGGTGAAAATAATTTAATAACCGGCGAAATCCATTAAAAACAAACGCATTTTAAAGAGTTAAACTTTTGTTGGCTACTTTTCTATGTTGTTAACTGATTTTTAAAATCTAAAACTATTTCTTTCCCTTCAGATTGACATGGTGGATGACGATGAACGTCGTTGGCGTCACTTCAATCCAGAGATTCCCAAACGTTCTGGTAAAATAAACGATCTGGAGAAGTTCGATGCTACGTTCTTTGGAGTTCACTTCAAGCAGGCGCATACGATGGATCCCCAAACGAGAATATTAATAGAGGCGGCCTATGAAGCAGTTATAGATGCAGGAATCAATCCGAAAACTCTGCGTGGCTCCAAGACAGGAGTCTTCGTTGGATCTTGCATCTCTGAGTCGGAGAAGACCTGGTTCTATGAGAAGGTTTCCTCGGGTGGTTTCGGCATCACAGGATGCAGTCGTGCCATGATGGCCAATAGGATCTCCTACTGCATGGGATTGGAAGGTCCATCCTTTTTATTGGACACTGCTTGCTCCAGTTCCATGTATGCCTTGGACAGTGCATTCAGTGCGATTCGAAATGGCGAGATCGATGCCGCAATTATTGGTGGCTCGAACCTTTTACTTCATCCGTTTGTGACTCTACAATTTGCTCGGTAAGCGATCTTTACTTTTTATTTTTATTCAATCATGTGCTTAATTGCACATCCTACTTTAACAAATTAATTGGTACAATTATCGTCAATCTGAATATTCAGATATTTTTTACAAAACTGTAGAAATTTTAGTGACAATTTATTTGAAGGCAACCGTACAAAATATCGGTATTCCTTTAATTTTATGACTTTAAAGAAATACCGATATTTTAAACAATAAATAAATTCATTCAATTTAAACATGAGAAAAAGAAGATTTATGGAACATGCCTGTTTAAAAATATATTACATTTTAAAGCATTTATTTAACAATTAAATATTATGGCAAATATCATTTAAAATAATCTGTAATTGTTTTATAAACATATTTTCAAAACAACAATTTATCTTGCCAAATTTAAAGTTAATTAAAAAAGTTTATCGTCCGATTATTAAAAATATTTTAAAGTTTTTATTTATTAATTGAATATTATTTCTAAAATTATTTAAAATACAGATAGTAACACTTTTCACTTTATATTTAAAACTTAGGCAAAGTATTAAAAATTTATTGTTTTTCACTTTAATTTCATTTAAATTCACCAACTCAAATTAAATTGGCGCAAAATGATATTAGAACAGGTTAAAGATATTCAGTTCCGAAAAATCCTGCCGGAAATGAAAACCGGAACAGGCCTTTTAATGAATATTTTTATAATTATATAATGTATACCCTATATTTATTATAATGTTTATTATATACTATATTATTATAATGTATACCCTATAAATTCAATACTTTAGACTTGGTGTCTTGGCTCCCGATGGTTTCTGTCGTCCTTTCGATAAGGATGCAAGTGGATACACGCGATCGGAGACAATTAACTGCATGTTTCTTCAGAGGAAGCGCGATGCGAAGCGAGTTTATGCCAGTGTCATTTACTCCAAGACAAACTGTGATGGCTACAAGCCAGAAGGCATCACGTATCCTTCGGGAAAAGTTCAAGAGAAACTGCTGCAAGAATTCTACCAGGAAATCGATCTGACACCAAATGATTTGGGTTATCTGGAAGCTCATAGTACTGGCACCGTGGTCGGAGATCCCGAGGAGTGCAAGGCCATTGACAGTGTGCTCTGCAGTCAGCGAGATGAACCCCTCCTGGTGGGATCCGTCAAATCCAATGTGGGACACTCGGAAGCCGCCTCTGGCATCTGTTCCCTGGTCAAGGCTTGCCTTGCTTTCGAAACCGGATTGATAGCACCAAATATTAATTTTGCCGAAGTGAAACCCACGATTGCGGCACTTGCCGAGGGCAGATTGATTGTGGTCAAGGATCCCACTCCACTGCCCAAGCCATATATCGGCATTAACTCCTTTGGATTTGGAGGCGCCAATGCCCATGCCATTTTAAAGGCTTATCCCAAGCCGAAGACGAACTTTGGACTGCCCGAGGATGATTTGCCCAGGATTGTGAATTGGGCTGGCAGAACCGAGGATGCGGTTAATGAGATCTTCAATGCGATTGAAAAGAAACCTTTGGATGCCGAGTTTATTGGACTTTTGCAGAACATACAGGAGGAGGATGTATCGGGATTGGTTTTCCGAGGCTATGGCATCTTCACCAAGAACGGAGTGGAGCCGGCAAAGACGGTGGCCAGAGATGTCCAACATTACACTGGCCTCCAGCGTCCCATTGTCTGGGTGTACAGTGGAATGGGTTCACAGTGGAACGAGATGGGTTCATCTCTGATGACACTGCCAGTTTTCCGGCAAGCCATCGAAAAATGCCACAAAGTTTTGTTGCCAAAGGGAATCGATCTCATCAACGTCATCACATCCGATGATCCTGCCATCTATCAGAATATTCTCAACTCATTTGTTGGCATCGCCGCCTGTCAAATTGGATTAACCGATGTCCTGCGTTATCTGGACTTCGTACCCGATTACATTATTGGCCATTCCGTGGGAGAATTGGGTTGCGGTTATGCCGATGGAGGTTTGACGGCCGAGCAAATGATCCTCGCTGCCTATTATCGTGGTAAAGTGAGTGTGGATGCGGAGAAGATCAAGGGATCCATGGCTGCTGTTGGCATTGGCTACAAGGCAATTAAACAGATGCTGCCGAAGACAATTGAAGTTGCCTGTCATAATAGCGCCGATTCCTGCACCATTTCCGGACCAATTCGGGATGTCAGTCACTTTGTGGCCGAACTCAAAGCGAAGGACATCTTTGCCAAGGAAGTGCCCTGCTCCAATATTGCCTACCATTCCAGATATATTGCTCAGATGGGTCCTGCCCTATTGAGCTGCATGAAGGAGATTATTCCCCATCCCAAGCCAAGGACCTCAAAGTGGATGAGTACAAGTGTGCCCAAAAATGAGTGGGAACAGCCCGAACGGCAGATTTGCTCAGCGGAATACCATACCAATAACTTGTTGCACAGTGTACTTTTCGAAGAGACCTTCGCTCAGCTCCCGAAGAATGCGTTGACCATCGAAATAGCTCCTCATGGATTACTGGGTGCGATTCTCAAGCGATCCATGCCGGCTGGTATTCACATTCCCTTGACCCACCGAGGAAACAAAAACAATGCGCTCTTCTTCATTACAGCGCTGGGCAAGTAAGTAAATCAAATGGAAAAATATTCCTACACATAGCGAAAAAATCAAGTATATCATAGTTAAAGCCCCTGAAAAGACTGAAATCGAGAATATCGACTTTAGTCCCAATACAATTTCTTAATTCCGAATATTTTCCAAAGAATCAAACTATTTTTATCTTGAAGAAATTGTATTAATAAATTGAAAATTTGCGTCCTGATGAATGCCTAGATCTCAGAGACTAGAAGAGTTAGAGAATCCAAATTTGGTGGCAATATTCCTATATTTACCAACTATTTTGAGATATTTATCGAATTTTTCCGGAATCCCATTTACCCCCGCAAAGCAAAATTAATCGAATAAGAAGATAAATTTTACAGGTACAGCTGAAATTTGTAACACGGAATGTGTTCCATATTAAGAACGTTTTCTGAAAATTTCATCTAAATCGGTTAAAAAGCATAGAAGATAATTGAGATATATTTCATCTAAACATAGAGGAGAATTGAGATATAGTTATTATAGCGATGGTTCCAATAGCGTAAATTATGAATTTTTTATAGCTTGTCTTTTTATTATCCAATACTTGTTTTTTTCTATCTTAACCAAATTCTCGTAAACTCATAAATGCAGAGAGAGAATTCAAAAGAATCTATAAAATCTTAATTTAAGATTTTTAAATCTTGATTTAAGATTTAAAAAACTTGTTCTGTAATTATTTGCTATGAAAATCATACATGATTTTTTTTAAGACTTGCTTTTTTTCAAGTTTTTTTTACTTGGTTTTTGCTCATATTCAGTAATCGGTATTTTTTTTAAATAAATAAATTTTACCATTACTTTTTCTCTCTGTGTACTTACATTCTGTTACTTTTCTCGTTCTCTCGCTTTAGACTCTTCCAAAATGGAGTTATGCTGCCTGTTTCCAAGCTGTATCCGAAAATCGAGTTCCCTGTGTCGAGATCCACACCGATTATCAGTTCGCTCATCCGTTGGGATCACAGTGAGGATTGGTTTGTGACCAGGTATGAGAACATGAAGACCAAGGCGAGTGGAGAACGTGTCTTCCCCATTAACCTGGCCAGCGACAACGAAGAGTACATGAGTGGACATATCATAGATGGCAAAATTCTGGTTCCTGCCACCTGTTATCTACAATACGTCTGGGAAACCTTCTCCTTGATGTACCATGGACCCAGCTATATGGATATACCAGTCGAATTCGAGGAAGTTCAATTCATAAGAGCCACGAATATGTCGGTGAACGGAGAAGTTGAGCTCAATGTGATGATTCACTATGGCACGGGACACTTTGAGGTGAGTTCGATCGGCAAAAACGATAAATTACACTGAGAAAAGACCAACTTCTTAAATCAAGAACATTCATCTAAAATATTTTGTTATTCAAATAAGATCACTCGACTAGGAAAAAATATTAAAAGAATATTTAAAAAAAAAATCCAAATTAGAAAAAAAATACATATATCAGAGAAAAAAAAATTATAAGTACCTTATTTTTCGTTTTTTTCTTGATAATTTTAACATTTTTGGTCTAAAAAAAAACCTATTTTAATTTAAAATGTTCTTAAAATCAAAATGTGTTTTCTAACTTTAACAATTTTATGTTTTTGACCAAAATTCTTAGTGCTGAGACGAAAATCTTGATTTTAGAACCATTTTTATCAGTGTAGGGAATTATTACAGTAGATTTATTTTATTTCTTACAGATAACTGAAGGCGGCAGTTTGGTGGTGACTGGAATAATACGAGAGATTGAGAATCCAACCATACCAGAGGTTTATGAGTTCAAGGAGGAGTCGAACTTCCCCATGGTGTCCAAGAAAGATTTCTACAAGGAACTCAAACTACGTGGTTACCATTACAATGGAGCCTTCCGAGCTGTAAAGAAAGCACGCTCCGATGGACAGTGGGGACAAGTGGAATGGAACTACAACTGGGTGACATTCATGGATGCGATGCTACAGATTCAAATCTTGGGCACGGACTCCCGATCTCTTCTACTGCCAACGAAGATTCGCAAGTTGCGCATTAATGGTGTTCATCATTTCGATTTGATGACCAAAATGGATCCGGAGAATCGTGTATTCGATGTCTACGTGGATAACAAGTTTGATCGCATTATTGCCGGAGGCATTGAACTGACGGGACTGCAGGCCAGTGCCGTGCAAAGGAGACGACCACCTGGTATTCCTGTACTGGAGAAATACGAATTCATTCCCTATTTTCCAGCTCCCGAAGTTTCTCAATCAAATGCCGCACGTCTCTGTGTGCAACTTGCACTTGAGAATGTTCCGGTTTTGAAGATCAAACTCGTTGAAGTTGACACTGATGGCAGGGATACAATTCTTGAAAAGTTCTGCGATGCTATTGAAGATTTGCCAGTGGTTACTGGTGAATGCATGTATCTGACCGAAAGAAAGATTGACGAAATTCCTGGCATTCATATCGAAAATGGAAAAATCTCTACTCTAACAAATTATCACTTTGTTATCAATGGCGGCATCTGTGGAGAACTCAACGAGGAGATCATGCAAAATGCCCAAAAAGTTCTGGTTGATAATGGTTTCCTCTTGATTAGAGAACGTCCTACAACGGATCTAACCAATCTTAAGTTACCCGAACATTTCCGTATGATATCGGTGATTCCCATTGACAACAACGAGGAAGTTTTCCTACTTCTCCAGAAGGTATCCAATAAACTGCATATGGAACCGATCGTAGTTAAAGTATCTGATGATGACACAACCTTCGAGTGGATCAATCAAGTACAGTCTGCCCTCAGCATGAAGAGCCAGGTTGTTGTCTATGCCTTCAAAGAGAAACTTAACGGATTGATTGGATTAGTCAATTGCCTGCGAAAGGAACCCGATGGCAATCTTGTTACTTGTTTCTATATTGAAGATCAGAACGCACCCGACTTTGATCTCTTAGATCCTTTCTATGCGACGCAGTATTCACTGGGATTGGCCTTTAACATCTATCGTCATGTGAGTAATAATCCCAATTTATATAAGAATCAAGAAAAAATTAGAAACACAAAACTGAAAAACTTTTATTTCAGAAATAAAAATATAAAAAAAGAAAAATTATAAAAATGTAATTACGAAATAGTAATAGATAATTAACAAAACGAAACCTTCCATAATAAAATGTAAATAGAATCATCATCATCATCATTTTGGGAAAAATTAAATTAATGTTACGATTGAAATATTTTAAAAGAAAATTCAATCAAAGTCTGAAAAATCAAAATTAATTTTTCTTATATAAACAAACTAGTTTTATCCCAATTTTTTGAGTTTTCTAGTTTTTTTGCTTTCTTTTTTTCCCATCCGAATTTTTAGTACTTTTTTAGTTTTTGGCTCTGAAAAATAAGTTCCCAAAAAAATAAGTCCGCCAAAAAAAAAGGAAATAAGGCCGCAAAAAATTATATAGGAAAAAACAACAACGATTTTTAATAAAAATTTGGAGTGCTATTTCTTTTTGGGGTCTTATTTCCTAATACAAATTGGTATCAATATGAAATAAGACCCCAAAATAAGAAATGAAATAAGGCCTCAAAATTAATTTATTAGGAAATTAATTTCTTTATCTTCGTCAAATACTATTATTTCATTACGAAATAACACCCAACATTTGGGGCCTTATTTCATTTTATCATTTGCGAACTTATTTCCTGCTGCCTGGATTTTTTACTCATGATCTCCTTCAATCCTTAGGGTTCTTGGGGCAGTCTGCGTCATCTGCTGCTGCCAGCTGATGAGGAGATGAAGCCACGAGCTGGACATATCTATGGAAACGTGATGCAACGCGGAGATCTCTCATCATTGCGTTGGTTCGAAGGTCCTCTCTCTCTCGAGAATAGCAGTGTGAAAATCGCGTACTCCTCCTTGAACTTCCGAGACGTAATGCTGGCAACTGGTCGCTTGGCATCCGAACTTTATGGCGGCAATCGAATCGATCAGAGTTGTGTACTCGGATTCGAATACTCTGGCATCAACATGAAGACAGGTCGTCGCATAATGAGCATGGTGATCAAAGGAGGCGTCGCTTCCTATGTGGATAGACCGTCGAAACTCATGTGGAACATTCCCGATCATTGGTCTCTCGAGGAAGCTGCTACAGTTCCTGTTGTTTATATCACTGTATATTATGCATTCTTTATGGCAACCGACATCCGGAAGGGAAAGACCATACTTATACACGCTGGAACTGGAGGCATTGGCCTGGCTGCGATTCGAGTTGCATTGGCCTACAATCTGGAAGTGTTCACCACATGCAGTACTCCACTGAAGAAGAAGTATCTTCTGGAGACCTTCCCACAACTGAAAGGTATGCATACAAATATTATTATTACCCTTACAGATGGTATTAGAACTAAGCAAAGATCTGAAACAGGCCAGATTGGATTTATTATATCATACACAGAAAAAAAAAACATTCTAAAATTCAAGTTTAAAGCTTAAAATTTGAGAATAGTCGTGCTTGAATCAAGTATTTTTTACTTGGTTTAAGAAAATTCTGGTTTACCCTACTTCTGACATCGGAATGAATTAATTTTATCCTGGAATCCCAAATTTTTTTTCTGTCTAGTTTAAAAATTAACATTTAGTTGTGTCTTGAACAATTTCACCAAAACTCACAAATTTCGTATTTAATAATATTTTATTCATCCTGATCAAATATCATATATTTACCAAAGGAAAGATCGGTCTAAAATCATTGTTTGGTATAAATATAGCTCTTTTTCTTAAATAATTTATTAGAAATTAAAAGTTGTGTATTTAATTAAATTTGGTGAGAATCTGACTACTTTATAATATAGTTGCTTTAGAGCAAGATTAATTATCCAAACTTGATTTTTTTTTTGTAAAAGAATTTACTTAGTGTTTTTTTATCTTAAGACTTTTTTTAATATACAATGTTTTTGCTGTATAATTGATTATCGGTTTCAGTTACGTTTTCTGCTATGTTTGTATTTTGGTTTTCGGTTACGAAAAATCTTTGTATATCGGTTTCGTAACGGTTACCGGTTTCTTGTATGTTTGGTTTCGAAATACCAGTACGATTTCGTTTAAAAAATTCGTTGATTTCAAAGAAGATCTATATAATTAGATCAATATATAAATTTAAAATCTATTTAATTAAAATATAAAATTCAAATTTGTTTTAAAGATCCTTAAAATCCTTGTAGTCCTTAATAACATAATTGAATTCAATGCTCGGTTATTAATCGCTTATTTCGGTTTTAATAATTTCGGTATTTCGGTTTCGTTGTAATAAATAAGTTTTGTTTTCGGTTAGGGTTTTCACAGTTACGGTTACCAATTTGAATCGGTTAATACCCTTTTCGACTACGTTTTGAATCCCTGATTATAACTATAGTAATTATCACTTATAGAATCGAACATTGGCAACTCCCGAGACACATCCTTTGAGCTGATGGTGCAGCGGGAAACAGATGGCAAGGGAGTTGACTTTGTGCTGAATTCCTTGTCGGAGGACAAGTTGTTGGCATCTGTGCGTTGTCTTGGGCAATCGGGACACTTCCTGGAGATTGGCAAATTCGATATGGCCAACGATAGCAAACTGGGATTGGGCGTCTTCCTCAAGGAGCTAACATTCCATGCCGTCTTAGCCGACAGTTTGTTGGTGGCACCTGACGATCATATTTGGGTAATTATCTTCAGTCCGGAGACTTATGAATGGTTAATTTAAGGATTAAGATTTCGCAGCAACTAAAAAAAATGATCGACACGGATATTGCCAGTGGCATCATCAAACCGTTACCTGTCACCGTTTTTCCGGCCCACGAAATCGAGCTGGCCTTTAGGCATCTAATTGGTGGCAAGCACATTGGCAAGGCAATAATCCAAGTGCGGGAATCACCCGAGGATAAGGAAACACTCCCAGTGCGTGTCCAGAGTCAGATGTATTTCAAACCACACATGAGCTACGTTATTCCTGGTGGACTCGGAGGCTTCGGAATGGAGCTGGCTGATTGGATGGCATTGCGTGGAGCTCGCAAATTGGTTCTCAGTTCCAGTCGTGGCATCTCCAAGGACTATCAATCCTACAGAATTGCGTATGTATATTAATATTTTATTATAACTTTGTGACAATTTATTTATGTAACAGGCACAGGCAAGTATGAAACCTTGATTACGAAATTTCCCGCATATTTAAAAAAACTATTCACAAGATCAATTTAAATGCTAAATCTCTGTATTTTAACACACATTATATTCACTCTTATCCCTATTAAATTCCAAAATTTCATCAGAAACCTGATTAAAATATCTAAATGTTCGGAAAAATCTAAAAATTACAACTTTTAAATGTGTATTTTTCATTAGTTTTCAATTTTTACTCTTATTCTTGATCTTAATTACCAAAATTGTGAAATAATAATTTAATTTTTATTTAAAAGTCGTAAAATAATCCTAACGCCGGTTTTTTTTTACAAAAACTAAAAAATACCAAAAAAAAACTTTCAGACTATTTCAGATGTGATTTTAATTTTTATCTTCAATTTTTACAACAAAAATTAAATTACTCGCAAACCTTTTTCCATAGTTGAAAAAAACTTAATTCAAATTATTATTTCTTAACTTTTTATTCAAAAAAAGTCAGAAAATTTATGTTTTTTTTATAATTTCTTCAGCAAATTCAACAAAAAATTTATATTGATCTTCATTACTAAAATTTTGAAATAATAATTTAATTCTAATTTTTTTAAAAGTCGTAGAATAATTCTTAATACCGATTTTTTGTTCTAATACAAATTGATAATGAAAATTTAATGCACAAAACTAAATATCCAAAAAATTAAAATACCCGCAAACCTTTTTTCCACAATTAAAAAATAAATTGTAGTTAAATTATCTTTTCAAAACTTTTTAATCACATCAACAAATTTAAGGTTTTTTATCATTTTTTGAACAAATTCAACAAAACATTTATATTTTATAATTTAGTATTAAAAATTCCATTCAATTTTCAATTCAATTTTAACAATTAAAATACTCCCAAAAATACTCTTAAAACTTTTTTCATGATTAAAAAATAGATTGAAATTAAATTATTATTTTATACATTTTAATTCAAATGAAAATATTAAAGTCTTTTTATATTTTCTTGATAAAATTTATAATTTATATTTTAATATTAAAAATTATATATATAATTAAAATGATATCAATAATCTACAATTCACAGACTCTGGAAGACTTATGGCTGTGAGGTTGTGATCAGCACTGATGACATTTACACACTCGAGGGTTGCCGCAATCTGTTGCAAGTAGCCACAGAAATGGGCCCAATTGGAGGCATCTTCAATCTGGCTGTTGCACTGCGAGATGGCATCTTTGCCAATCAAACGAAGGAACAATTCGTGGAGAGCTTCTCCCCCAAGGCGATTGCCACCAAACACTTGGATGTTTTATCACGCAGCTTGTGTCCACAGTTGGAGCACTTTGTGGTCTTCTCGAGCGTCTCCTGTGGCCGTGGAAATGCGGGACAAACGAATTATGGCATGGCCAACTCCGTGATGGAGCGCATCATTGAGAGTCGCCACAAGGATGGATTACCAGCCAAGGCCATTCAATGGGGAGCTGTGGGAGAAGTGGGACTTGTTGCTGACATGGCAGAGGATAAGATTGACATGGAAATCGGAGGAACACTACAGCAGAGAATCTCGTCATGCCTCCAGGAGCTGGACACTTTGCTCAGTGCCAAGTCAGCAATAGTGGCCAGCATGGTTGTGGCCGAGAAGCGTTCAGGACGTTCCGGAAATGAAAGTATTATCGATACGGTGATGAACATAATGGGTATACGGGATCTGAAGTCCGTTTCCCTGGGCACAACACTGTCCGAGATGGGCATGGATTCTTTGATGGCCGTGGAGATTAAACAAACTCTCGAGCGTGACTTTGAGCTGGTTTTGACCCCACAAGATCTGCGGGCTCTCACATTCCAGAAGCTCCAGGAGTTTGTCGAGGCCAGGGAAAAGGATAATACGGATGCGGTTAAAATGATATTCGCCTCCGAGGGTAAACTCTTGGGCATGGAACTTTTGCTGCATAATCTTGGCGATGAATCCCATTGCGATAAAGTGATGTTTAGTCTGACGACCAAAGTTCCTCCCTCCAAGCCGAGTGTTCCCTCCAACATCATAATACCCGGCATGGAGGGCACAGTGGGACAAGCCTGGTATAACATTGGTTCCAAGTTGTTGAACAGAGCGAATGTCCTGCAACTGCATCAGTTTTCCAAACTGGAATCTGTCAGCGAGATTGGACAGCAAACATTGCAGGTGAGTGTTGTCTGATAATGTCCAAATATACCCTGTAATATATCTTTATAAGATTCATACATTCTGCCCTCGTTGAAAGGTTTATCTTTCAAAATTTAGATAAATGTATTGAACCATAATTGTTTAATTTAACATAAAATAATAGTTTTCTTTTATCGATTTTTTTGCCTATTTTATTAATTTTTTTAGATTCAACAATATCTGTCAGTCATAACTAAATAAACCAAAATAATGTTTTTTGAGTTAATGGTGCAGAAATATTTTAACATTATGTAATTCATGATCTAATTTATATTGTGTAAAAGTTTAAAAATTTTAGTTTTTATACTTTTCATGTAAGAGTGAAAAGTAAATTGAAAACTTTCAATGAGAATTTCTCGAAATTACGTTTTTTGAGTTTTGAAGTAAATTAATTAGGCCATGTCTTCAACGATTGTAGCTATAAGATTTAAATTTTAAATATCTGCCACGCAAATCGAAAAAAAAGCATTTCCCAATCCTATTTCTTCAGCTATAATTTTCTAACTTAACAGGTCTTTACATAATAGTTTGTTGAAACGATCCTATAAGTTTCAAAAAGATCGGCGCCCAAATAAAATAAATAAATACAGAAAATAAATATTGCATTTAATTTCCATAGATTCAAATAATTTATCTCTCAAGCTATAAAATTTTATTTTGAAAAAAAAAACCATTCCCCATTTTTTTGCTTTAATTTTTTGTGATTCTTAATTAATTAATTAAGAATTAAAGTCAAATGTGCGAAGTATTTCAAGTCATTTTCAAGATCAAGAAATAAAATTATATTTAATTTTATTTTGCTAGACAAAATAATTTTTTGTTTATTTAACTGATTTTTTTAAATGGCTAATGGTGAATAAAAAAAAAGAGTTTAAAAAAATAATAAGATGCAAAGTAAATATGATATTATTTTCATTGTCAAAAAAATTACTTTGCATATTGTTTATATAATTAACTATCAAAATACCCTGCTACAGGGTATTATACTATAGCCTATACGATTTTTAATTATTTGTTTAATTTTGCTAGGAAAAATAACTTTTCTTTTAATTTTTGAGCTGATTTTATAAATAATGATTAAAAAACAAATTAAAAATAAATAATGTTATTCAAATTGAAATATAGAATTATTTTCGTAGTTAAAACAATTACTTTACATATTGTTTATATTATTAACTATTAAAATACTTTCCTACAGGGTATCATCCTATAGCCTTTACAATTTTTAATTATTTATTTAATTTTGTTACAGAAAATAAATTTTATTTTTGTTCAGATTTTATTTAATTGGTTAATGATGATTAAAAAAATCAATTTAAAAATACAAATTTGAGATATAAAGTAAATATTGAATATTAAATATGGTTTATATTATGAACTATCAAAATATCCTGCTACAGGGTATCATATAACGATTTTTAATTATATATTTAATTATATAATTGATTTATTTATTGACTTTTATTATTATTATTATTTATTTTGTTGTAGCACGTGCAAGATCTGTTGAAGCCGACAGAACCCTTCTATTTGATTGGATACTCGTATGGATCGTTTGTGGCATTGCAGCTGGCCTCGTTGCTGGAGAACTTGGGTTACCATGGTCATGTCATGCTGATTGATGGTGCACCACATTTCCTGCAAAGATTGACGAACCTGCATCTGGGCGATAACTTTACCGATATTGATCTTCATAATTTGCTCTTCTCCAGCGTTGTAAATCAAATATTCCCGGAGGAATCCAAGGAATCGGCAGCTGTCATGTTCCATAAGCTCGAAACGGTTGAAGAGAAAATGGAACTGTTTACGGAGTACGTGGAGAAGCAGAGTGTCTACAGCAAGGAGTACTCTCGTCTCCTGATCGAGGCAATGTTCCGCAGGGTCAAGATGTCTGCATCCTACGATTTGGATAGCGTTAAGAACTTAAAGTGCCCCATAACCCTAGTGCGTCCAGCCGAGGTCTCTCTCCAGGACATCGATGAGGATTATTGCGTATCGCAGCTGACATCTGGCAAAGTAACCCTCAAAGTCATCGAGGGCAATCACACGACCATGTTGGATAATCCCGTGATGCCTCAGCTCATCAATGACTTTGATCCCGGCATGTTGGACGATAAGATTTTCGAGGAATACATCCGAGATAGCAAAGCGGTTCCCATTCCCTAAATATATCTATCTATACGACATATATCTATCTTTCTTTCAGTTAATCTTATTCTATAAACAAGACTTGCTTTAAAACTTGTATGAACTATCAAATTTTCATAATAATAATAAAAAACACGTTTATTTAAAAATTGAGTTTTCAAATCAAATTTAAATTTCACAAGGATTACTTAAATTTATTCCAATCCTAAGTCTAACGTGGCGTCTTCAGTGACTGTTGCACCGTCTGTTGCAGCAACTGCATTTTGTGGTAGCTTGCAACACTGCTAAAAGTGTTGAGCAGCGTCTCAATCTCCTTGCCACTGATCAGAGGCACAAAGTTTCCAGCGCAGGTGCAAAACTCGGCCAAATTCTCGCGCTTGATTTCATTGCAGCGGGCACAGCGCAGATCCTGCAGGACATAGGACATCACTTTCCGCTGCACAACATCGATCATCCGCATCTCAATCTCCTCGTTGTCATATGCCACATAGCACTGGGCGCACAACCAAACAGGACTGCAAAAATATAATAATGATTAATTCAATATTTTATTTATTTAATTATCTTATTTTCTAGTCCTACAAGAATATCCTTATAAATTAAGACACTATTCACAAGCATAAACATTGAATAGATTTATTGCTTATATTGTTAATAAGAGAAAAATATAATAATGATTAATTCGATAATTTATTTATCTTATTTCCTAGTCCTACGAGAATATCCTTATAGATTAATGCACTAGTCACAAACGCAAAAAAACATTGAATAGATTTATTACTAATATTGTTAATAAGAGTAAAATATAATAATGATTAATTAGATAATTTATTTATTTAATTATCTTATTTTCTAGTCCTACAAGGATATCCCTATAAATTAATACACTAGTCACAAACATAAACATTGAATAGATTTATTGCTAATATTATTAATAAAATAAACATTATTAGTATTATTATTAAATTTACTATTATTATAATATATACCAAATTTTACAACATTTATTTATTTAGTTCTAATAACTTTTCCCTCTCTTGCTGTGTATTAATTTTTGTATTCTTTGAATAATTGAACAAGATAAAAAGGAGTACAAAATATTATCTTTGGCATCCCAAATATTTAATAAAAACAAAACATTTTTAATTTAATTTAGTTGAAATATCTTTTAAAACAAAAATGTTTTTCGAATATAAATTCCCAGATGTCCAACCAATTTGGTGAGGATGTATAAAATATCATTAAAATCAAAATCGATTTATTTCACAGATATCTTAAAAGCAGGGATTAAAACCGAAACGAATATCGGTTACGGTTTCGGCTATGATCGAATTAAAGTTTTCGGTTATGCAAAATCTTGGAGTATCGGTTTCGTAACGGTTGTCGGTTTTTATAAGTTTCGGATTAAAAATACCGGTATGGTTTCGGTTCACAAAAAACAATTAAAAAATAATGGTTTTCGGTTGACCAAAGTAAGACCCTTTATTCATTGCTTTACATGAAAAAAGACTTAATGCTCTTATTAGCCTGGAAAATATTATTTGATTACTGAAATGGCCCAGTGTAATGTCCATTTTATTATAATTTTAGCTCATATAAATTTGGTTAATTTGGTTTGAACATTTCGATTATTTTGATTTTTCTGATTTTTAATAACTTTGAACTGTCATAACTTTGTCAAAACTTAATTAATTTTCATGAGCAATGTAAATTTGTGCATGATTTTACCTCTAAATTCGTTCTGCTTTTAAATTTTATTCATTTTCCAAATTCGAATTTTTTCGAAAAAATCAAAAAAGACAAAGGGGTAACACTGTAAAATTTCTAAAAAATTCGAAATTTTCAAAATTTTTAAAATGAAAAAAATTTAAATGCAGAACGAATTTAGAGATAAAATCATGATCAAATTTACATTGCGCCTGAAAATTGATTGAGTTTTGACAAAGTTATGGCAGTTCGAAGTTATCAAAGTTGCTCAGTAGCTGCGACGGCTAGAACCGAAATTAACCCATATAAATGAATCGGTTACTAAACGGTTATTTCGGCTTAAAGAGTTACGGTTTATGGGTATCTGTACAGCGGAAAAAATTGTTTTCGGTTACGGTTTCAGTTATTTTTAAAAATTGCAATCGGTTTTTATCGGTTAAAGGTTACGGTTTCGCTAAAGGTTTTAATCCCTGCTTCAAAGACAACAAAGTTTTTGATTTTTCGATTGATTGTTCCTATGACAGCTATAGGATATAGTTGTCAGATTTTAGCCAGATTTAGAGAGTATATAGTAAATATATGTCAGTGAGTCAGGACGAAGAGTTTTATTTATATAGATAAAATATATGTGATACAGTCTGATTTCAAGAAAACTTTGTCAGTATGTTTAAAATATCATTAGCTAGTGAAATTTTTTAATTTTTCAAGAAACAAATAAGTTATTTATAACAATTTTTGAATTTTAATCGATCGTTTCTCTGATAGATGTATGATATATAGTCAGATTTTAAGCAAATTTTGTTAGAATGTTTCAAATATCATTAAATACAAAACTAGTTAGGTTTTTTTTTAAATATTTCAAGAAACAAACCAGACATAATTTATGTATATAATTATAATACCCTATTTAAAGGAATATAAAAAGTACTTACATGCCATCCTTCATGGCGCGTTGTTTGTCCTTGCAGAGATCGAGATCCCGACAATGATTGCACGCCTTGCAGATGACCTCGTTGATGATGTACGTATCACAGGGATCTGTCCACTCGGCGAGATCGGAGAACTCGCCAATCCCGACCAGACGCAACATATTGCGACGCAGTTCGTTGATCTGCTCCGCCAATCCCTTGTCCACACTGAGGACCTTGACAATAGTTCTAATTAATTGTAATCCTGGTGAGGGTTTCCCCTTGCCGTAGTTCTTGTGCAGCTTGAGCACAAAATCGAAGGCACAATGGGATATATCCTTGATGGCCTGCTCCGTGCTCTTTCGCTCCGCCATGGATTGCATGAAGAGACTGAGCAGAGATTCAAATTTCTCTCGACACTCGTTCTCATCCGGCAGCTGCTCGGCAATTGTCCAGTTGAGTTCCAGGGAAAGCTCCTCCTCCTCCTCCTGCTCATCTTGTTGTTGTGGCTCCGTCTCAATTTGCTGCACTTCATCATCATCATCATCATCATCGTCATCGTCAACGTTCTTCTCCTCCTGCTGACTTTGACTGCCTGCAACAATGGAGGACACCGTCTCATCAATGCCCTTGGGTAACTTGCCACGAATGCCCGAAAAATTGGACTGATCCAGCCAGAGCATAAAGTTCCAACACTGCTCGAAGCTCAGCTGGATTGAATGGAACATCTCCTTGTTCCGCAGACTCTGCACAATGTAATCCACATAGCCCAAGGCATCGGACACCGATTTCTTGCCCGAACTGAGTATAATTCGATTGAAATCTGCATAAACAATTGTGGCTCCCAGACGTTTAAACTCGGCAATGATCCGTAGGAACATCTTCCGCATCAGATTGTTGAGGGATCTTCTCAGGGCGGGATCATAGAGCAATGCATTGCTGGAACGCACCCAGCGATAAAAGTGTACAATTTGAAAATCGGAGAAAATGTTTTGATTAATGGAGACCTCACGTAGCCAACCATTGACCATGGAGCGCATTACTCGGAAGGCGGCGGAGCAGAGAGCAGTTTCATCATAGCTCGGCAATGTGGCCGCGGGAACAGTGCCAATCATCTCCTCCAGGGAGGCTTGGGGCATCACATCAAAGGTAATGGCGGAGGAGGCACCTTCCATTTCCTGTATCTTGTGGGATTGGAGTAGAGCACTCACTGCCAGGCTGTCGAGAGCGAGTTCCACGCACACATCTCCATAGAAACCAGCACGATTTTGCACCACAGAGATGCTCTCCTCAAATTCGGCCAACAGACGACTGTCATCCGCCTCACGACCACCAAGATCGGGACGCGTGCTCGCACTCCACCACAGCACAAAGTTGTGCTTTTGCAGCAGGCGGGCAAAGAAGAGATCAGCTCCAAAGAGTACCGTATCTGGTGGCATATTCCCAATGGGCACATGGAAGTAACGACACTGATCCAACATCAATTCCAACACATTTTGCAGATTCAAAAAGTGACGGATGACAGCACGTGCTCCTTGTCGCTGCCAATCCAAACCGGACAGCAGACTCGCATCATCCGTAATGTGAATCTGAGCCTGAGGAAACTCCAACAGCACCGGCATCAGATTACTCAATTTCCTCGCCTCGTGCGCCGTCTGCAGGCAGAGCAAAGTTGGACCTGGTTGCTCCTGTTTGTAACCCGTCAAGGCGCGTTGAATGTGCCTATAAATCTGCTTGACATCCACCTCGATGAGCAGCTCAAAGCTGAAATCCTCCGCTGGCAATTTATCCGCCGATTGCAGATTCTTCAAGAGAGCTAGACGCTCTGCATTATACAGCTGCTTCATGTTGGGCATTTGATTGGTGCGCACAGTGTCCAAGGCAAAGACCAAGGCCTTCTTCAAGGGCAGCAGGAAAAGCGCCCAGATCTCCTTCTTGGCCGTGGGAATATTGTGCTGATACAGATAGATCTTCCTCAGCCTGGTATTCCCTTGTTGCATTCCCTGTAAGGAAACACATCAGGAAACAAAACGATTATTAATATTTTTTCAATATAAATAAAGAAATATATGTATATTATTTCTTAATCTTTAAAAAATTTAAAACAAATTAATTCTTATTTTTTGATCAATTTAAAACAATATCCAAATAATAATTAAATTTCCATTTTTATTTAAAAATCGTAGAATAATAATTTCTCAATTTTTATTATATAAATTTAACTAATATCCAAAAATTACCAAAAATTACCGGAAATTCCCTTTAATATTATTAAACAATATTCACATTTTTTAGTTATTTAAGAGAATTAATAATTAAAATAATATATGCTCAATTTTTATTACACAAATTTAATTCACATCCGAAATAACAAAAAATTAACAGAAATTCCTTTCAGTAATTTTCATAATTATGCCATTTTTTGTTATATTTTTATTTTTTTTCTATTAGGAAAAAATTTAATAAAAAATTTAAATAAAATAAAAATAATTTTTAAAATACCAAAATTTTAAATTCCAACAAATTTTAATGTAGATAAAAATAAATATTAAAATTTATTTTATTATAATATTTATTATAATATTTTTTAAATATTAAAATTTATTTTTATGATAAAAATTTAAAATACCAAAAATAGTATATCTAAGGACTTTCCCTTTTATAAAATATTTTTTTTTACAATCCCTAAATAACACAAAGAACATCAAAATTTGAAAATATAAATAAATATTTAATATTTCGTGTTGTTTTTGCATTTTTTTGATCAGTCAATTTTTATTATAAACATAGAAAAAAAACCGTTTATTTTAAATATTTATTATAATAAAAACTGGAAAAAAGCATTCTATTAGATTAAATAAATTTAAAAAAAAATTCAAATTCAAAAAAAAAAATATATATATATATTTATTTAAGAAATCGCGAAAATACGGGAGGACGAGGGTATCTCACAGTTGAGCACACTCGACTGTAGCTTTTTCTACTAGTTTATCATCTCTTTTATTCTTCTTACCTGCAGATAACGTATGTGGGATTGTGGACGCTGCTCCAGCTGCTCAATGTTGAATGTTTCCAGCTCCCGGGTGGACAACAAGGCCAGACGACGTGCCTCCTCCCGCTGCACGCCGCAGATGCAACCCATGTCCATGAGGGCGCGAAACTCGAGCGTCATTTGTGTCTCGTAGATGCCTTCAATATCGGGAGTTGCCAGATCCGCCAGCATGCCCAGACAATTATCCCGGAACAGCTGCTCCGGCACACTATGTCTATAAAGATTATAAACTGGACGAGAACGTGGCAAGACTCGATTGACCTTCCGCCACAGTTGTCCCTCTTCAGGTGGCGCCGCACTGCGTTGATTCACATAGAAGATTCGTGGCACCGTCAACTTGATGCGATGCAGTTCCTCCCCAATCAATGCCCAGACCGTAAAAAGTCCCAGATCGTTGACAGGCACCAGTTGGAGGATCTGCCAGGGTTGATCCAACAGCGTGCGTTGTGCGCGTCTCAAGAAGCCTCCCAAGGTGCCCACGGCTGTAGTTCCTCCTCCTCTGGATGTGCTTGCATCGATTCCCTACAAGAATTTCCACAAATAAATATAAAAAATTAATAAAATTAACATAAAAAATATTTAATTTAAAATAATACCAAGAATAGAATAATTTGTGTGTAATTTGGAAAAATTTGGAATATTGTTTGTGGAAAATTAGGATAAGAAAATTAAGAAAATTTGTTTCAAATCGAGCGATTTTTAAATGGAATTAAACATTAGAAAACCTAAACAAGAGGATAAAAATATAATTGAGAAAACTAAATGTGGAAAAAATATTGGATAGGCTAAAATTAGGAAAACTCTAATATCAAAATATTATTTTAAATATATTTAATATTGCGCGATTGAGAAATTAGAAAACCAACCCTAGGAAACATGTTATTTAAAAATAAAATAATGTTTTTTAAAAATTGCAATTAAGGAAAAATCTGAATTTAAAAAAATACACTTTTTACAAGTGGCGCGATTTTTTATTAAAAAGGAAAAAATTAAAGTTAGGATAAAAACTTGATAAGGAAATAATTTATGAAAAACCGAACTAAAAAAAATTGTTTTTGTATAGAAATAAAAATCAGGATACAAAAAAGAAAATATAATTGTTGTAATTAAAATAAGGTAAAAAATTGAATGGGCCAAAATTAGGATAAACCTAATTTAAAAAAATATTAAATAGAAAATCGTGCGATTAAGAAATTATGAAAACAAAACTAGAAAACTAGGTTATTCTAAAAAAAAAATAGGAATCCAAAATAAAGAATGTGATTAGAATCTTACAAAAATCGCGTGGGTTTTAATTGAAAATTAATATTATATTAATAAAAAATTAAGATAACGATAAAAAAAATTGGACAAATATATGAAATGCCGAGAAAAAAATTATTTTAAGTGGAAATAAAAATTAGAAATCTAAAAATTTTGAATATTTTAATTAAATTGGACTTTGAATGTTTATCCTATTTAAATTTTGTTAATTTATTTAACTTTAGTTAAATTTCCTAGTGCTTAACTCCTTTATTCCTATCCTTATTTTGGGTTTCATTAAATTAAAACCTAATTTTTTTTTCTTTTCTTGTAATTTCTAATAAAATATTTAGGATTAAGAGGAAATAAAAATTAGAGATCTAAAAATTTTGAATATTTTAATTAAATTTGTACTTTGAATGTTTATCCTATTTAAATTTGTTAAGTTATCTAACTTTAGTTAAATTTCCTAGTGCTTAACTTCTTTATTCCTATCCTTATTTTGGGTTTCATTAAATTAAAACCTAATATTTTTTCTTTTTTTGTATTTTCTAATAAAATATTCAGGATTAAGTGGAAATAAAAATTAAAGATCTCATAATTTTGAATATTTTAATTAAATTTGTACTTTGAATGTTTATTTTATTTAAATTTGTTAATTTATCTAACTTTAGTTAAATTTCCTAGTGTTTGACTCCTATATTCCTATCCTAATTTTGGGTTTCCTTAAAATTAAGTCCTAATATTTTTTTCTTTTTTTGTAATTCCTACATAAATATTCAGGATTTATTTGAGTTACCGCTGAATCATTTGGGCCACGTTGTCGCTTGTTTTGTTGCCTGCATTTCTGTCGCTGCTCCTGCTGCCACGCCCACTTGCGTTTTTGGAATCGCACCCATTCCACAATCGTCTTGCGGGTTTCCCCAATGGGAGGAGGTGCACCCAAAGCTTGTCGCCATGTCTTAGGAGTTTCTGTTGATGCTGTTCCCTCAGCTGCATCCTCCTCCTCCAGCTGGACACGCTTGCGCTTGGTCACGATGGCTCTGCCGGAAGTGGAGGCTTCCGATTGATCTCTGCCCGCTAAATCCTCCATGTCCAGTTCCAGCTGCTTGTCCTCCGTGGCCAGTGCCGGTTTGGGTCTTGGTCGGCTCGTGAACATCTCATTGATGCGTCGCTGCTTTAGGACATCGTTCTTCTCCAGCATTTTCTTGTGCAGCCAATCGGGATGTTGGACACGAGGCACAGGATTGGGCAATCCCTGCAACGCCGCCGGAATGGTGATAATCTTTTGTATTGTGCCACCCAATCTCTCAATGTAATAGTTCCAATCGAGCACATCCCGGATGTCCGCATCTCCCATGGTGTTATCCTTGAGCCAACGCCGCAGATGATGACGCCGCACACTCGCCTCCGACTGGAAGATGGCCAATGGTACCGCACGCTCCGTGACGGGAGCACCTTCCGGTTTCTTGGATATAATATATTTGCAGGCCAAACCCGCATCCTTGACCATCTGCTCCCCGAGGAACTCTGCCAATCGCTTGGCCGTCGAGATGGATGTGCTCTTCTGTGATCCGTATTCCTCCAGCTTCTTGGACATGGACTTGTTCTCGGCAATCAATTCAAAGAGCTCCGAGTCGGGCAGATTGGAACCACGACTATAAAGCACATCCAGCCAATAATCCGCCACCTTGGCCACTGAAGCATAGCATTCCTCCAGCGTACTCCCCGCCAGAAACGATTCAAACACCGAGCTCTGAAAGTTCTTGATCAACTGCAGTTCGCCACGTCGCTTCACCTCGAATCCTTTGAGTTCCGCCAAGGAACCATCGAAATTGAAGACCGCATAACGTTTCTTCAGCTTCTTGCCCTCCTCCTTGGCGGCGGGCAGGACCATGGCCAAATAAGGACCATCCACCTCAAAGAATATGGAATTCTCATCACGTATCTCATAAGCTGGCGGGGATGTGCCCTTTTTCAGCTCATGATATTGATCATTTGTAAAGTGATCCTTGACCATGGTATTGAGCACAGCATTTGGATACGATATATTAATCTTCTTCTTCTTCGCATGATTCGTTTGGACAGTGAACTCCTGGGGAAACGAACCCGGCAATATGCACCAGATGCCATCCGTGTCCAGTTCCAAGGGACGTCCCACACGCTCGATAATCTCACGGGCTTTGGTTATGATATTGGAGCCGGTGAGACAAACGATTCCCGCCATGGGCATGGAATGCCAACGTGCTCCTCGCCTCATCACATAGCCGTAGAAGGAATTGAGGATGCACTTGTGGGCCAGTTGTAGGGAATCATAGAGCACCTCCCGCCCCTTGGCCGCCTTAATCTCGGCAGCATCTCCGGATGCGACGGCTGCATTGACCGCTGCCTTGGCGGATTTCGTCAATCCCTTGTACTCATAGCGACGATCCCGGAAAGCACGCACCGTGTCCACATAGAAGCTATTCTCCTGCTGGCAGATGGTGGAATTCCTCGTCTCCAGTTTGGTAATCTTGGTCTTCTTGTATGCCTTGCGACAGTAATCCGAGAGACGCTTCTTCTCATATGCCGCCTGATCCTCCTTGGAGAGCTCGTGGAAGGCACGTGTTGCTCCGCCCGGGAAGAGGGATGGGAACTTTTCCGTCTCCAGCTGCTGTTGGATGCGCTGGAATTCGTTCCTGGAGGCGGGCAACATCTCGCCACGCCAGAGCCAATCCATGGAACGCTTGCAACGCACTCCGGGCTTATTAAAGTCACAGGCGGCGCAATCCAATTCATTGACCATCGCCGAAGGTTGCAATCGATTGGTTAATATGATATTTGGATACATGGCACCCACATCCAGGTGATAAATCACTGGCTGCTCCAGTCGATTGGGTATATCATGTAATCCCTGCAATCCCTGTAGTATTTCCTGCTTCACTTGCTCCAAATTGTTGACCTGATCGAGGGGAATCCCTTCCTCCACCTCAATGGCATGCTTGAGCACCGCATCCACCTGCTCCATGAGCTTCTGCACCATGCTGGGATCCAAACGAAAACGACAGGGAATATCCGCACGGAATACACCCGATTCCAAGGCCTCCACATGACCACCAACATAGGTCTCCGAATCCAGGACGTGTCCCTCTTGGGACAACTTATTCAGCTCGCTCTGCTGCTTGTTGGGATAGACAATGTTGGCATGGTAAGCCTCCACCATTAACAATGTCTCACACAGTGTTCCCGATCCCTTTCTCAATATCTCATCCGGTTCCATGGGAATAATTGTATTTAAAGCGAATATAAATGGATGCACATACTTCATATACAAATAATATGTGGCCACCGCATCCGAGACGGAATAATTGGCCAGCACCTGTGGCTGCTCCACGGCCATGCGGCACATGTCCTCCGGATCCAGCTCGACGGGATCATAGCGTAATTTGGCCTTGGCAACCGCTTTTAATCCTTGAGAACCCACCGGTAAATAGGAATCTCGCTTCACCCAGCACAGGCAATCCATGTGGATGGAGGGGCGACACAAATAGTTGCCATCCCGCATCTTGGAGTAACCAATTTCCTGCTTCATATCCAGATCATAAACCGCTGCTCGAGTCTCCACAAATGGCCAATCGAAGAAGTCACCATTATAGGTGACCACAATGTGGGGACGCACCTCCATAATATGATCAAAGAACTTCTGGAGCAACTGCATCTCGTTCTCCTCATTGAAGACAATAAAGTTACCCTCAAATTCCGGCTTTGGAGTGTACTCAAAGTCATCCACATTGGAGGAGATAATCTCACGGTTGGTTATCAAATAACCCTGACCATCAATCATATACGAGATCATCATAATCTGATCGGTTTGGGCATCCGGAAACTTCAATGGCAACTTTGTGGTTTCTATATCAAATGCCAGGACAACAGGCTCCGGTCTGTCCAGTAAATCCTGGCGTGGAGTAATCACTGGCATCTCGGTGCCGCTGCGACAACGTATGTTGTACCACAGTCCACAGAAGATGCGCAAATCGATGGAGACTCGCACATGGTAAGGAACATCATGTTCCCTGATATCCATTATACAATCCATATAATCCTGTTGACGTTTCCCAGTGGCATCCTCGGAGGTGGATGATCCTTTGGCCAGTGAACTGGCCAGCATTTGCATGTAGTACGTGTTGGACTTTTCCCGCTCCGTATTCCGACGCACTGCAGCCATTAATTCCCTGCGTACTTTCGTCATTGCCGTTTGATTGAGAAACGACAATTTGAGATAATGTTGTTGTAATCCCGACAGATGATTCGCCAAATCCAAATCCTCCTTGTTCACATGCTCCAGACCGGCCAGCTGGCCAGAGTATTTCCGTCCCAGGAATCGTGCCACCTCCAGGTGCATATTCTCCTCGGGACGGATCAATAAATATGGTTTATAGGCAACCGTGCACTTAAATCGCGATCCGTCCATTTGTATGAAGAACATGTCCAAGGCGGCCACCAACCGGCGATCATCGTCCAGCACTTCGTTCTGCAAATAACCACATTAATTAATATTAATTCTTATTATTATTATTTGTTTATTTTCACCGCGTGCATATTTATCAAATATCCAGTGCGTTCCACGCTGTCTTTAACCCTATCGAAGCCATATTTCGAGTCGATTTTATCATTCTCACGCGACTGACGGTAGCCCGCCTCATTGAAGAAATCGTCGCTGCAATAACAATTGATTTTAATTACTATAATTCACTTATAATTAACAATTTTTAAAACTCACCCCTCGGCGCGCGTCTCACTCACAAATTTGCCAGTGTTTTGTAGCACTTTTCCTTTGCCAGCTTCAGCCATTTTCTGTATTTAGTCGCACTCTACACTAATTAACAGGCATTTTTATTTTATAAGAATGCAACAATTATTTAAAATGTTTTTAATTTGCAAATTTCACAAGATTCGCGTTGTTTACAGCCAAAAAAGCGCGCGAGAAACTTAACATTTCGCTGTAATTTAACATTTCACTGTAATGTTAGCGGTGAACAGCTGTTTAACAGCTGTATTATCGATAAGCGCATAATTGCAACTCTCTCACGCAAAAAAGAGAAACATGAAGTTGGCTGTAAAGTTTAAATGCGTTAATTTTAAAGAAATTTCATATTTGAAATATCTCTCATATAAAATCTATCATTTTTAATTATTATTATGTGCACAATAATTAATTTAGTTTGCAAATTTCACAAAATTCGTATTGGTTACGGCCAAAAAAGCACGCGAGAAACTTAACAGTTCACTGTAGTATTATGCAAATGACAGAGCGTCACAGTATCATATTGTTCACTAGTGTTCACATTACTCCGTGCCACATTGATGGCAGTCAAATATGATACTCTGTGCCCCAATGTAAGCCAACAATTGCACCCATAGAAAGCAGCCGTTAAGTGCGGTCACACTGTTTAACCAAGCGAGTTGCCAGACAGCAAGAAAACACGCCTGTCTGTGTCTTCTTTCCCCGTGGAGGACGAGGTTGAAGCCTTTATAAAAATGATCCCACTCATTTTAGCTAATTTGTAATTAAAAAAATTCATTTTAATTGTTAACAGACGACTAACAGACTACCCAAGCTGAGCACACGCAAAAGAGAGAAACATGAAGTTGGCTGCTCGCAAAAGTTCCACTACCTTGAAGTTGGCTGTGAAGTTCAAATGCGGAAAACTTAACGAAATATCAAATTTAACGAATTTCTTATTTAAAAGTGGACGAGTATCAAATTAAATTGAATCAACCATTATATATATTTAAAAAAGCATTGTTTTAAAAGGAATCTATATCTGTGCTCATTTATTCTGATTTATAGTCATATTTTAAAGGTTTAACTATTAATAGCTAATTGTTCGCATAAAAATAATGTATAATTTTAGCCAAATTCACAATGATATTGCACAAATTCACATGTGAACAGCTGTGTGCGGTATGTTGAGCAGTAAAACGACCACATGCTGTTGTAGTTTTGGCTGAATCTCCACTGGAAACTTATTTTGGTCATTTATATGTACGTTACACACGTTAATGCAGTTAATGTTTTTTTTTTGTTTTTTTTTGCCACTTGAGTTGGTGGACCTAAATATGAGCCTACATACTTATTACCTAGAGTTTATTTTTCATTATATGACCGTAATTGTGACTCGCATTGTATATATGTATGTACATATGTATGTACATATTTCTGCTTCACTTCAAATTACATACGCACACAAACAAAATTCATTCATAAAATCCGGCTCACCTACACGCGTAGTAAAAATGCAGTCGGCATGCAACGCATACATACAAACATAAATGAATTTACATTCACATGCACAAACGTTAAGAGCTGCGCGCAAGCGCTCTCTCTTGTTTTTGTGGCTCTCACACACTTGTTCTCTCTGAACTCCGGCAACTCTCTTTCGTTGAGTTAGTCCTGTTGCTGCGCCGTGCACTTGTCGCGTTGTGTCGCGTCGCGTTGCTGTGTATAAATTTAATTGCTTCCCCTGCCAAGTTGACAATCTTTTTGTCGTTTGTCGCTGGCAGTCAACCATATTTGTTACACGTGTTCGTTATGCAAGGCTGCCACTGGAACAGTGAACAGGGAGCAGGAGTCGCTCAATCTTATTGCCCTACCCGCTATACATACATATGTACATACATACATACAAGAATAATTTATGCGAAAAGCGTTGCCAGAATATAAACACATGCATTTGTATGTTTGTGCCTGTGACTGAAGGTATGTGTGTGTTTGTACAGTTGGTCAAGAAATTGTTTTGACAAATTCACAAAATTTACACATCTGTTGCAAAAAATATGTGCATTTATATACATAGTTTTAATAGATAATTAATTTTTAGAAAACGGTAAAAAAAATTAAATAATTTTATTGAATTTAATTAATTTAAAAAAGCAAATTGGTATGTGAATTTTTCTTTATTTACACATTTATTTATTTAATTTGTCAAAGCACTTTTTTGACTAGCTGTATGTATGTAAACCAGTTTGCAGCCTTTTTGCTTCATACGAACAGTGGGCACAATTCGACAGTTCATTTGCTGCTGTGTGTCACTGTGCGTCGCTTGCTAAAAATGATTGCTATACACACACAGCAACATGCTCACACACACAGCAAATTGATGTATGTGTGTTTGTATGTAGCGTTCTGACCACGCAGAGTTTTTTTTATCGTTGTTTTTGTTCTGCTCGCAGCAACACTTTGTTTTTGTCGTTTGGGTTATTCTGATTTTCTTTGCGCTCCGACTGCATATTGATGTGTCTGTGTGTGTGTGTGTCGGTGTTCTTGCTCTTTCTGTTTTGCGCAAAAAATTGTCTCTCTTGTGGCTCCCACGCGCAGCGCTCTCTTTCGATCGTTAATGCGTACATTTGACAAAAATTATTTTGCATATCTACATGTGTATAGTCACATAGGTATGTATAGTATAATTTTATATATGTACATACACTATTTTATTTTCATTCTGTTTTGTGCTGCTTTATGTGCAAAAATTACTCTCGCTTTTTTTTTGTTTTTTTGTGGCGTTATCAGTTGGCACACACACTCTCAGCTCCACGTTCGCTGTTCGCCGCTCCTTCTTCTTGTTCTGCTTCGGTCTCGGTCGCTGTCGCTGCCTTCTGCTTTCAGGCACTTGCTCCGCTCGCTCAATTCCCTCACATATGAAACGCGTCGGCGTCGGCGTCGGTGACTGCGACGCAGCGCTGCCTGCTTCAGTTTGTTGTCGACTCTCTTTGCGTTTGGACGCGGTGTCTCTTGCTCACTTTTGTGCTATTGCCTAACGGTTGTGTGTGTGCTTTAAATATATTTGAATACCTTCTTAACTATACGCAATACAAAACAAACCAACAACGCATAAATAATTTAATTAGCAAGAAAACACAGTGTGCTCACTGCGATCGCGAGTGCGTCGTCTCCGTTCGTTGCCAAGAAAGAAAAGAAATAGCAATAGCAACAATTGCAACAACAACAACAACAACCAAAAAACAAACAACAATTGTTATTGTTGTATCATCGAAATCGAGTGCAATTGAAATTGAATGAAATCGGTTTCTGTTTCAAGTGAGTGCAAATATTGAAAGAGCCAAAAATAGCTAAAGAGCAGCTCCAACAACAACAAAAAAAGGCTAAAACCTCAAACCTTTTTTTCGTGCAGAAGAAAAAAAAAACAAACCACAAAATCGCTTAAAAGATCGTCTGTGCGTGCGTGTATTTATCTGTGTGTGTGTGCGTGTATTCGTGTCTGTCTGCTTGTCTATGTGTGTGTGTCTGTGTGGGTCGTTCGATCTCTGCCGCTGCCTCTGTCGACGTCGGCGTTAGCGTTGCCGTCTTATAAGCCGAACTAAAGCCAAGAGCCGATCTGCAAACTGCGATCCCCGATCCGAATCCCGATTTCGATCCCGATCCGTTCTCTGCGTTTCCTTTCGTGCGCTTTGTTTCAGGCACGTACGTAATCCTCTCTCTCTCTCTCTCTTTAGCCGGTCATAATCAACCTGCCTGCTGATCCACGCGATATAAACAGAGGGTTACAGATACAAATACAGATACAGATACAAATGCAGCTACAGATACAAGCCATAAGCTGTCTGAAAAAAGGCATAGCCTAAAGGAAAAAGAGAGAAAGAGTGAGATAAAGTGAGACAGAGATACGACTCCTGCTTTCTTGCTTTGTTCCCGATCAAGATTATGTGCCTAATTTGAAGTTGTAATTAATTTGGATACCCTAATAAAAAAGAGCATAACGACGCTTCAAAAGAAAACAAAAAAAATACTTAAAAGAACCAACACAACAAAAGGAAAGATACAAAACTTCAACTTTGGCTACTACCTATTCTACCACTTTAAAAAGGGGCGTGACACGCCTCGATTTTATTGCCCCACCGGTGAGTAAAGTGTTGAAAACAGTAGTTGAAGTATTTGTATTCAACCTCAAACCCTTTCAATCTAGTCAGATCTGTGTGTGTGTGTGTGTTGCCTGTTTTCTTGAATGAATCTAGGAAAATAATAAAAACTGGTTTGGGCCAAGTTAGCTACCGCACAGCAATTTAGTTTCGACTAGGATTGTTGGCCAAGATCTTTTAACTTGTTGCCTTGGTGAATTGATCAACGGACATTGGACATTGGAGATTTGATGCCCCTTCTCGAAACCCTTGAACATGATTGAAATTACTACTGTTACAGTTTCCGGTGTTACCTTTTGATTGCATTTCTTTTCCCCCTTTTTCCTTTTACCACTTTTATGGACATCGATTCTCATTTCGTTAATGGGGGAATCGTTTTCTTTTTTTCCTTCTTTTTTTGTGGTTTTTATTTACTTTTTTATTGTGTTTTATTTAATTTTGATATCACTGTGCGATCAGCTTTAAAACCGCTACTGTGGGAGCTCTTAATGTGCCCAGAATGTGGATCAATGAACGCGTAAGACAATTTACAACCATTCATGATCAGTGTTTAATAGAGAGATTATGTTCAGATATGTTTATTGGATCAAAGGAACTGAAAGGATAAATCTTAAACATTATCTCGGTGATCAAAGTGTCTTGATATTATCAAAATGCAATTTAAAGAATATTAATTTCAACAAAATGAGTTATTTAATGCAATATTTGATTTAAAAATTAATTTAATTTAATTCAAGAAATTCTAAATTGTTTCAAATCTCTCAATAAATATTTTGAAAAGAAATCCTTAACATTAACTTACATGAAAAGAGCGATCGAGAAGAAAGTGAACATTTATTTCTCAAAATATATTAATTTTGGTAATCAGAACCACTTTTTTAATCTTACTTTATTAACTTCTAGATAAAAGATCGTCAATCAACGCATATTACAAACCTTAAGAATTAGAAAGAAGAATTCTTTACAGTGGGTTGACACAAAATAGGATAATAGAAAGTCGAAACGAAGGAAAATTGAGAATAATTTAAAATAACAGAGAAAACTAAAATTTACCAACTGAAAAAAAAACTGCGATCGTTTTTAGATTTCATAGGAGATATTATACTTATTAATATTATTTTGTCGCAGTGCTTAAGGTACTTGAAAGATTCTAAAAATAAGTACACATACGATCAGTTCACTTACAGTTCAGTGAGTTTTCAAGCTGGTTCGTTGCCCCATGCAACGTTTAATGATCTTGGTCTTGGTCCTTGGATAACAACCTGCCGCAGAGATGTTGAGCTCAAGATCGATACTACATATAATCACAGAGATAGGGAAGCAGTCATGTGAGAAAGAGAAAGGAAGAACGACAGAGAAAGAGAGAGGGACGGAGAGGACCCTACAGACAGACAGTTAACACATGTGCGCAGACGGACAAACTGAAGATCAGTGAAGATCCCTTTCCCTAAAAAAAATAAAAGGAAAAGCAACAGCAACATCATCATACCGTTACGTACACACACAAAAATTGCACCCCTATTGTTGCATGTCGTCGTCTGGGTCTGAAGATGAGTCTGTGTCTCAGTCTCAGTCTGAGGATCGGTCACAATATGGATTCATGTCTGGGCAAGGAGTGTGCACCATATCGAAATATCATATTCGTTTACAATCTGTTCCTTCAGCATCTGCTGTTCGGTTTTTTCCTCAATCTTTCTTTCCTTTCTTTGTATCTGTGACGCCTTCAACACCAAATATGCTCCATGCACATTACTCGCTCTGTTCTAGGGAAAACATATGCTCTGATTTTCAATTCGGTTTCGTAGAAAGATGCACTGCCTTTCTGACTCTTCTCCCTTATCTTCTGTGAGATAATAATGTCTTGTTTCTTTTTTTTTTGTCTTAGTTTTTTTGTTAGTTTTTGGGTTTCCAATTGGTTATTGTTGAAGAAACGGAAGAATTGCAAAACCATAGATAGTTTATTTAATCAGACATATATTAAAATCAGAAATATTGTATAATATTTCTTACCGTTAAATATTATTGTTTAAACAGTGCACGATTTTAGTCTAGATTTAATTCGACAATATTATATCTATATAAAATGTAGACAGTTATCAGGAACATTTTTAGAAATATTTTACTGCTTGATTTTTATATGGATCTATTTTAAGTGAAGAAAATAAAGATAAGAAATCAAGAAAGAAAAAAATATATTTGTAGTTATAAATAATTTTTTATTATTATTGTTCTTGAGCAATTTCATATTTTTCCCTCCAAAAGTATAAATTTTACAATAATTGCCGAATAAATTTACACAGGTTTAAAAGAATATTTTTAGATTTTTGTTATGTTTTAATAGACTTTATTTCTAAGTAAAATTCTTATTAAAAAAACAAAGAATTTTTCAAAAGAAAACACAACAAGATTTAAGAGTAAGAAAAAATAATTAAATTCTATAAAAAGATAATAAATGATCTATGATCATACAAGATGTATAATCATTATTATTATAATTTTTCAATGCCACATTTCAATTGCAATACAAAATAATAAAGTTTATAATAATTCATTTCTCAAAAGAATTAACATAAATAAAAAACAAATGTTGAATTATTAGTTATTTTAATATGGATCTATTTAAAATTCTTAGCTGAAAGAAAAATAAACATAAAAATTCAAGAACAATTTGAGCTAATTATTAAAAGACTTTGAAGCATTTGTAATTCCCCTTTAATTGACTGATTGTGACTTCTTATGCTAACAGATTGTAGCACTTGATCAACAATTAGATAAGGCCACGTTATCAACGTTTCAGCCACTTGACCAACTTGAATAAAGTTGAATCCTCTTCCCAGAATACAACATATATGAATGTACAATGATTATTTGATTATTTAATCGAATTATTCAGTTACAATTACAAGTGCTCGGACCGGAGACTCACGTCAAATCAATCTGAATCAAGTATGAATATTCGTATTCATTATTCGTTTGCTTATTTAATTTTTTTTTTTGGCCACTTTTATGCGTCAATAAATTATTTTCGTGTTACAAGTGTACTAAGTGTATGAGTTTATACATATATATATATATATTTGTGTATATATAGAAATAAATATATATGTATTCATGAGTCTATATGAGTTCACACTATATGCACTATTGCGCTGTCAAATCAATTATATGCATATATACGATGTGCTTGTTGTTGTATTGAATTGATTGCACCGAAAACTTGTTGTTGTTGTGGTTGTAGTTGTTGCTGTGGTTGTTGCAAGGGCGTAGGCAGCTTTGCGACAAGGGGAGCACCAAAAAATTTTTTGTACAGAGTATATCACACACCTCAAATCTTAAGAGATTTCAAAAAGAATTTCTTTCGAAAAAAATCATTCAAAAATTTTGGAATTATTAAAATGTCATAGTTATAATTTTTCCGATTATATTTTCGAATTCATTTAAGTCGCCTGCTAAAAATTAATTTTCAATTTCAACAAAATTATTAATTTGAGGAGAGCCACAGAAATTGATAACATCCGAAAATCTCCTAAAAATTTATGGAATTTTAGGGCTGCTGATAATAGATAAATTCATTCAAAATTTATTTTATCCTATTTGTTTTTAGCATTTTTAAAATAATTTAATATAATTCCAGAAATTTTTTCACAATTTTTTTTTTGATATTTGAAAGCATTGCTTTGCAAAATATTTTTTTAAAATTGTTCTTTTACCAAAAATATCAATATGTAAAAAAATATAAATATTTGAAATTAATTTTTGGCAACTGATTTTTGTGTAAAATTGAAGCTTTGACTTTTCTGTGTCTTTTATATACTTCCATGAATAGTAAAACAGTTGGAATTCATACTCAATACCAATCAAGCAATGAAATATCTGGAGTTTGAAATATTTTTGCTATTTGATGTGATGTAAAACAATTCAAGGTGGATTTTGGAAGTTAAAAGTTTGCTAGCTGAGTCTAGATGGGGGGGGGGGGGCAACGACCCCCCTGCCTACGCCCTTGGGTTTTAGTAGTTGTTGCTGTTGTCGAGTGCACACTGAGATTTTATTATCCATTTAAATGTTGATTAACTTAAATTCGTTTTTACTGCACTCAATCACACTTGATGTGCGACAGTTTCTCTCTCTCTCTCTCTGTATCGGTGTGTGTGTGTGTGTGTGTATCTATGTGTGTGTAAGTTGGCCAGATCTTTAGTGGAAGTAACGGCCATAAAATCAGCAAATCAAATCAAAATTGATTTCACAAGCGCACACACGAAATTTATGCAGTTAGATCAGCGCGAATTCGAATTCTCGTATTTTTATACATACAACTTTAGTATTCATATATTATACACTGATAAAAAATTTGTTCTAAAATCAAGATTTTGATCACGAACTAAGAAATTTGGTCTAAAAACATGGTCGAGAAGATAAAATTCTTAAATTTAGAAAACACATCTTGATTTTAAGATCATTTCAAATAGGAATAAGTTCTTAATTTAAGACCAAACAGGCTTAAATTCTCAAACCAAAAATAAAAATAAAACTTTAAACTTATTTTTTTTTTCGATATTTATACTTTTTTTTAAATATTTTTTTTTATAAATATTCCGATTATATGTTTTTTCCTTGGCTAGAGCGCCACGGTGTCATTATTGTCTTCATATTAAAATTTGACATATTTATATTTTCTTATCAATTTAAGATTTTTAATTCTTGATTTAAGAACTGCGAATTTTTATATAAATATTCTTAGTTTTATTAATTTGGGATTAAAATGTTTTTATTTTAAGAACAAAATATTTCAGATGAATGTTCTTGATTTTAGAAGTTGGTCTTTTTTTTCAGTGTATATATATATAAAAGATATCTATGTGTGTATATGCAGATCAGAGATAACGTGCGTAGATAACTGTATGTCAACGTCACAGCACCCAAAGTGTAAAAGTATTTGCATAGCGTATCTTATTAGCCACAATCAGAAGAACAACCTTAAACAGATTCAGAATGCATAACTTAGCTACGCATCAAGCTACATACATATACATATATATACGTATATGTATCTTTTATATATACTCTCAGTTCCCAGCTTACATTCAGAGATGAGAGTTATTCTCAACATTTTTCATGTAAATTTCATTTAAAGTGCGTATTTGCTTGTATTTATCTTTAAGTTGTATTATTTATAGTATCATCAAAGCAACAGCTACTGAGTTTCATAAAGTATATAAGTACATACTTCATATCAGGGTATAAAGTAGTGCGGGTTGGGTAATTTTTCGTTATTTAGACCCTGTACTTGAAAAAGAGTCGATGAAGAGATATAAACATCTAGATATCAGAAAATTAAAAGAAGAGGTAGCACCAATTTTTGAATTAATTTATCTAATGCAGATAAAGTTCGCTTAAGAATTGTTCCACTATTAACAAATTGAAAAATACGTTTTAAAGAGTATCTTTTAAGCAAAACTCTTAAGTTTTGCCATATTTAATATACACTGCACTATGAATCTGTTTTCAAAATTGCATGATGATCGGATGATAAAGTCGAAAGTTATTCAAGAAACAACTTTATGTAGCTTAAGAATTCTCCACAAATGGAAAAAATGTATTAAAAGAGCAGTTTTAAAGCTAAAGTCTTTAGTTTTGACACATTTTATGTACACTGCAGTACGAATCTGTTCTGAAAATTTCAAGATGATCGGATGATAAACTAGGAAGTTATTCAAGCAACAATTGTATGTAGCATCGGAAGAAAGAAAGAAAAAGAAAAACGTTGCAGATTTTTATTTTTACTTGGATTACATCAAAAAATTAATTCAATTTTTTCATAAATTGGTTTTTACAACACATATACAGGGTCTCTCACAGTCGAGTTCGCTTGATTGTAGATTTTTCTACTAGTTCTCTTTCATTTAGATATCTTTTTACTCAAATCGTTACTTCCGTTGATAAATGGGGTACATTCTTTTGTAATTTTTTTTTTGTTTTTTTGGGGGGTTTCATTAGATTTCAATGGTGAAGTTTTACAATCTCGGGCAGTTTGTCAACTAATTCGGCTGATAAGAAAACTTACCCTACCGGAAGCTGTTTTGATAATTAAATCATATAAAAATAGTAAAGAAAAGAATTGCTTGAACTACTTCAAAATAGATATACGCTTAGTTTAGTTTATTCCCTCAAGAATTATTAACTTCAAAGTAATTTTAAGAAGAGAACTTCAACTGTGGCTTGGGCAAATATTGAAAAAGTCTCGGGCTAAAATGGATCCATTAGAATTATATTTGGGCGCGGGAAAATCAAACCCCTTAGACCTAAAAACAACTAGTCTCTCATATGATGGATGCTGTGTAAACAAGAACGTCTTTAATATGCAAACTGAGGCGGCTCCTTTTGTTGTGGCCTTGTCGCCCTGTCGCCGTCGAGTTGCGGACACTTTGATGTTGTTCTTGATCGTTGTTGTTGTTGTTGTTGTCTCGTGTCGCGAGCAACTTTAAAACGCACCGATCTTTGCTGTGTACATATTTTAAGTATAGAAAAAATGAAAACAAAACGACAGAGAGTCGCACAAGAGTGTCATAATTTGTTAAGTCAACAAGGGATCCCTGGCTCAAATTGGGCAGAAAGGTGCTAACAGCGGCCATAGTTGAAGGTGTGAACCAGGTCCATAAAGTACGCTAAGTAATAGGCCAATAATCATGAACTGCAATGGAATCGAAGCGCCCTTTAACCTCATTGAGAACCAATCCTATACATTGTTTAAATGCCACTTTGCACCTTTAATCATAGATCCCAAATAAAAGATTTGCGTTTAAGAAAATGTAAACCAATAAAAATTATGGGAATAAATGAAATATAGTCAGATATGATATTTTTGAATGGGGTATTCTGGATAGGATCAATTTTGGTTTTACATCTTTTATAAATAGAGACTTATTTTAACTTTTCAGAAAAAATTATCTTTACCATAAATACAAGATATGATTTAAAGAAAATGTAAGCCAATAAAAATTATAGGGATAAATGAAAAATAACCAGATATCTTATTTTGTAATACATCTTTTCTTAACATTTACCTATTTTTACCTCTTCAAAAAAAAAATAATAAAATAAGAATAAAATTGGAGTTTTGATGCAGAAATTATCACTGAACTCTTCTTTTGTATAACAATAAAAATCAATTTACTTTTAATTTAATTGTTCAAGCGATTTAATATGACTTCTAATTTAAATTAGTGTATTGTATTAATTTTTTTAAATTTTTTAAATTATTATTTTTTATTATTATTAATTTTTATTTTTTAAAAAAAATTAACTATTTTAAATGTTTTAACTTGTAAAACTTTTAAAATAATAAAACAAAATCCTTCTGCTTTTGATTAATAAAAATTGTTTAGGAGGAATATGATTTCTAATTTTTTTAAATTTAAATTAAACTTTTGTATTTTCTTTATTTAAATTAAAATATAATTTAAAATTTTTATTAAATTGTATTTTATTTGTATTATGATTTTACTAATTGTTTGCCTTCTTTTCTATATTCTAGATGATTGCACAATATGGAATTAGCGATTTGTAAGACTGAATTGTCAACCACCAAATTTATGCTGCCTCCTGCGCTGCCAACAGTCGCAGCAATTGCAACAACAACGGCAACGGCAACGGCAACTGCAACACACTCATTCCTCGATCGGGCAGTTCAAATAAACGAATTGTTCAACTTCAACGCGGGACAACATCTATTCAAAACCAGCTACAATCCCAACAACTCTATTTTAAATAGCAACAGCAACAATAACAACAGCAGCAGCAGCAGCGGCAACATGCGGCTCAAAAAGAATCGCAAAGTCACATTTCTATCGAGCTTAGTTGAGGTAAATACGAAAATTATCTCTAAGAGTTAATAATAATAAAAATCAACTCAAAAAAAAACTAATTCTAGCTGTAGATCAGTTAAATATGACTGTAGATCACTTTTAAAATCATTTCATAGAATTTAGACTATCTTATAATAATTTCATAAGCCCTTATTTAATATTCGTAGACATTCCTGTTGATCAGCTCATAATAACGTGGGGTTGTTGATCATCTGAGGATCATTTGATTTAATATCAACCTTAATTTAATATCAGTTATTCGTAGATCTTTATGTAAATATTCCTGTTGATCAGTTCATAATAACCTGTGTTTTTTTGATCATCTGAGGATCATCTGAATTAATATCAGCCTTAATTTAATATCAGTTATTCGGAGATCTTCACTTAGATATTCCAGTTGATCAGTTCATAATAACATGTTGTTGTTGATCATCTGAGGATCATCTTTAATACCTGTAAATATTGATGTGCATAATCAAGTCTATCCTTAAGTTGTCCCGAAGATCGTTGCGTATATTCCTCATAGATATACCTGATGAGCAGACATCTATTTACAACTGTCGATCAGTTGGCTCAGTGGCTCAGATCGATCGTGTGTCCATCGTATGCCAAGCAAGTTTGACAGGCTTCACATGCGACGTACGGCGACAGCTTGACGCTGATCTTGATGCCATTTTGATATGCACAACACGTCGATTGGTTCTAAATTTGGATGCCCGAAACAATACGCGATTATTATGTATTATGCTATTGTGTTTTATGCACTTTTAACACCCTGCAGTTCGTTTAAGAAACGGGCGAGGCAGATGGGAAAGACGACACGTCATAAATATGAAACTGATCAGCAATTAAATTGCAGTCGATGCCAATAAGAATATTGATTATGTGACTGACTGATCTACCTAGCCGACTGACAATTGTAGGGTATGCTGTAGTTATGAGATCACTCACATAAGATCACTTTTATAAAAAGAATATGAAGCTGATCACCAATTAAATTCCAATCGATGATCGTAAGAAAATTGACAATCTGTTTTAATTATTTTAAATTGTAGGGTATGTTATAGTCGTGAAATCACTCCCTTGTTTGCTGTATGAATAATAAGCGTGCCATTTAATTTGAGTCTGAAAATAGTTAAACAAAGACCTGTCCGAAATTTGAATAATCTACGCAACTCTCCCGAAAATGGAAGACAATGGCGAGGATACTCGAATATGGCCAATACTCGAATACAGTCAATTATAAGGCTTCGTCAGCTGATGATCAACTGCCTTTTCTTTTTTTTTTTTTTGTTGGTACCCCTATGTGATGGTATTTTTGAGTGGAATTGTGGTAAACATATCCGTTGAGTTGACCACTTTCATCCGGTTGCTCGGTCAACAGCCTGACGAGCCTTCAAATTTGAATTCAAGTCAAAGGACACTCACTCGTGTGGAAAATGCAGTCAAGTAATTTAATCTATAGTCTGGCCAGAAGTTGAGTCTTAAGTTTCGCTTTTGGGGGCTAACCACGTAACAGAAGCTGAACGAGGCCAAATAATGCTTTGAGAGCAGAGCTGAGAATAATGATTACAATTTTGTTCCAATAAATTATACGAATATGTATAAATATACGTCCAGTACTACACAATTATTTTAAATCCCCTTTACTATTTTTGAAATCACTTGAAATTTTTTTGATTTTTTCCTCTGCCTTTAAGATTTAGTTGAAACCGTTTTTAATGATTTTTAAATTGAAATTTTCAAGTCTAATAAATTTTTAACTTGGAATTCAGTATTTTAACTTGGGATTATAACTACCACCATATTTTTGGGATATTTTTGGGATATTTTTGGGATAAAATATTTGTTAATATTTTGTCTTTACTATTTTTTAAATGAATTGAAATTTATTTGAATTTTTCCTCTTTTATTTATTTTATTTAATAAATAATTAAACAATAATTTTTTGGTAATATTTTATGCTTACTAATTTTTAAATCAATTGAAATTTTTTCGATTTTTTCCTCTGCCTTTTAGAATTAGTTGAAACTGTTTTTAATCATTTTTAAATTTGAATTTTCAATTACATTAAATTTTTAACTTTTGGCTTGGAATTTTTAGTTACGATTCTCACAATATTTTTTTTGGGAATGTATTTTGAGAATTTGTAGTTGAAATTTAAAGAATAAAGAATAAGTTAAGATTCGCTTGACTAAAAAACTTTATCTCTATTTCTGGTTCTGTTTTGAAAGACTGTCTTCAATTGCGAATCAAATTCCAATTCGAAATTCAAATTGAATTGTCTCGTTTTGGCGTCAATTGATTACGATATTTATGAAACATTTCGTTTGACTACTTTGACCTCCATTATCATAAACGACAATAAACGACCAAAACAGAAGCCACAGATCATCACAGAGAGTAGCCTAAATGACAATGTATCTGTGTATATGTGTGCATCTGTGTGTATATGTGTGTATCTGTGTGTGTGTGTTTGTATCTGTGTCTGTTTGTGGAAGTCAAATGTACAATTCAATTTATTAGAACGCGTTTAACATGATCAGACCCATGGGACACAACTGACTCGACAATTGGGGCAGGCACTGTAATTTCTCAGTCTCCCTCTCCCTCACCCTTTGCTCTTCTCTCTTTCCCTCACAGTCTCTTCTGTCAATTGTCGACAATCTATTCCATGTTGTAGTTATTGTTGTGCTCAGATTTTGTGCTCGATTTAAAGGTTTTGTTTAGGGGGTGCTCTTAATTTACCAAATCTGCTTTTGTTTATAAATATTACAGCATTTAACATCATCAAGTGTATTTTATGTAACTCTGATGAGCGATAATTTTGCTAGATTTATAATGATTATACATTTAAACTGGGTAATAAATAATATATGAATTTGTAAACATTTTTACAATATAAAGAAATCTTTGAAAAATTCGTGGCAATTAGAAATCCAAGGGTCTCGTTTCTATAAATCTTACCATGGACCTCAAAGATTATAATATTTACAAAATTAAAATAATTTCTTTATTTTTATCAATAAATTAAATTAATTACAAATTTATGTCTATAGTAAAATTTAAATATCTTTTGAGAAAATAAATATGGATGAATGCCGTTTTAAGGGAACTCTTAAATTATAAATTCCAAAAAACAAATTTTTTAGTATCTTCAATAAATTTCAAAATACAAATTGAAATTAAATTTTTATATGGTTTTTTTATTTTGCAATTAATTAAATTTAATTTTTAATCAAACCACTATTATTGTGGAACTTATATTTATTTTATTTCTTTTTAAATATATAAAACGTATATTTTATTGAAGATGATTTATGATTTCAAAACAAAAATTTAAATTAAATTATTATGTCATAATTTACTTATTTAGCATTTCTTGATTTTTTAATTAAACCACTAGTACTTTGAAATTTATATTTATTTTATTTGTTTATTTAATATGTATATATTGTTTCTTTCGTCTTAATTAAACCATTAGTTTTTTTTAAATTTATATTTATTTTATTTGTTTATTTAATATGTATTGTTTCTTTGATTTTACAGTCTACAAATAAATATATAAAGGAAGAACCTGTAAATGGATGTAAGGATTTGCCAGTATGCAGTTTATCGGATATTTCAGATCATGAAGGCTCCTTGGGTAAGTGAAAAACTCAGATTAACTTAACTAGAAATATAAGTATACATATATATTATAGACTATTATTAAATTGGCATTTTGTCAGCACCCTACACAATGGTATAACTATTAACCCAATTGTTATATGGGGGCTAATGCTGAAGCCATTTCCAGATAACAGATTTCTAAGAAATGGAAATAATTAAATAGCAATATGTTGTGCGAATGTTTTCGTATATATTTTCTTGTACGATTGTACTTCGTTTGCTTCATTTAGCGCTATCTTTGTACATATGTATGTATGTATGTATATATGTATATATTCCCGTTTGCGAGAGCGTGTGTATCAAAAGTAATACACACATATATACAAATGCCATCATCAGTCATGTTCAGACTCTTTGGCTATGCGATTTTGTTGTTGCCATTTTATTATTCACATATGCCTTTTGAACGGAGCGATAAAAAAATGAAATACCAAATACAAATTATTTTGCGATAAGATAAGAGACAAAACAAGGCGCACAAGGCGTATGAAAATTGTGATTGTGATTGGAGTGCTAAAAAACGCAAGTCGAGTGAAAGAAAGAAATAACGCACAGCAAATGCATAGAAACAACATAATTATTTACCAGGAAATGTAATGATTAATTAAATGCCTATGATAAATGATTATTAATAATTTTTAAAAAATATATAATTTGTAAAATAAAAAAAAAAAACATTTTGATCTTAATATAAAAAATTATGAAATATTAATTGAGTTTTTCAAATTATAATCATTCAATTTTCAAGGCACAAATTTAAAATTTATTTTTAATTAATATCAATTAAAATTTAATTTGCATTGCATATTTCTCATTTAGATTATAAAATACAAATTATCAATAATTGATCTATATTTAAAAATGAGTAGTTAAGTTTTTCAAAATTATTCATTCAATTTTTATTATTAACTAAAATTTAATTTGCATTGCATTTTTCTCATTTAGATTATAAAATATAAAAAATTAGTAAATTTAAAAAAGTTTTGATTTAAATTAAAAAATTTGGTAATTGAGTTTTTCAAAATTTAATCATTAATAATTAAATCTTTCCATTCATTCAGATAATCGTTTTTTTGACATAGGTTTTTTTAAACTTATATCTGAGAATATTTTTACATATTTATGTAACTCTTATTAGGGATCCCTGTTCTCTACAGACTCGAGATAGTAATTCCCACTATAAGAGTGTGTACACTCGCATACATTTACATATGTACATAGTTGGTTAATATTTTTATAAAAAGTCACGTCGTTTATTTCCGGTGTCCATTCAGAGGCACCTCGCCCCAAAACGCCGGCAAAGTGCCAAGCGAACTTACAGATTCATTCATTCTTTGCTCTACTCATTTACTCATTCATCCATTCATCCATTCAGTCATTCAGTCAGTTATTCATTCACTTATTCGCCCCCAAGTCAAGTCATTAATTCGTTGCCTGAATACACACATTTGCATTTCAAATACACGAAATAAATATCTTAAATGTGCACTCAGTTTTTTTTTTTGGCCCCTTCCTCCTTGACTCTCTCTCTCTCTCTTTGATTGCCTCCTTCTGCTCGTTGTTGTTGCTGTCAATCAGGCAATACGTCAGTCAGTCACTCACTCTGGCAAAATACCTTACGTATACGTTATGTGACAAAACGTCGTCGTCGTCGTTCATTTGGCATGTGTCTTCTACTTTCTATACTTTTGTCCACTTCTATGCGGTTATTGCATGCTGCTTCTATTACACACACACACACACACACACACACACACCCTCCACACACACACACCTCACTTAAATATGTGCCTATGCATATGTGTATTTATGTCTTAATGTATCTGACAGTTTTATGGTAATTTCTATGCATCTTTGCTGTTTGAATGCTGATGAAAATGTTTCGTTTCGTTTTGTTTCGTTTGGGTCACAATGCTGGGAAGTTCTAACAAAGAACAAACTGTTTACAAAAACAGCTGATAAAATAACAATTGCATTTAATAAAAATCCGATTCAGTATTTAATTCAATCTGTTATGAGACAAGGTAAAAAGTTCATTGGTATTACTACATTGCCATGATCAGCTGCATTTATAATTAATATTTATTAAAATGTATCTTACAGATACTTTTGTATCTTACAGATACTTTTCTATCTTACATATACTTTTGTATCTTACAGATACTTTTGTATTTTACAGATTATTTTGTATCTTACAGATACTTTTGTATCTTTACATCGTTTAGATACAAATAATATAAGTCAAAATAGATTAAGTGGTGATTATTAAATGCACTAGACATTGTAGACATACATATATGCATCTTACAGATACTTTTGTATCTTACGAATACTTTTGTATCTTAGAGATACTTTTGTATCCTTACATCGTTTAGATACAATTAATATAAGCTAAAGTAAATTAAATTGTGATTATTTAATGCACTAGACATTGTAGACATAAATGTATCTTACAGATACTTTTGTATCTTAACATCGTTTTGATACAATTAATAAAGAAAAAATAAATTGAAATTCGATTATTTAATGCACTAGATATTGTACACATAAATGTATCTTACAGATACTTTTGTATCTTACAGATACTTTTGTATCTTACAGATACTTTTGTATCTTACAGATACTTTTGTATCTTACAGATACTTTTATATCTTTACATCGCTTAGACACAATTAATATAAGCTAAAATAAATTAGATTGTAATTATAGAATGCACTAGACATTGTAAACATAAATGTATCTTACAGATACTTTTAAATTTCATAGATGCTTTAGTGTCTTTACATTACATTTATTGGGTTTCGACGCATGTCATGGTCAGTTGAAATTCTAATGAATCTGTTTAGCAATGTATCTTACAGATACTTTTGTATCTTTAAGCCAAAGATACAATGGATTGGCAGCTGCTAAAGTGTCCGCATTAAATGTTGTTTATAAAAACAAATCACAAAATGAGATATTTTTGTCCGCACACACACACACACACACACACATACAAACACATACTCTCACCCAAAAAGTATTTATGCCTTATCGCTGCGTAAAAATCAACAAAAAACAAAAATACAAAAAAACCCAAACAATTTCAATGTCAACGCGACGCAAACGTACGACAAAAAGTCAGTGGCCAACTATTTCATACACTTTTAGTTCTGTTCTGTCCCCACATATGCCTCTCTCTCTCACTCTCACTCTCTTGCTCTCTCTCTCTGAAGTTATCTTTTGCCGCTAAAAGATCGGCATTAAAAATGGCAACACAAACAAAAATAAAAAGAAAAACATGCAAAACGGCGACAAATGCGCAGATGCTGTGGGGACTTTAATGAAAGGGAACCTAAATAATAATAATAATAACAATAATAATTATAATGAAATAAGGGGGAAGAACACAAGTACAGCCGAGGGCATTTAAATAGTACAATGAAATGCGCAAGTGAAAGACATTTAATTCAATAGAAAGCAAATTTTAAAAAATAAAAGTTTAATGACACTTCATAGCCTAACCAATAAACTAATTAAATATTTAAAAAAATATAAACAAAAAATTAAAATATAAGAAAATATGTGTGGTAATATAAATAGCACATTTTTACAAAGTTATTAATTATTATACCTACATATTTAAATATTTGAAGGACTTAAAAAAACTGTTTAGATTTGAGCTATTTAGTTGTCTATGGCTGTATGTATACATATATACATATATTCTTATGTCTGTGTGTGTGGTATATCCAGCCTGCCCTTATTTTTAATTATGTTTACGAGTAGATTTTTTTGCGCCCCTTTTAATCAGCGCATATTAATCATAAACTTTGAAAATAACAACAACAACGCCAGTCGCAGCCGCAAGAGCAATGAATAAAGTAAGGCAAAATATAAATTTTATTTAATACACGGATTTGTTACGCGCTCGCGTGTTTCTGTATTGGTGAGCAGAGCAGCAAAGCCAGCAGAGGCCGCGGCAGCAGCAGCAGTAGAAGAGAGTACAAGAGCGCCAAAGAGAGTGAGAGCGCCACTACTTTCATTCATTTTGGGCGCTCACTTGGCGCTCAGTTCAGTTCATTCATATTGTCGGCTCTCGCGAGTCACGACTCTCTCAGCAACAACAGCAACAAATATGAAGAAAAGAAATAAAATGAAACACGTTCGTTTTCATTCATACTTACGGTGCGAGTAGAAAAGTTTCTGGTTTTGTTCTGCGGCGCTGTTGTTGTTGTTGTTGCTGCTGCTGCTGCTTTTGATCGCCTCGCGGCGTTGAAATGCAGTTGATGAATGGGGAATAGCAACAACAACAACAGCCAGCATTGGGGACGCTTTGACTTTTTTGTATTTTATGCTTTTGTATGGCCCATCGAGGGGAACTTTAGTTGTTTTTGTTATTTTTTTTCGATTCTGCCTCCCTCTCTCTTTCGCTGTTGCTTTGACTTGATGATGCTTGATGCTTGTTTCCTTCCTTTTTGCGTGTGCCCCCCAACAAAGTTCCTGCAAACCGGCTTCGTTTCTTCTCGTCTTCGTCTTCCTCTTCGGCTTTGGGGCTTCGACTTTAGCGACGCCGACTGCGACTGCGATGTGGGCGCGTCTCGCGTCTCAGCTTGTATTTGTGTCTTTTGACTGTACACTGTTAAAAAAAGGATTGAAAATAAAAGTTTTAGCCATAGAATTACGAATTTTGGTCAAAAAAAAAACATAAAATTCTTAAAGTTAGAAGAAAGCACATCTGGATTTTCAGAACAATTCAAATAAGATCAAGTTCTTATTAATAAGACATATTTTCAAGACCACAAATATATGTATGAGAATAAATGTTCCCATTTGTAGACCAAATAGTTTTTTTTAAATTAATTATTAATAATAAATATTATTTATAAGATCAACAATTCTTATATTTTCAAGAACACAAATGTGAGTATTACAAAGAATAAATGTTCTCATTTATAGACCAAATAGTTTTAAAAACTTACATCTTGTAAAAAGATGAAAAATAATTCAGGTTTTAGATTTCAAATTATTTTTATATTGTTTTTTTATTGTTTTTTTTTTAATATATATTAAAGAATAGATTTCTTTCTGGATTTTATAAATTTTATAAATATTCCGTTAAAATGTTTTTCCAAGGCAATAGTGTGAATCGAACCCGCGCTTGTTTTCAAAACTGAAAATATAAACATATTCATAGTTTCCTAACAATTTTTATTCCAATATTAAGAACTGTTTTTTTTAAGATAAATATTCTTAGCATTAGTAATTTGGTCTTAGCATGGTCTTATTTTAAAACCAAAATATGTAAAATGAATTTTCCTGATTTTAGAAGTTGGTCTTTTTTTTCAGTGTATTTATTTTGTTTTTTTCTGCACGCTGCTGCTTTTCTTGATTTTAGAAATTGTCCTTTTTTTCAGTGTATTTATTTTAATTTTAGCTGTTCTATCTTGATTTTAGAAGTCGGTCTTTTTTCTCAGTGCATTTATTTTGATTTTAGCTGCGTCTCTGTCTCTGCCTCTGCCGCTGCTTCTGTCGCTGTCGTTGTCGCTGCTGTTGTTGCTCTTTATTTATTCATAATTTGGAGTTGGTCTCCCCAACCGCCTAACGCACATTTGTGGACAGCTGCTGCTGTTGTTGTTATTGTTGTTATTATTATTGTTGTTGTTGTTGCTGGATGGCAAACCAGTTGCTGAAGCTGCGCTGCTGCTGCGCTGCTTCTGTTGCCTCTCGACACTTGCTGCGTGTTTTTCATTTAATTTTTTGTTTTAATTTAAGTTTTTACCTTTCAAATTTCTTGTTCACAGATTTCTTGCTGTTGTTGTCTTTTTTTTCGTGGAACTGCTGCGTTAACAACTTTTATTATTGTTGTTGTTGCCTTTTTTTCGTTTACAATAATTCATTCATTCATATAAATGTAGCTAGATATGTGAGTGTGTGTGTGTGTATGTGTAGCATGACTGTAGTTGTTGTTGTTGTTGTTGTTGTAGTTGTCTCGCCTGTTTTATATTTCGTTTGCACGCCACTTTTTACTCACTTTTCCACACACACACACACATACATATTTACATAAGTGTGTGTATGTGTGCGCTTATGATTATTTGTATTTGCTTTTTGTCTTATTCTAGCCCATTCATTCATAAATTTCATTCATGTTGCTTTTTTTACCCACTTTTATTTATTATCCAGCAAAATAAATTTATTGCAATGTAATTTTCCACAATATTCTGGAAATATTTTTGATTAAATAAATATAATTGAATTTACATTTTCTATAATTATTTGTGGTTTATTTATGTTATTTACTTAACAATAATTTAAAGCAGTCCACAAAAATAATTATCAACATTTATACTAAACCAAGTGAATAAAATTTTTAATTATCAATTAAAATAAATGAAACTGTATAATTTAAAAATATTATCAGCTGAAATGATCAATTATTAAATCAGTTTTTAATGATTATTAAAATTATTATGAACATTTTCATAAAATTATTTATAAATATTAAATAAATTTTAAAAATACATATATGATTAATTAATATATATAATTGGATATCCATTTCCTATTTCAAATGATTGATAAGAAAAACCCAACACAATGACAGTTAATCAAATTAATGAAATCTACAAATTATTAAGAACATTTTAATAAAATTATTTATAAATAATAAATATTTTTTTTGAATTTCAAATGATTGATTAAAAAAAACCAAAAACAATCACCGTTAATCATATCTTAAAAATGCAAATTATTAAAAACATTTTAATAAAATAATTTGTAAGTAATAAATAAATTTTTTGAAATATTTAATCGATTTTCACCTCCTATAATAATTGAATTTATCAATGATTGATTAATATTCTAATAAAATATCTTTTAAATGCAATCAGTTTGAATTTCCTGGTTACTTCCTTTATGGATATAAATAACTATAAGTTTCCTCTGATAAGCATTAAAATGGGTTAAACCCGTAAGCGTAAACCCGTAAACACGTACGTAAACTATAGAATTGATATCATATCTAATCACCGTCAACATTTAATATTCATTCATAAAATGGTAGCCTTAAAACGTAGAGATAAATTAAGATTTCATTGGCATTTTGTTGATGTTGTCATTTTTTGAACAAACGATTCATATTCATATTCATGATCGTAAAACGGAAATGACTAAATTGATGCATCCCCATAATTTGTTGGGTAACCCGTGAAAAGCCCGGGGAATTGCAAATCAGCACGCACAAAGAGGCGACTTTAGGTCGTCGCATTAAAAAACTGACCCAGCACAATCGAAGAATTTCACAAAAGACTCGACTTATTTTATTTTTGTTTTGTTTTTTTTTACCAAAAAAACAGTCGACAACATTAACCAATGACATCAGTTGATTGCAAACTTGTGTTGTCTTCACACGTGTCAAACTTACATAAAACTCTCTTTTTTTTCACCTCCTCTACAGTCATAGATGACCTTGAATCATTTGAACTTTACTATTGCTATTGGTAATTCTTATTTCATTTGTGGTTGCCTCTGATAAGCGCCTTATCAGCACTTCAATATTATAAAGCACACGCGTACTTTCAAACAGTTGTAAATCACTTAAAAATTAAAGAAAATATTGTATATCTGAAATTAACTTTTAACTTTTATTTTTATATTTTTATTATAAAAATTGAAAATAAAACTTGAATGTTAATATCTTTTCAATAAAGTAGTGTATATTTGAAATCTAAAAACGTCCTTTAAGGACGTATGTATATGAAGGATATATTAGATTGAAAAGATATGATTTTTAAATAAAAATTTAAATTTAATTATTATTTTTAATTTTTATTTTAAAAATGGAAATAGAGAGTTAGAAGTAATTTGTGTAATAAAAAAAGGTCTTTTTTGAAATCTCTGCTTTTATTTTTAAATCAATAAAAAATAAGAGTTATTCCGTATCTTTGACAATTGAATCAAAAACAGCTCTCATTACGTAACTTATATTATTGTTTACTTAAAAATATACGTTGTTCCCTAATATTTAAATAAACATTAAAAATATGATTTATTAAAAATTAGGTGGTAATTTCCAATTTATAACAGTTACATTACCTGTCTAAAATCCAAATACTTCAATACATTAAAAATATGATTTAATACAAATTAGAAGCTAATTGTTGTGTCCCAATTTTTATTTTAAAATTTATAACAGTTACGTTTTCTGGTTAAATTCGACATATTTCCAAATACTGCAATTTTTATTACAGTTCTTATGGAACTTATAAAATTTATATAATTTATTATTTTTAACAGCTCTTGTTAAATCGCAATTTATTCTACAGTAGCACTTACTACTGCGGTTTGTGTCTTCGCTAAGTTGCCTTAAAATTGTTGCCTACTTTTAGGCTGGTAGTAATAAAAATTCACTTTTAAAATGTTGCATACTTTGCAGCGGCTGGAAAAATAACATTGCTAAATATATATTTAACTTAAGAAACAAAAAAGTTTTTCACACTTAAATTTATTTAAGTTTAATCCGATTTTTCCTATGGCAGATATATGATATAGTAATCCGACTTTGACCATATTTAAATCTGTGAGTTTGGTTGGGATATCTTAAGAAACAAAAAAGTTTTCCATACAAAGCAATTCCCTGACCTTTGACCTGAATTTGAGGCACTTACAGGTGAAATTTCGCAAAACGCCGACTTATTGCACGATAAAATTGTCTCATCTATGTTTTGTGATATTGATGTGTTAGTTAGTGAGTCTGTCAGTCAGGACAAAGAGTTTTATATATATATATATATTTAAAAACTATATTTTTTAATGTTTAGCAACAATTAAATTTCTGTCAAGATAGCCTAATTATGTAAATGCTATAAATCGAATTATGTTAATTTAATAAAAAAGCAATGAGATTAAAACTCGGCGTTTATTTAACATAGATCATTTTAGATTTTATATTTTCTAGATTCTAAATACATTCATGTATTTATTAAACACCCCTCGAATCATTCCAATATAAAAATGCTGCACGCTTCAATAATTATTTGAAATGATGACTTAAATACTGTTTTGGTTTATCACGATATAATTCGTATTTTCAATTAACTCCTGTTGGGATTCCAAAAAAGTTATTACCTTAAACACAACGAATTTATGGGTACTCTTAGTATTGTCTATTAATTAAACATTTAAGAGCCATCCCAGAAAGCAAAGTAAACTGAAGTTACGAACTGCGGTTTCTTGTTGAATATCCAAGTAAGATTCAAAAGATATTCGCCAGTTGGAAGTAGGCTAGGAAAGCTGTCAATATTATCCAAATTCCTCACTCCATTTAGACCCTATGAGTATAGAATGAGTGTTAACATTGATACATATAATTTTGTTGACAGTGTTTACCGAATAAGGACACGAGTGATTAATTGTGGAGAAACCATTGAGTATACTGATCATAACATTCCAAAAAGGATGATTCCTTTTTCGCATGAACTTACAAGCATCGAGGGTATAGTCTATTATCCAGGGTTTATATCCATTGGCTTTCTTTAACACCTGTCCCCTGACGAAAATATCATATGCAGGCTCTGACACATTGACAATGGCAGTCATAGTTGTCTTGTTGCGACTGATGGCACGAATGCGACATTCCCTGTAGACGACCCACGATTTGTTGTAGGATTCACAGACCAAGTTGGTCCATTTTATTCGAAAAGCCTGCCAAAAAGTTCACATAAGTCTTAAATTGAGCAGCAATTGAAAAACTCACATTGTTATGGTTGAAATATATCATTAAAATGATAAATAATCCCAAATTCAGACAGACTTTAAAGCACATGTTGCTCAGCTCGATGAGTACTCCAAACTGACTGTGAATTCAAATATTATTCGCATCTAAAACTAAATTATTTTAAACGATTTTTTAATCGGAACGATTATCAAGAAACCCTACACTTTCATTTAAACCAATCGAAATCCATCCAAAAACAATTATAAATATTTTATGAAATTTTAAATTGGTTGAACTGGACTAAACTTGAAACAGAATAAATATAAAAAATATGAACTTTAGATGAATTTAGTTATTGTATAATTCATATATATTTTTTATTTTTTAGAGAGTCTATATTTGTTATTTTTGAAAATAATTTCCATTAAATACTCATAAGATAAGAGTAGAAAATTCTCTACAATTTGTTGCTGTACTTAAAAGTATGCAACATGCTTTAAAAATATTGGAATATTAATAAAATATAAAATAAAGGCACTTAAGATGTAGTATTATTGCTAAACTATAATAAGCTCAACTTCAATTTTGAATTTTGTAAAATGTCAATAAAATTTATTGACTTCGCTAAAAAATATGCTTCAAATTCTTAAAATTTACTTTTATTAATCAATAAATTAATTGAAAAGTCTGAGCACATAATGTAAAGTTGAATGTTATTAACTAGTTTAATTCGATGCGGAAATTTCAATCAGACGTATTAAGAAATAATTTCTATTATTAACATATTTGAATTGAGTTTTGATAATTATAATAATTAAATCGGAGTCGCATTTAATGCCCATCTTTAGCTTAATTCAATTTATCATAAATGCCAAATTTGGCAACCTATTAAATGATATTTGAAAAGGCAAAAACAGCCTCGAAATGCCGCCACAATGAGAAATATGAATCAATTAGTTGGTGCAACAAAAGGCAACGTGTCCACATCCATAAATCCAGCACAAATACTTAGATGTGCCAACAACAAATTGCCACAATTGAAACCAGTTCTTGGGACTGCCATCAATTGGCCAAATGATTATCTGCCGCCAACTGGCAACTTGCAACTGGCAACTTGCAACTTGCAACTGGCAACTGCAACTGGCAACTTGCAACTGGCAGCTTGACCAATTGATAATGCAATGGCCAACTGTCAATTGACAAACATAAATCGATGAAATATGAAAACTCAAATCGTATGTGGAGCGTGTGTACACTTAAAAAAATTTGCACGCTATAATCGATACATAACTTCGAATTTTGCCTTTAAATTTGCAAAAAATATTGATAATTTTAGATATTTAGAATTTGTTTTTTTATAAAATACTTATTGAAAATTTAAATTAATTTTTTAAAAAACTCAAAAAGGTTTTCCTAAAATTATGGACCACTGTTTTTTAAACTTTTAAAGAATTTTTTCTATTTCTACAAAATATACAAAGCGTTTTCTAAATTTATATCGACTTTTCTCAAACTCAAAAAGATTTTTTTGTTAAAAAAAAACTCACAAAGTGTTTTCTAAAATTCAGGACGGCTTTTCTCAAACTAAGAAAGATTCAAAAAAAAATTCACAAAGTGTTTTCAAAAATTAAAGATAACTTTTCTTAAATTTAGAAAGATTATTCCAATTGCTAGGGACTAAATCGTATAAAGTTTTGTCATAATTTTAGAGTACATTTTTCCATATTAAGATGGGATTATCATAATTTTACAAAGATAATAATTGTTATAAATTTGCAAAATATAGTAGGAATTTTACAAATGATTCTCAGCACTATAAAATTTTTCAAAAATTTAAATTGGATTTTTTCGTATGAAGATAAGACCTTCATAATATTATAACGATTATAAATATAAGAAATTTTTTCAAATATCCATTCAGTAAAAATTATGCAAATGGTTCTCAAAATTTATAAACTTTTTCAGAAATGTAGATTTCATTTTTTCATATTAAGATTAGATTTTCTTAAGTTTACGACGATAATAAATATTATAAATTTTTCAAATCTACATACAGTAGAAATTTTACAAATGGTTCTCAAAATTAACAAATTTTTAAAAAATTTAGTGTGCATTTTTTCGACTTTCATAATTTTACGAAGATAGGAATTTTACAAATGGTTCTAAAAATTATAAAATTTTTCATAAATTTCGAGTGAATTTTTTCATATTAAGATAAGATTTTCATAATTACAATTTCAATTTTACGACGATTATAAATATAAGAAATTTTTAAAATATACATACAGTATGAATTTTACAAATGGTTCTCAAATTTATAATTTCAATTTCAATTGTAGGGCAATTTAAATTAATATTTTTATTATTAATTATTTTTTTCTATGTATAAAAAATAGATTTCTGAGTGTAGACCCTGAGTATCTGAGTATCTAAGTATCTGAATATCGTAGCTCGATTGCTGCATTTGGCATTAGGAAATATGGCACACCTGCAACACACTCATGATATGATTGGGCATCGACTGCACAATTTTCCAGTTGCCTGCACGGGGGAAATGGGGGGGAGACGTCGTTGATAGTTTATAGTTTTCCAGGAGTTGTTGATCAATTGAAGCGTGTCCACCTGGGCTCAATGAGTACGAGTATGAGTATATAAGTCTTTTGGGCCAATTTAACGCTGCTGCCCACCCCTAGACATTTCGCTTTAAGCCCAATTGATAATTTAACGCTTCAATTGGCCCTAAAACGTTCAAATTAACAACATACGAAATACAAAAGTATGAAATACAAAATACTTTGGCCCAATGCGCAGCCATCGTATCGTCTGCTTTTGACCTTTTTTCCATTAATTTTTTTATGCCTTGTCATAATTTGTAGCACATTTTTTATTCAGCAAACAAAGAGAGAGAAAAGCTGTTAAGGCAAACGCGTTTTTTTTTCTTTTGGCTTTTAATTGTCATTTGAGTTAAAAGCAATTTCGTCGCGGCTTTTTCTTGCATTCGTTACAATCGAGTAAATGTGACTTAAAATAAGAGTACGTAAGATTTCCATTAAGATGAACGAGCGACTAAAGATGAGTCCAAACTAACTAAAGATTATTTTAACTAACATTTTAAGTATATTAAATGCAGTCTCAGTCTCTATATTAGCATTTAGTTTTTTTATTTATTTAATTAACTTCGACTAAAAGCAGTCGACAAAGAGAAAAAATATTAATTAATTAAATTTGAAATACAATTATAAAATAAAAATGTAAAATTAAAAACTAAATAATATTGTAATAAGTATAAATTCGTAATTTATGCCCATCTCTTGCATTAATTCCTAAACTGAACATATTTAGTTCAAAACGTGTTCTTTATATTTATTTGAAAATATTTTTCTTAAAATCCATTTTTTTTTAATTCAAAATCAAACTAACCAAAAAAAATTATCTGGATGAATGAGAATATCCGATATATATTTTTTTTATGGGGAGTTCTAGAAATGGACAATTGTGTAATCTTAATTTTGTATTAAATTAAATATTTGTATGTTTTATATTTATCCAAATAAAAAAATTCTAAATAATTATTATTTTAAAGTGAAATTTAATTTCAATATTTTAAATAAAAATGTAATGGAAATAGTTTTAGAAGTCGGGAGGTGTATTATTACCATTTAAAAAATTATAAGCATACATTCCATACTTTTTAAGTAACAGGAAATTTTAATATAAAATGATATAATTAAAATTAAAAGTTAATTAATTTATTCTATTCTAAATAGTATAAATATTAAAAAACAATTGAAAGTAAATTTTTATTTCACATTCAAAATTGAAACTTAATTTTTATTTCATATTCAAAATTGAAATTTAATTTTTATTTCATATTCAAAGTTAATTATTATTTCATATTCAAAATTAAAAGCTAGTTATTATTTCATTTACATACTAGATAAATTCTAAAACTAACATATAAGTAAATTGTAATTGTAATTGATATATTGAATATTGTAATCGTTATGCTATCGACACATTGATTGCCAATCAAAAAGATTAATTAAATTTTTATAATGCGTTCTCATAGTTGATTTAACTCATTATCGATATAGGCTAAAGCATCAGATCAGATTAATCGTTGCCTAATTGAAGATTGAAACTGTGGCAATTTGGAAATAAATTGTTTTTTCCACCTGACATTCACTCGTATTCATACTCGTACTCGTACTCGTACGGGTACTCGCACTCATTACAGCTAATTGTTGACTTTGTTGGCTGGCGCTTTTGTGTCTATGCCAGGGAAAATAGACGCGATTTTCAGCTCTATGCTCTAAACAAAAACAATCGATAAATTTTCATGGCAAGATTGCAAGTGGCCGTTGCTTTTGCTGCTGTTCCGGGTGAATCTGTGGATGTGGTTGTGAATGTGGTTGTGAATGTGGTGAATGCTGTGGTGCTGTTGTGAGCGCCATCGTCTCAGTGGGTTGCCTCTGTTTTGCCTTTGATGCTTGGCGCAATTTATCAACGCATTTTATTGAGTGTTTTTGTTGTTCGCCTGCATTTTTAATTGTTGCCGCCTGATGCTGACCATAACACCAGTCGAATCTGAATTTGAATCGGAATCTGAAAATGAATCGGAATCCGAATCCAAAGACTCACTTGTGACTGAGCATAAATTTGTATACATTCCGAATAGGAAGATGAGTGTGAATACGAGTGCACACAGAGAAAAAACGGATAGTAAAAGTAAATAAAATAAATTGATTAAATTAAATTAAAAAAACACTTTGATTTATTCCGAAACATACTTAAATATCAATTTTAATATTAAAACCAATGTGAATAACAATTACAGCATAAAAATTATATTATTTATTTAAATAATTCGCAAAAATTTATTTAAGCTTTAATCAAATAAAATGTGTTTCATATTAATTACTAATATTTTCATCTTAAAATCTGAGCTTTTTTTTTTTTAATTTATTTAAATTTTTTATTTAAATAGATATATTTATCAAACATTTTTCAAATTTCAATAATTTCAATAATTCGCAATATTTATTTACATCGCTACTAAACGTTTGATATTATTTATTAACATTTGTAACTTATAATATACTTTCATGTTCATATTAAAACAAAAGTGAATAACACTAACAATATTATAATTATAATATAAGTTAATAAATTATCAAAAATTTAAATTGTAATCAAATGAAATATGTTTCATATATTTAATTGAAATATTTAAGTCAAACATTTTCCATATATAATTTAGTATTTTCAATCGGTTGTGGCTTGTCTACACTTCAATTTAATATTAAAATATTTGATATTTCCTTGAAAATATTTTTTATTTCCTAGAAAATATTTTTAAATATTTTGAAATTTTATATTTAAAGTAAAATTAATTTAAATGAACTTATTTTTAATAAGAGTGCAGACACTTAGATTAACTCTTTGGTTATTTAACTATATTCATAGGACAAAATAGTTATATTAAAGTGTAGATTTTAAAACTTTAAAATATTTTTCTCTGTGTGCATGAGTATGAGAATATCGGAAGTTAATTTATGCTATCCATGTGTATATATTTTGGTATCATTTACTTTTGTTTATTTGAGTCAAAAGATTTGTAGCTGGGCGCATAAATTAGTTTGTCAGGCGTCTTGTTCAAAACATTTCTTTTTTTCTTTTTTTTTTTTTAGTTTCGGGTACTCGTGCGGGCACTCATAGTTGATAGTTGATTCCCCCTATATTCGTTTAGCTACTCGTACTTCTTTTGGGCTTGTTTAGGTAGCAAGAGGCACTGAGAGTTGCCACCGGAAAGGTGGTGCAACAAATGCATTGCTTGTTGCAAGTTGTGAATCTTTGTGGCAACAAACACTTCAGCACGCAAGCTGCAAAATCTCAACTCAACTAGGAGCAGGTGAAACTTGGACTCCACAACCTGGACAGACCACTTTTCTGACTGCCGACTGCCAAACTGGTCTCAGTCTCAATCTTAGACCGAGTCTCCAGTCTTCAGTCTCCAGTCTTCTCTCTCTATTAAAAATAGTCTAATGATCAATGTACCGCTTCTGCCTCCTATTGCCACCACCCCCCTTGGGGCGTATGCAAATGCCGGGGGAGGGGAGAGCAAGTTGTTAAAGAATTGAATGTAATGCAAACTAGTGGGAGCTCGACTGTGAGTGACCCTGTACTTGTTAAATGGGAAAATAAGAAATATTTCAAATAATTTTAGTGATGTTTCTTGAATAAGTTTTAATTTTATTATTTAATCCTAAAGAAATATTTATTGCACATTAGAAATATGATATTTATATAAATTATGTGGGTCAAAACTTAAAGCTATAGCTTTAAAAATATTCTCTTAATAAGTTTTATAACTTTATTTATAACTTTATTTAACTTATAATTAATTTTTTCTCAGTTGACTGTCTTCCTACATTTTGGTGACTCTAGTTCTAAAATTTAGTCTCTGATATTTAAGAATATACATAAATTTACTGATCAAATGTTGTGTGTCTAGCTCTTATAGTCTCTGAGATCATGGTATTCATTTATCGCCTATTTTAGGCACTTTTTACTCCTTTCAAACAAAATTTTTCTGAGATTTTCCCATAAAAAAATCATAAAAATATATAAACGAAGAGATTTTTGAACATTTTTATTTTGCAGTCACTATTAGAATTGTTTGCAGAAACTTTTTGGATCAGAAAAATATTTTTAAGCCCGAGGAATAAAGTCAAAAACGTAGATTTTCTCAAAAATTCAAAATTTTCAAAAGGTACTTAATGGGCTTAGGAAAGTTTAGTATTCAAACGTAATTTGAATGACCTTTCCAATGATGCCAAAATGTACATGAAGTAAGTTCAAACTAAGAGTCAATTTTCCTAATAGATTTGTCAAAATACTTATGATCTTTATTTTTTATTTATTATTATTTTTTATTTATTATTTTTTTTATTTATTTATTTAAATAATATATAATATATATATATAAGGTATATAATCTGCCTGCTGCTTACATTTCCCTTTCGACAAACCGAAAAGACCCTTTCTTTGTTTTCAAGTACAGGGTCAAAAGAAAGACGCACTCGCACTATTCAAGTGCAGCTTCCAGTTTAAGATCTGGCTAGGGCAAAAACGCCAGGTGTTATGCTCCTCTTCTTCTCAGTCGTAGATGCTCCACATTGCACACGCCACTTGATAGTCCAGTTGTTGTTGTTGTTGTTGTTCTTGTTGTTGTTACTCCTTTTATTATTATTATTGCTGCTGTGGCAGTTGCAACAGTTGCAGTTGCAGTCAAAGATGCTGCCACGGCGTGGGCTTATTACGGAACTCAAATTGCATCTTCATTCGACAAATAAAAAAAGAAGAATGAAAATAAGAAGAAGAAGATCACAGCTGCCCACTGTCAATTTGTTATGAGGAAATTAAACTGATTTCATTTGTTGGCCACAAAGTGCCTTCTACTATATTTATATGTGGGCTTCAGGCGCCACTCGACTGAAATCTTATTTAACAAACAATTAATAATGTCTTTGACTTTAAATTTTAAGTTTATCTTTTCGTTGCCGTTCGGTGGTTTTCAAAATGTTTTCCGTCACACTTTTTAAAGGCAGCCTCCATACTGAAAACGTCTTCATCTTAGTTGTTATCAACTAATGGCCATATATTTGTGAAACAAACCAAACGGCATCCAAATCGTTCAATCCCATAAAGCAAAACAAACTGTTTTATTGCCAAAGATACATTTAATTTTTGTATCTTTAATTTATACAATGCCGTTTCCAAATGACTGTTAAATGCCGCCACTGAGATTAAAATGGCTAATCGCTTTTATTATAACTCTGTTTTAAGTGTGTGAAAGCCATTAAAATAAGAGACGATCAATGGGAGACGAAATTGTGAGAATTTCAGTAGTTGCTTTGCTTTTTAATTTAAATGATTAAAATAAAAGTAATCTAAAAGAAAATTCATTTCTATTCCAAGCAGTAAATTAATTTTATAAAATTTATAAAATTTAATAAATATTTGCGAGTCAAAGTATTAATGTTTAAATATTGGTAATAAACATAATTTTGTAAATAAATAAAAAATTTTATATAACTAAAGTTTTAAACCATCTAGCTCTTACCGTTGGACAGTTTATTTCCAAATATTCAATCAGGTACACATATGAAAAAATGTGCTAAAATCAAGAGTTTGGTCTCAGAACTAAGAATTTTGGTATAAAAAATGCGTCGAGAACATAAAATTCTTAAGTTTAGAAAACACATCTTAATTTTAAAAACATTTCAAATAAGAATAAGTTCTTAATTTAAGACCAAACAGTCTTAAATTCTCAAACCAAAAATAAAAAAATTAGGCAGGTGTTTTAAAATTTAATATTATTTTTTATTTTAAATTTATTTGTTTTGAATTTTTTTCTTTTATAAATATTTCGATTATGTATGTTTTTTCCTCGGCTAGAGCGGGATTCGATCCCTGTCTTGTTACCCAAGTGAAGCGGCGACTCTAACCAAAGCGCCACGGTGTCATTTTTGTCCTCTTATTAAATATGGCATATTTATATTTTCTTATCAATTTAAGAATTTTATTTCTTGATTTAAGAACTGCGAATTTTTAGATTAATATTCTTAGATTTTTTAATTTGGTCTTAAAATGGTTTTATTTCAACTGCTCTTTTATTTCAGTGTAAATATCTTAAACTTTTACTTCCTGTTGGCAAACGATTAAAGAATGAATAAAAGAGTTGCGGACAGATTATATAGACTTGTAAATGGGAATATGTTGATAAACATCAACTTGTAAAATGTCATCCACTAATCCACATCAATTGTAATTATATGCGAATCGCAATCAAACAAATGTATCTTAAATTGTTGTAGATAAAGCGCGATTGCCACTTGTAGCTCCAATTTTGCATCTCTTGTTGGGGGCCCCAATGAATAATTATGGCTAATTGATGTTGATAAAAATGAATTTATGAATGTGTGATGTGTTGTGCTGTGTTGTGTTGTGTTGTGTTGTGGTCTCTTCTCTGTGTATTCTATCAATTAAATTGGCCTCCCGGCCAATGGGTATGAATGAATAAACAAGTCGTTTTGTAACTTGATTGGCAAAACTCGACTCCGAGCAGCCGGAAGTAACGTTAGAGTTATCTATCCGTCTATCTGTGTATCTATCTGCTTAGTAAACAGTTAGATAGAGGCTGAAGATGCGTCAGAGAATCACAAAAAAATAAAATAAAAGATAGATAGAAACTCGTAGATAGTAGATAGTGAGAGGTTCGGGGTTTTTTGCTTAATATTCATTCATAATTTGCGCTGTGGCTTTTGCTATACCTAAGCCCGAGGGTAGACTGATAAGTCATTGATTAAAGAAGAAAAATACAACCTTTTGGAATGAATATAAATTAACTTTCTTTTTAGATCGGTTGTTTTAAAAGTCTAGTTTTTTTTTTTTAACTAAGAAATATTTATATTTTTGTTTTAATGAATTTCTACACATTTAACTCCAAATTAACTTTCAGTAATAAAATATTTTTTAAAGTAATTCACTTTATCTGGCGAATCTGGTCAAGATCCTCAAAATATGATTTTTTTTTACAGATAAACTCTTTAATTGGTTGACGCGTGAAAAGTCTTTAAAGACTTTTATTTCTGATTAATAAATTAAAAAGTCCGATCGGCATAAAAATAGAGCGTAATAAGTTTGTAGGGGATAATGGTTCATAGCATATATTGAGTCTTACTGGATTTTTTATTTTGAAATGTCTATCTTAAGTATTAGCGGAGATATTAACAAAGACCTTTTTCCAAAAATTTTAAAATAATTAAAGTCTTTAAAGACTTTTATTTAAATACTCAAAAATATTAAAGACTTTCATTAAAAAAAAAATTGTCAGAAACTCGTATAAAAGACTGAATAAAGAAATTTCTATCTTAAATATTAGCGGAGATATTTACAAAGATATATATATACAAAGATATATATATATATATATTTTTTTTTTAATTTTCTCGTAACAGTTATGATCGCTGCTATAAATTTGTGTCAAAATTAGTGGTATCATTCTTTATAAAACTTAACACATGAATAGTTTTTAGATTACGCTAACTAACAAAGTAATAATTGTATTAAAAACAAATATTATATTCCTACAATGACTTATCAGTCCTCCCTCGAGTGTATGTATCTTTGTATCTATGAAGTACAGCATTCACAAACAAAAGATATACGACGTATCTACTTATAGTCATATATGTATATGTATGTATGCATACACGAAGCATATTTAATTTGAGGCAAACTAGCAATGATTAGGAACATCCGGTTTACTAACCGAAAAACCAACCGATCAACGAAACGAACAACGAAACGAACAACCGACTAAACAACCGAAGCATCCACAGTCATTGAACAGTAGCTACAACGACGACACTCGAGAGTTGATTCGTTTTTAGTTCTTAAGTCTACGACGACATGTACATCATTATCATTATTATTCACAACATCATTATGATCATTATGTTCATTATTATGATCATCATAATGATCATTTGTGAGTGGGGTGCCAGCTGAAGCGCCAGGCATTTGCTGCTTTCAAGCTTGGACATAAAGCAGAGATACTTAATAATGTTGTCGTTGTTGTCTTGGTTGTTGTTGTCGTGGTTGTTGTTGTTGTCGCTGTTGTTGTTGTTGTTCGGTGTGTGGATGCTGTGAAGTTGCTGTTTGGAGTTGGAATTGTGTGTAATTTGTTTGCCGGCTACTGTAGCTGTAGCTACTGTATTTTACTTGCCCCCCTTTACACATTCCCTTCTCCATTCCCCAGTTTCCAGTCCCTCAACTGGACAGTCCGACGAGGCATCTCCACACGATCGAGTCGACGTTGTTGTCGTCGCTGTTGTTGCCATTCGTTGTTCGTTGTTTGTTGTTTGTTGTAGCCGCGATTTGATGCGATCAGCATCCCAGCGAGTTTATCTTGCGCTTTAAAATGCGGCCTCTTCCTCCAGCTTGGCTTTCATTTATTTCTCTCCTTCTCACACTATATTGCCATCTCTCTCTTTGTCTTGAGATGCTTAAGGTTCAACAAGGGACGTCAACAGCTGACATAGCTTAAAGTAACTCGAAAGTTTATTCACTTTATTTATTTACTTAACGCCAACTAAAAATATTCTACGAAAATATTATTCAACACTTACAATATATTTCACAAATTTGATTTTAAATAAAATATGAACCAATTAATAATTAAATAATATTAAATGCAAAATTAAAACCATAAAGGTAAAAATAATTTGAAAAATTTTTAAAGTTAACTTATTTGCTATTCTCCGATTTTTTGATTTACAATTTTACTTATTTGATACTTATTATCAGTTATTAAGTTTGAAAATGTTGAATACTATTATAAATTTTCATTTTTTCTTTGATTTATATTTCAAAATAATAAGGTAAATTAAATTTAACTAAATTATTTATATTTGATATTAAATAAAAGATGAACAAATTAATAATTAAATAATATAAAGCTTAAAACTAAAATTTTTTAGGTAAAAATTAGTTAAAAAGTCTGGGGGCATTTAAATAATTTTTATAACTTATTTGCCAGTCTCCGATTTATTGAATAATATTAAATATTTATTAATATTTTATCAATTACAATTGATAAAATAAAAAATATAATAAATAAATATATAATAAATGAAGTTTTATATTAATTAATAAATATATAATAAATAATAAGTATTATACATTATTATTTTTTCTCTGATTTACTTTCTAGTCATGAGTTTACTCATTTAAAAAAATAAATCATAGTTAATAAAAGTAATAAAGTAAAAAAAATTAAACTAAATTATTCATATTTGTCACTTTTTGAAACTAGCACTTTTTGAAACTATTATTTATTTTATATTTTATAACTATTCAATAAGTGATTGTTATTCACTTTTTTTGGGTTTATGAAAAATATTTAAGTTTCTTAATTTGTCTAAAAAAATTATTAAATTAAATAGAATTATTTTATTTATTTACAAATTTATGATTAATAGTATTATCTATACATAATACTAATTAAAGAGTGCTAACCTAGACCTTCAACTCTAAATAGAATTAAGTAAATTAATTAGTTATTGCATTTGAAAATCATTTTTATTGAAATACATAACTGTTTAATAGGTGATTGACCGCATTTGATAATCAATCCACTTCCCTTTTGAATAAATAAATAAATGTATAAATTAATTGCGAAACTTGTGAAAATATTAAAGCGCGTTTCCCAAACCAATTAAAAGCCAATCAAGAATGTTGGCCTTAATGCTGCTGGGCCAACTCTCGCCCACAGTTGGCCAAATGCAAATGACTCGATAATTAATAACTGCGATAAGTGCGAAAAAAAATAGAAAGAAGATGGAAAACAATTGAGAAAGAACTCGTTTTGCTGCGGAAACATATCCTGTGTCTATTAACTGTTTTACACATGCCAACTTGGCCAACTTCCGCAACGATTTGAGGCCTAAAGAAAAGCCTAGCGACTTTTCCAGTTTTAGTTCCAGTTTTCTTGGTGATACTTTGATTTTTTTCTTTTTTCTTGTTGTTGTTGTTGTCTTGCTTCCTTTACGGCTCTGCGGATGCTTAAATGGGTTGACTTCAGTTGTTGGCCACTTGTTGTGAGTTTTTCTCGTTGCTGATTTGAATGCCAGATACATAGATATCCTGAGCAACAGCTTTCGCATTTCATTTGTGAGCCAAAAGTGCACAGAGAGAAAAAAGTCGTACTAAAATTATGTTCAAATAAACTCTAGTTAAGAATCGTCGATACTTAAAAATAATAATTGATATCAGGGATTAAAACCGAAACAAAGATCGGTTTTAGTTACGGTTTCGGTTATACTCGCATTAAGGTTTTCGGTTATCGGTTATGCAAAATTTAGGAGTATCGGTTTCGTAACGGTTATCGGTTTTTTTTTTTGGAAATTTCGGTTTCAAAATTCGAAAATTTCTAATTGTTTAGAAATTTTACAGTGTTACCTTATGAACCGGTTACTAAACGGTTATTTTGGTTTAAAGAGTTTCGGCTTATGGAAACGGAAATTTCGGTACAACGGAAATAATTTTTTTCGGTTAGTGTTTCAGTTACGATTACAAATTGCAATCGGTTTTCATCGGTTAATGGTTACGGTTTCGGTTAAGGTTTTAATTCCTGATTCTTATATCTATTTAGCGTTCGATTGCTTAGAATTCCCAAATAGTTCTTGCGTTTCTGCTATGTGGGGCACTGAGTACTTAAGACTTTATTTAACAGAATAATTTCTATAGTCAGTCTTTATTTACTTTCACACTAATTATAATTTTGATAATTTTATTAAGTCGCGTGATGATTATAATAATTATTTCCAACAAATACTAAATTTCGTACTTGAAAAAAGATTGAAATACTCCACTTTAGTAATGCCAATCTTACTGAGAAATAAAGTTTAAAATGTGTACTTGCTTTTTTTTTGCTCTGTGTGGCGAACAGCACCCCACAACATTATTCACTGGCTTTAAACCTGGCTCAATATCTGGCTAAATGATCAGCTACAAAAAAGAAAAAGTTGCATGCGTTTCGTGCGCTTGTCTATTTTTTTTTGTTTTTTTTTTTTTTTTTTTTTTAGTATTTATTTTTTTGCAGTATGCTGTTGTGTATTTTTCTCACATTGACCGGATGAGCAGCTGCTGGGGATCAGGTGAGGATGAATATAATAACATAAGCCCCAATATCAACAAGCTATCGAACTGACGAAACCAGTTTTTCATTGAGAAAACCGATGGAGAATATCGCTGGGGGCCCGTTGATTCTCTGGACCACTGGAAAAAAAAAGAAGGAGGATGCAGAGAGGAGGGGAAGTGAACACTACATGAATTAATCACTTCGTTTGTAGTGGACCGATCAGGCAGGCGGGTGGTTGGGTATTAAACCAGCATGTTGTGTGTGTATTTAAGTGTGTGTGTGCGAGTTTCCAGATCACTTGACTTGTGTGAATGAATTGCTGTGTGTGTGTGTGTGTGTGTATATGTGGAGCTCCCTCATGTTGTGCCATGCACATTTTATGAATGAAATGATCGACAGCTGAATTGCAAAATTGTTAAACAACAACAAATCTCAGCAACAGTTCGAGTAACTTGAAATTGTTGCCATTGTTGTTGTTGTTGTTGTTACTCTTGTGGATGCTGCGGTTGAGGTCCATTGATCCAACAGGTCGACGTAGCGCCGGTGGAAACATAATTTCTCTTAATTATATTGCCGACGATCTTGTCGAGTTTAATGAGTGTTGATTAAAATTTTGTTACTCATGCGATTTATGTGCAGTAGCATTAACTTACAACTTATAGTTTAGTTGTAGCTGCTTCTGTACACTCAACAAAATATCTTAACCGAATATAGCAAGTTTTTCAAATAAAAAAAACATTTTTTAAAATAAAATATATAATTATTATTATTTATTTTTTTATATTAATTATTATAAATAAGTTGCTTACAATAACAAAAAACTAGAGCACTAGCTACAAATATATATATATAAAACTCTTTGTCCTAACTGACTCACTGACACATCAACGTGTAGGCTGACACAATTTTATCGGGCAAAAAGACGCCGTTTTGCAAAATTCCACCTGTAAGTGAGTCAAATTTGGGGTCAAAGTTCAGGGAATTGCTTAGTAGAAAAAGCTTTTTTGTTTCTTAAGATATCATAACCAAAATCAAAATCGGATAACTATATCAAATAGCTGTCATAGGAACAGTCGGATGCAAATTATCGTTTTGTATGAAAAATTTTGTTGTTTCTTAAGATATCTCAACAAAACTCATACTAAGGATTAACATAACTAATTTTCATTTCCGCGAGTGAAGCGAGCAGGGGACGGAGGCCCCTAGGATAATATAAATATGTATATTGACAATATATGAAATATTTCTCTACATTTTTAACACTTTGTAAAGATTTGAAGCTTAAAAAAAATTATTTCTGACTGTAGATACCTTATATTTATCTGTAAGAGGAGATATTCTACTTGCCCTCATTTTAAAATTTATGTTTTTAAAAGTATAGAATGCATTTTTCTTAAATTAAGACGAATATTCCTTAATTTAAATACTTTTCTTGATCGTAGGATAAAAGAGCACTGAACATTTTTCCATAACTTAGAGGAAATTAAATAAAAAATATTTTTAATTATTAAAAAAAACCCTGGAACATTTTTGTAATACTTAAAAAAACTTTTTTTTTAATATTAACAAGTTTTTCTTAACTTTAGGATAAACTTAAAAATTTGTATTGCAATTTTTGAAATTAAGTAAATACAATTTTTTGAGTTTAAACACCTATTTTATACATATCTTTAAATATCGATATAATATATGAAATATTTCTCTACATTTTGGAGCATACATATGGTAAACCTAAAAATTTAAAATTTTTTTTAATCAAGAAAAATAAAATTTTTTGAGTGTAAATACATGCTTTAAAATGGGATATCCTACTCAGCATTTGTTTATAGTTAATTTAATAAACAGCTCGATTGAAAGATCAGCCTCCAAATTAGATAATCAATCAAAATTTCGTTACACTTGTCGGCCACTTGTTGAATACTGTTTTTATGATTAATTTCTACATTGAATGGAGTTGAGAAATTCGAATAAAATAAATATAGTGTATGTATAAAATGGCAGATTATTTCGAAATGTATGTGACTTCATAATGCCATAAGCACTTCCTTTCATAAACTTTGTTATGGCAGTTTTTCAACAAATTTTGTAGGCTCGTAAATGAGTGTGAGTGCTGGTGTGAGTGCGAGTGTGAATACTTGTATTCACATGTAATCATAATCTCGATGACTGCACTTCAAACAGTTGCCAAAGTGTCTGTTTGATATCAGACATTCGGTGGCTTTTCATTTTCCCGCACTTTCTTCACACCTACAACGAGAACTCGATGTTGCATCTGCCCCAAAAACTACTCGATTCTCGATTCCCAAAAAGATCGAGGCAGACGCAGTGCAGCCACAACAACAAGTGCAATGGCAACAAACATAAAAGCAAATGCTTTGATCTATCGACTGCAATAACACCTCATATTCCACTTCTAACCCCTTCTATATTCACTCATAATTATGTTATAATTACAATTAGAAATTAGTTGAGCGGATGAGAACGTAAATGTATCTATATCTCTATCTGTATCTATTGAAAACTTAGTACCACATAACAAATCGTTTCGAGAAACATAAAAATCGCTTTTTGGCGCTTTTCCGAATTTTCCCCATTGTCGTTTGATGTTTTTCCAGCAGTTAAAAAATAAACAATGCGCTTTTTTCGGATGCGACTTGTCTTGGAATTTATTGTGCACCAATTTGTTGGCCAAATATATTGCCACATATTGTTAAACTATACTAAATATATATCTTTTTCTTGAATTTTAGCATAATATTAACTTGTAGTTTGGCAATTGTTTATAAACATGACAAGTTCCGGCGAAAACTGAAAACTGAAAACCGAAATTCCAAATTCATTGAAACAAAAACGCCGCGCAGTCTGTTTGTGTTTTTTAAACTCATTGTTGTTGTTATGTTTGTTGTTGTAATTTTAGTTGCTGTTGTTGTTGTTGTTGTTGTTGCTGAAACAATATACCCATAAAGATGCTGCTGAACAAATATGAATAACAATAATGTGTTGTGCCATTTGGAGGAAACCAAAGCAACATATTAAAAATTAATTTATTCGCTTTTAGCAAGAAACCAAAAGAAAATCGAACCCATCTCTGAGACGATTGATCTCAGTTCCGTTCGAGTTGCTCCCTCTCTCCTCACCACTCTCTCCACTTCTCTCTCCCGTTGCTCCTTTCTCCTTCTCCTTTTCCTTTCTCGATCATTGCCACGGCACAAAATGTGAGAGTTTTCGTTTGATCATCAATTTTATTACATAAAACGACTTGGGGCTTCGTGTTGTTATATACCCTACACCTAGATGACTCACAGGGTATATTCATGCTTAGTTGAGAAAGAATTTTATGCAAATTATGATATTATTCCAATATAAAATTCGTTTATATTTTGTTTAATTTAAAAATATATTTCAATGATATGAAATGAAAAGATATTTCAATGCATCTAAATTTTAACCTGCTTACAGGGTATTTTGGGGTATGTTCTCTTACTTATAGTCGCCTCAATTGCTGTTTTTGTATTTGTTGGGGATTTCCAGTCCCCATAAACACACACATTCACACACACATACACACACTAGCTATCGATTGACTTTGGGCTGTCTATATAAATTGTATTTTGTGTTGATCGTTTGCTAAATAAACATTTTCATTAGTGTTGTTGTGGATTTTGTAGTTGTTGTCGTTGTTTTTATTTTTGTAGTTGTTGTTTTCTACTATGAGATTGTTCCTTTTTTATTTTTGGTTGACTTTTTTGTGGAGAAATAAATGCCAAAAAGTCTGTAGCTGGCAATATATATTTATAAAATAATTCTGATAATTTGTAAATCTTGTTAAATACGTGAATAATGTTTAATTATCGAAGGATATTAACTACATTAATCGGAATATCCTGGAAATTACAGAAATATTTGACAAGACATCAATTATACTTTAAACTAAAAAATATTGAATTTCTCGATTCATTTTTTTTACAATTGTATAAACACTTTTGAATTTGAATTTTACATGCACCAATCTCTAGTGATTTTAATGAGAATGGAGAATTGTCCAATTGTCCTGAAATTTTTAAGATCTCATTTTTCGGAATTTCAACATAACTTTTTAATTATTGATTTAAATAAATTCATTTAAAATTTATCTTATGTCTTTTTATTCAATTTGTAAATTAGTTTAAATAAATTTAATAAATATTAAATTTTACCAAATTTTTTTTACAAATATTTTCACATTTTCAAATATTTTTTACATTGAATTTTGTTGTTAGGAATGAAATTGAATTTAAATTCCATTGAATGAAGAAAACAAAAGATTTATGCGTTCTTAAAAGATGGAATTTTTCTACAATAATTACAAACTTCGATGATTCTATTAAAACTTGATAACAATAAGTAAGAATTATTAAACCACTTATTTACACAGCTCAGATCTCAGATAATATTTAAGACTGCAGAGAATGTTCAACTCCCCTAATAATAAACATAGAATATAAAGCTAATGCAATTAAGAAAAGTGTGCATACCGCCCACCATCAATTAAAGAACTCACAGAGAGATAAAGAAACTTACTGACTAACTGAATAAATGTCTAACTGACTGACTGACGAACTACGCACAATTAAAGATGCTTTGCGCACGCGCAGAGTTCGTTCTGTAGATTTTTGTCAGATTTCTATAGGCTAATTGAATGAAATTAAAATTGAAAGATGGCAATTAAAGCAGCAGCTGTAGAAATGTCGCTTTCAGATAGTTTTTCCCCTTCGAATTGAATGGCAGACCATTGTGAATTGTCATCTAGTTGAGAAGCACAGACAGCGCGTTATTTTGACTTGTTTTGATAACACAAATATTACTCACGACTTATCGATTCGTAGTTCTTGGAATTCTGGCAACAGTTATCGACATACTCCTACTTATCTCTTCATATCTATGTTACACAAACTAATACACACGATGATGATATCGTATAGGAATTTGCTAGGGGAAGTCCCTTTTAGGTCAGGTTTAAGTTCTCAATTGTATGGGGCAGACATTGGGCGGCTTTGTTATCAAACATCATTAGGACTGTCCAATTACTCGACCAGCTACCTGATCAGGTGACTAAGCAGTCGAAATCACATCAAACTGTAAGAAAAGTAAAGGCTACAGACCCTGTAGCTGTTCTATAAAACAAAAAAGAATTTTAATATAATAAAAATAATTTTTAAAATAAAATACAAATATTATAAAATGCGAAAACAAATCCTTAAGCAAACTTAGAATATAGTACAGAAATCTAAATACCAAATTTCTGCATAGAAAAGAAAATTCTAAAATTTAAGCTTATAACATCAAAATAATAAAAAAATTTTAAAAATAAAATACAAATACATAATAATGCAAATATTATAAAATTCACTATGCAAAATTAAAAAAAAACCTTAAGCAAACTTAGAATATAAATAGTACAGGAATCTTAAGTTTCTAAAATTCAAGTTTATAATTTTAAAATAATAAAAATTAAAAAAACAACATATAAGACAAATACATGTTACTAAATTCATTTTTTTTGGCAATACTCGTGTGCACTATTCACACTATTCATTTAGTACAGGAATCTAAGGAATTTTTTAAGTATTTATTCTAAATATTATTATTAAATTAAGGCTATATACGACTCTATATTACCAAGTCGAAGAAGCCTCAAATATTTTATCTTACTAATATGAAATGTACAAAATAACGAAAATATTTTTGAGAAAAATTGTGCTCGAGTTAAGTATTTTATACAAGGTTTAAAAAAATTCAGGATTAATTTTATTCCGGAATTACAGTTTTTTTTTGTAGCTTTTACTGTCGTTGAGATCTTGGTGTTCATAGAAACGAACGAACTTGACTTAATCGTTTAGTTAACACATTTTACGTTTGACAAACTTGAAACACCCTTTGCACTTGGCAAGTACAGGGATAAAAAAGCGAAAAAGGCGAATAAATGAAATGAAATGAGCGCTTAAAGATGGAGGGGAGACAAGGCTTGAGAATTTCTTATGTTTGACCCGAAAAATGAAAACCGAACACCGAAAACCAACAAATTTCGTGTTCCCACGACTCTTGGAGCCAGACGCCAAGCGAAGACGAAGATGAATCCTTGATCGACCCATTGAAATATACGAGTAAAAGAGTACGAGATACTTGCTCTCAGATTAAATTGTATGAATTCACCGATAAATAGATTCGCACAGTGGCCAACAAGTCGAGCATGCCGCGTAAATGGACAGGGTATTCACCTCATAAGTTCACTTCTTTGTCTTTTTGATGGGAACGGGGGGATTAGCAGGTAAAAGCTGGCTGCAAATCTCAGTCTTATTGTCAAGGATCAGGATCCCAACTCGAATGTCCTTCTCGGCCCTTTAAGTGTGTATGTCTGTTGGTAATTCGAGTCGAATCTTTACTTTTCTTTTCCTCTTTCGGCCTTAAATAAATATGAACACATTTCACATGCATATACATATATGAGTACGTATGTCAAAATACGAAAGAATTTCAAGTTCAAGTGCGTGGGAATTTGAGTTTCTGCGAATTGCAAAGATTTTGCTGGTCACTTGGGAGTATTTCGATCCCTTTTTAATTCACTTAAATTATTTGCAAAATATTTATTTGGAGATTTCTATTTATTTATTTTTTTTTACCTACTCAGTAGGAATTTTAATAAAATTATTAATTTTTAAAGTATTTCATACAATAAATAAATTTATTTATAATTGACAGGAATTGACAAATAATAATAATGCATACAACGATTTTAATTTTATTTTACAATAAATAAATTTGTTTAAAATGAATGATATAAACAAATGATGATAATACATATAATGAATTTAATTGTATTCATATATATTTGGACCAAGTTTTGAAACCTGTACAACATGCCTAAATAATGAATAAACATACTATATATTTCATTAAATTCAATACATGATTTAAAGTAATTTTTAATATAAATAATACTAATTTCCTTAACATCTTTTGCTTTTTTGAATTATGCACAAATATCAATTTTATATAAATAATTTTTTTAAAATAATTTTCAATAAATGTACTTTTTATTTAATTTTTATGTTATATACCTCGTTAAAAAATATTAATAGAAAATCAAACAAGTAAAATGTCTGCTTAAAGAAAAATTTACTGAGGTATATATTTAATTTAATTCAATAAACTTTAAATTTTTATAAATCGATCAGAAAATACATGATTTAAAGTCATTTCGCTTTTTTTAATAATTCTCTTTAAAAAATTCTAATATAAAATCGACCAATTAAAAAATAAAAATTATCAATTAACTGTGATATATATTTCCTTTAATTCAATAAATTTTACATTTTTATAAATCGCTCAGTAAATACATGATTTAAAGTCATTTCGCTTTTTTGAATTATGCACATTATTCGAATTTATTTTCTATTAATAAAATTAATTAATTAATAAATTTAATTAATTAATAAATTTAATTAAATAAAAATAATTATTTCAATAAATGTACTTATTATTTAATTTCAATTTAAAATACCTCTTTAAAAAAATTCTAATATAAAATTGACCAAGTAAAAAATAAAAATGATAAATTTTACTGTGATATATATTTCATTTAATTCAATAAATTTAACATATCTATAAATCGCTCAGTAAATATTTTGAATGCCTGAATAATACATATAATGTATGTACATCTGATGTAGCAAACAATTATCACACTTTTCAGGTGCAGCATTTATCATACTATATTGTTGTACCCTCATCAAAATGGCAATTAATTATATCATTTAATTCGATTGTTTTTTTTTTACACCAATTGCGAGTATTCGAATTACGTTCGATTTTGCACCCTGTTTGGCAGAGCATGCAGTGAATCGAGAATCGAGAATCTTTTCCATACAATGCAGCATGCAACATGTGAGAAACACACACACACACAGATACAGAGAGTGAGACGGTGGGACGGTCATATACAATTTAAGTGTTGAGTGTGTAATTTTATATTTCCGGTGTAGTAAGTTTTCATACGACAACTCCAAACTCAGGGCCAGATCTTTGCCTGGTTTTCTCTGTCTTTTCGCTGCCTCAGTCGCAGTCGCTGCTTCTGTCGCTGCTTCTGTTGCACTTGGCGCTGCTTTTGCTGTTTCAGCTGCAACAACAACAACAATAAGTATCTGCTGCTTGTCAGCGTTGTCTCACACAATTCCTGCAATTATTTTTATATCGAAAAATATAAAAAGAAAATACAAAAAAAAAAGAAAGAAATAAAATAAAAATGAAAACACCCCACTATCAACTCCAACAGACAGACAGACAGACAGTCAGTCAGTATGACTTGGGGACTGTCTTGCATACATATTTATTTATACACTCAATGTCTTTTGTCGTACATTATTTGATTTATTTGCTTTCGATATCATTTTAAAAGTTGCAGCATTTATTCAGAATTGAAAAGCATATAAGAAAATTAAACTGCTGCATTTTTGAGGAATCGAACAAAAGAAGAAATATATGCATTTGTCTATATTAAAAACTTGCAATTCAAAATATAATTATTATCAAAGTTATCGTCAATTTGTGTATTTTATGTTCACGGCATTTTCCTAGAACTTGTCGCTTGTTTGAATTCGCATTTATATAATTTCTGATGTCGCCCCATTATTGACATAATTTACAAATTACGAATTTCGATTGAAACGTCAGCAACTTGTTGACTGTTTGTTGGATTCGACTTGAACGACTTCAATCGCAACTGAAACAAATTAGTTGAATATTCACAAAGTTGCCTTGTATGTCCCGAGGCTAAAGCCATTTCTAGTCGACTGAATGTCAAAGGACATCGAAGAGAAAAAGACAATAAGTTGTAAATTACTTCAGTTGGGAGAGGAGAGATTTAAAGGTAGAAATTTACTATATTTCAGCAAGTAAAATAATCAAGGAACGTAGCGATTATAATTCTTAAAATATTAATTGAATATTTTATTTTAAATAAGTGGTATTTTTCAATTTTTATTAGGGAAAATTTAAATTCTGCAAGTAAAATAATCAAGGAACGTAACGATTATAATTCTTAAAATATAATATAAATTGTGAAAATTTTAAATAATAGTTATTTTTCAGTTTTTATTATGAAAATGCCAAATATTCCCAAAAATTTTTTTAATAAAAAAGAAATCGAAATATTATTTAATTTTTTTTTAACTTGAATCAAAGATAATAATTAAAATAAAAGTTTTTTCTGTTATATCTGAGATTTTAAATTTTTCTAATAAATATTAAAAGTCTTCCCAAAAGTGTTTTATTTGTGTATTTTTTGTTATATTTTGTATTTTTGATATTTATGGTGTTTATCATATTATTGGTACGTTGATATAATCCTATTATGCTATTTTACTTAATTAATATATATTTTTGAATTTAAATTAAAAATAAAAATAAATGTATTTTCTGTTTCCACGATATTTTATTCAAAAATATTATATCTGTGATTTAATCAATTTTTTTTTATATTAAAATCGAAATATTAATTAATATATATTTTTTAACTTGCATTAAAATTTAAAATTAATATAAAAGTTTTTCCTGTTTCTACAATATTTTATTCAAAAATAATATATCTGAGATTTTTCATAATTCATAATTTTCTTCAGATTTAATTTATTTTATCTCACAACTCTTATTTGCGATCCCCGATTACAATACAATATGTAATCGCACTATATTTAATCATTTCTCATCATCGGTCGCATCTTTCAACATCTACAATTTAATAGAATTGAGCTCTTTGACTTGGGTTTCATGAAGAGAAAATCCCCAACTCCAAATCAAGCTTCAGCTTCAGCTTCAACTTCGACTACAACCTCCGAGTCCATCCAAGTTGGTAATGAAATATCTAACGACCGGAAGTCAATAGCAAATACTTAATAATGTTGTTGGCCTGGCCTGAACTGAACTGAACTGAGCTGAGTTTTGTTGGGTTGGCATTGCGTTGCGTTGCTTTGCGGTTGGTTGTTTGGTTGGTTGTTTGGTTGTTTGCCTTTGGCTGCCATTTTCCGTTGCTAATTTCCATAGCTGGGCTAAATTGCGTATAGTTAGTTGCACGTTTCAACCTGTCGACTGGAGGGGGAAGGAGGAGCGGGGTGACAATTAAAGGTGTGCAAGAAAATGACTTAAGTGAAATTGCAGACTACTTAAATCAAATCAAAGATGAGATACATTTTTATTGCAATACATTTACAAATAAAATTAATGCATATTAAGCAAATTTAATTAAAACTTTATATATTTATTTATATATTTGTTTATATATTTATTTATATATTTATTTATTTAACTAAAGTTTTAATTAGCACATAATACTAAATTCAAATAATTCTTTTAAATTTTTACCTTTAATCAATAGAGACTCTAAGATACTTTTCAAAACGCAAATAATATTTTTTGACCATTTATTTAAAAGGTATTTATATTGGAAACCAACTCAGAACTCTTCTCAATTCGATTGAAGTGCAATTTGGAGTCTGAGAAATTGGCAATCACTATAAAATGGGCTTTAATTGAATTGCCAATTTGCAATTATCGAAGATAACTTGCAGCTTCCGGTTAGACTGGTTATAACCGGAAGTTTATTTGTTCTCACGCGTGCCAAAATACATAGATCATTGACAAACACTCATTCAATATTCATATCGTATAAATTCGGTGTTATATGTACGGATATTACATCTAGGGAGCTGGCTTTCTTTGTCTGTGGCTCTAATTACAAGTTTGTTTCGGAAATGCGTTGTTAATTGGCCTCCGACAAGACTCTTATCAAGTCTCTTATCACAATGTGATAAGCAATCATTCTGTACAAGTCTACAATGCGTACCAAAATAACCTGCACTAATAAATTTTTGCGAGTGCTCCATTTCCTTGATGGCCTCTAAAAAAAAAGACTCGTGCTCTTGGTTTCTGACGCTTTGCGTTTTTCTTGGAAATTTGATAAGCGCCCTTGGCGAATTGCGCACATAAATAAGAAGAGTATATGAAAATATGAAATAAAGAAATGAAAAAAGAATTGCAAAGATTAGACACATGACTCAGAGAAGAAGTGGGCGACTTACAAGGGATTATTACTTACTTACAGGCTCTCAAATCTTTGCATAATGAGAGAGGATTTATGGACTACGTGACATTTGTAATGTAAGCCAAACAAGTCAAGTGATTGCGGGAATTAATTCTAATGCAGTAATGATCTGTACTTTAAGCACTCTACACTCTACAATGCAGGGTCTATGCACTGCACAAAACAGTAGTTTACACTCTAATCTCTACATACTACTCCTTAGTCTCTATTCCTTACAATCTGTACTGTACTCCTACTTTGTACCCTACACTCTACACATAGCAGCTCTCCAGCTCTTAGTTCTACTCTTTATATTATTTTTTATACTCTACAATCTTCCAATAATACTCCAGCCTCTACATTCTACACTACTCGCTATTCTCTACACTTTATTCATCATAATGTACCTTAGAATCATTATCTTACAGTGTACTTAACAGTACACACTCTACACTTTATTTTCTACAAAAAAATCTCTACATATTTTACTCTATCTTCTTCATTTAATTCTCTACACTAAAAATCTCTACACATTTTACTCTATCCTCTACACTTTATTCTCTACATAAAAAATCTCTACATCTTTTACTATATCCTCTACACTTTAATCTCTACACTAAAAATCTCTACATATTTTATTCTATCCTCTACATTTTATTTCCTACACTGAAAATCTCTAAATATTTTACTCTATCGTCTACACTTTATTCTCTACATAGTTTTCTCTATCCTCTACACTTTATTCTCTACACTAAAAATCTCCACATATTTTACTCTATCTTCTACTTTCTACACTATACACTAAAAATCTCTAAATATTTTACTCTTTTTTCTACATTCTTAATTTTTTTTTATTTTCTCAACTCTACACTATTTTTATATTATTTGTGACTCCTTGTAATTTACAGTGTAGAATCTACACTTTACAGTCTACATTCAACAATCTTCATCCTCTTTTTATATCTTATTATTATAATATATTATATTAATATATTTTATTTAATTAGGTATAAATGTCGAATTTGTTAGATTTGAATCAGCAAATTTAATTCATTCTTTTGAATATGAGTAGTATTCATTTGTTTAGCATAACTTACGAGTATTAGTCGTTAATTCAACATCTAAATTGACCTACTTCAGAGCGTGAAGAGCGAACAATGAACACCTCATCATCTCGCATGCAATCCGAAGGTCCAAGAAGTATCTACTAGGAATACAGTCTATGCATTAACACCCAAGTTGTTTTGTCTTATGTTGTATATTATGTTGTATGTTGTATGTTGTGTTTTGTGTGTGGCCCAACGGAACTCCATCAAGAGTTTTGTTTGGGTCGGCAGCTCATAATGAATTTCAGACACGCACAGACGTTTTGTAATTTCAAGTTGTAACTACTGCGTTTTAAAGAGCTTTTTTCCTTATGGCCAACAACAAGTCATAATGCAGACATGCATATAATAACTGAATGTACATTTCTACTAAGTGTGTGTAAAAAAATAAACACGTAAAGATGTTACATTTGTTTATTTTTTCTTTTAAGATGTGCAATGTCAATTATGGACATAGTTACATTTTATTTAAATATTATAATTTATTTTATTATCATATACATTTATTTAGTGCTACATGATTTACTTTATAAGCTTATGCACTACTATAATTTAAAGAAAAATAAATTATAAGATCCATGGGGTTTAACTATTTTTTAAAATAAAAATCAAATATGTGAATGTATTTCAATCTATGTTTAATGATCTCCTTGTCTTTATGTATCTTGCAGATGCATTTATTTAATCATTATACCCATTAAATAGTGCTACATGATTTCCTTTGTAAATTGATGCACTTTATTTACATTTAGATTTTTATTTTCATTTCACTTAAGATGAAAGAAATAAAATAATACAAATATCTCAATTTTATTATAAATTCATTTATATTTTAATTTTAAGTAAGTATTTTGCTGTTATTATAATATTTCCCCCTTTTTGTTATAGTAGCATTCGATTTTTTTTTCCATTTTATTTTAGTTGAATTAAGTAATATAACAAAAAAAAACATTTATTTAATTTAATTTTAAATTAATTTTAATTTTTGTTTTAAGTATCTTAGCAATTTTGCTATTTTTATCATTTTTGTCCTTTTTTTTTAGAGTAACATTAAATTTTTTTTCATTTCATTGATGAAAAAAATAATATAATGAAAAAACATATATATTTTTTTAAATTCATTTATATTTTTGCTTGTATCTAAGCAATTTTCGTGTTTTTATAATTGTTCTCCCCTTTTTAGCATTCGATTTTTTTTCAATTTCATTTAATACGAAAGAATAATAAAAAAAACCTTTATTTAATTTTATACTAAATTAATTTAAATTTTTCTTTTAAGTATGTAAGCAAATATTTTTGTTTTTATGTAATTATTCCCCTCTTTTTAGGGCTTAAATATTATTAATATTAATACATTAATTAATATATGAATGTATTTAAATCTATATTAAAAGATCTCCTTGTCGTGATGTATCTTGCAGATACATTCCTGCAGATACAATATCTTTTAGTGGAAGGGTTTTTAACCTGCGTTTGTCGCCAATTATATGCGGTTTTGTGATAATGAGCAAATGATCTCAGCGACCGTCTCTGCCGACGTCGTCGTCGTCGTCGCGTCGCCTCACGTAATTTCGATTCATTCATAGACTCAAAAACACGACGCTGTCGTTTGTTTCATTCATAAATTTACCTGGTCGCGTAGTCATATAATATCTCTATCTTTTGTTCCTTTTGCCGTTTTTCTCTTTCTTTTTTACACACACACACACACACACGTACACACACATTCTCCTGACCGTGTTGCTTTATCACATTCTCATATATGTATGTATTATTTACCACGGCGATACGAATATGCGGCGCAGCGAACGGAAGCAGCGGAAGCGTCGACGCCGACGGCGACGTTAACGTCGAGACGTCGATCATTGTTGTTGCGATTGTTGTTGTTGTTGTTGTTGCATGTATTTTTGACGCAAAGTAAACGAGCCGACAACATTGCTGCTTCTTCTTCTTCTTCTTCGTCTTCTTCTTGTACAACTTGTTGTTGTTGTTGTTGTCTCATTGTCTGTTGCTGGAGTTTTTTTTTCTTCTTCTCTTCTACTTTGAGAGAATGCGCGTGTAAAGCAACATAAGAAATTCATTCATAAATTCGATGCCGTCGTCATCGTTGTTGTTGTTGTTGTTTTTGTTGTCTGCCTGCACAAGGAGCCTCAAGTTTACACATGTGTGTGTGTGTGTAACTTGAGTTGATTTGCCATATGTGAGGTATGAGTACACATTACAGTATGCCAAGTAATTCTTTTCATAAGGAAAAAAAAATAATATTTGATATAATAATATTTTTATAATATGTCTTTATATTATTTCAATAGTACACGTACTAAGCTAATTATATCCAAAAGGAATGCATATCCTGCTATGTCCTTATCTCATATAAAAGCAACATTTTTGTGTTAAGTCAAAAAATCAAGACATACTAATTAATTAATTGAAAAAAATCAAGTTATACATATTTTTATATTTTTGCTATGTTGTTTTAGGTCGAAAATAAAAACATACTAATTAATTAATTAAGAAAAAAGTTATACATATTTTTATAAAACCAATGGATCTCATTATAATAATAAGAATAATAATTTTTAGCTTTTTCTAAGAAGTAAACTGCAATAAAAAAGGAAAACAAATAATAAAGTAATTTAAGTATCTCCGCAGAATCATCTTTTTATTATTATTTCCCCTTTTTTTTAAATAAAATAATAATATCCAAAGGGCTTAAAGATTATTAAAAATATAAATCAAATATGTGAATGTATTTCAATCTAAGTTAAAATACCGAAATAATAATAATAGGGTTTAAATATTTTTTAAAACAAAAAAGATCTACTTGCTATATTGTATCTTGCAGATACATTCCTGCATATACAATAACAAAAAAAGTATTCTTTTCAAATAAAATAAGTTTATTTTTGTTCTTTGTCACAACAATTAATTTACATACTGTCAGTTTTACATCTTTTAGTTGCTGGTCACTTGATCTTGATTGTTCAATTTGCCACAGTTCTGTTTTTGAGAGAGGGAAAGAGAGAGAGAGCTTTTTTGAACTTTGTGCACGCTTGCAAGTTGACTTTTGTGCACCTGTTACACCCTGTGTTGCCCCCTTAGCCACCCTCTCTTTATAAACGATGTCACCTGTTGCCTTTTGACTGTGTTTTATTTGCTGTTTGCTTTGGCTTTCATTTCGTGCGTTTTTTTCAGTGCTAAACAAACAGTTTGGTTGTTGTGTTGTTTTACTAGGTGTATGTTGTTGTTGTTGTTTTGTTGTTGTCGGCACGATGTGATGGCCGTTTCCGCTCACACACACACACACACTCACACACACGCACACACACACACTTGCGCACACTCTCCCACTTCTTACGCTCGCATGTTTCGTTTGTGAATGAATTCCATTTCGTTTCACATCGTTTCGCTCGCTCTGAGAGCATTTCATTTCCACTTGTTGCACACATTGCACTCTCTCCCGCTCTCTCGCTCTCTCCGTTCGTTTGCTTGTATTGGTGTTTGTTCTCTGGCCCGTTTCTTCTCGTTGTTTAGGATTCACAACGGATGAAGCGATCGTTTCGTTTCAGTTTGACTTCACAAATCCAGCAATCCAATAGATACACAGAGAACGTACGAAAAATTATATTTCAGTTTTGTTTTTTATTTCGTTGTTGCCATTGTGCAACGTGAAAATTGACTTAAATAAATTTAAATAAATCTTATCGCGTCGTCGAGTGATTACAGTTTTGTATCTATGTGTGTGTGATATGATAATGATATCTTATATGTATCTCCGTGGCTGTCATAAGTAATTAACATTGTTGTGTGCTATCAATTCACCAGCCCCCATGTAACATTGAGATACATTTGTATCTGCAAGATCAAACGGCAAAAGGGTCGCGACTTTCACTGACATTTCGGGTTAAATTTGTTGACGCTTTGATTTTCGCGCCAATAAATTGAAGGCAATTGAATGTGAATGTGAATGTGAGTTGTGAATAACAAGTTGTGAGTGCTACTGAATGATCTGTGTATGATCTTCAATTGTTTTGACATTTGACACCCAAGAACACAATTCAATTTCAATTCAACAACATTTTTTATTGGCCATAAATAAATTATTATTGTAAAGAAAACAAAAATAATAAAAAGCAAAATTATGACAAATGAATGGATCGATTGGAGTGATTGCCGCATGTTGCCGCCTTTGCGTTCCGCCAACTACAACAACAGCAACAATCACAACAGCAACAACAACCACAACAACCACAACAACAACAACAACAACAACAATATCAATAATAATAATAATAACAATAATCAGCAAACTTATCTTGGCAATAATTATAATTATCAGTGTCTAACGAGTAAATTTCACTTAAAAGCCCACAAATTGCAACAATTGCACACGAGCAATGGCAAGTTAAGAGGTAACTTTACAGATACAGATACTTTTAATAGATACAGATATACATATACCTTAAAATATATATATTTTTTTTATAATGAGTGTATTGCCTGGTACTATAAATTTAGTATTTTTACTTAGCTTTAAAAAGAATGAACACAATTATTAATATTTTTTATAGTAATTACAATCAATAAATTATTTATTTACATATTTATATTTTGTCTTCGATATTTAGTTTTGCTTTATTAATTAAGTAATTAAGTAAAGAGGTAAATTTACAGATACTTTTAATAGATACAGATACTTTAAAATAAATTGTATTTCTTAGTACTATAACTATAGTATTTTTACTTAGCTTTAATATCGATTTGCAAAATTCCGCCTGTAAGTGGGTCAAATTCAGGTCAAAGGTTAGGGAATTGCTTTGTATGAATGCTTTCTTAAGATATCTTAAATAAACTTACAGATTATATGATTGGGACTGTCTTACATTCTGATCAAATTTGGTCGAAATCGGATAACTATATCATAGGATCATCATAATTACTATAATATTTTTTATAGTAATTACAATCAATTAAATTATTCACATATTTATATGTTGGCTTAGATATTAAGGTTTACTTAATTAATTAGTTCAAATTTGTTTATTTTCGATTTTTCTAGAAAACTACTGAGTAGATAATATAATATAATTATTAATTAATAACATTTAATTAATATTTGATTTTCTTTAATTTTATTGCAGATGTGCCGACTGCATTGCCACCTCTTACACCTGGCACAAATCGAAAGGTGAACGAGGTTTTAAAAGCCTCCTTTGCCTCCTGGGAAAAGGAGGTGCAGAACTGTAATATAACCAAAGGTAATTATAAAAAAATAAAATTCAATAAAAATACACAGAATATACAATTCCCATGCACTTGTCTAAATTAAAATTGGTTGCATTGGCAACGCCAATAAAATAATAATTTAGAAAAAACAGTCGCAGTCAAAGACGTGATCATAAATGAATATTAATCGTTTCCCACAGCAATAGACTTTGAAATGAAATTTGGTTTACAGCGCTCCCACGCACAACAACAATTAATTAAACAACCAATGAACGTGGCATTAGAAATTGTTATTAATTTAATTACGTATTTCATTTAAATTTTTATTGTATTTTTGTATTTTTTTTTAGATCCCCGCGAATGGACGGAGGAACATGTCATCTATTGGCTGAACTGGGCCAAAAATGAGTTCTCATTGATCTCGATGGACTTGGGGCCATTCTGTAAAATGACAGGCCGCGAAATGGTCGAGTTGGGCAAAGAGAAATTCTTGGCCATAACGCCGGCATTCACTGGCGATATTCTATGGGAACATTTGGATATATTACAAAAAGGTACGTGACTTGCATTCAACAGCGTCACTTGGCGCCACTCTAGACATTAAATCAATCCAGACATCCATTATAGTTTCTCATAAAGTCGATACTAAATATTCATAATTTGAGTTCATTTTATTATTTTTATATCACATCTGAAACTATTGAAATGGGATGTACAAAGATAACAATTTTTTAGTTAATTGTTAGGTTGATTGAGATAATAATTTATAGTTAATTTCACTCATTTTATTATTATTGAATTGGAGAATTAATTACTGAAAGAGACAGACACAAATATATAACTTTTTCTGAGTGAAATTCATTTTTAAACTTATTAATTTCTATTCATTTTATTATTTTTATCGATCTCGAAAAATGTAAGAATAGGAGATATAAAATTGAATTTTTCTGAACTATTAATGAGCTGACTGGGTTTCAGTTAATGATTAATTTTAATATTCATAAGTTAAATTAATTTTATTATTTTTATTTCGCATCAGAAACTATTTAAAAGAGATGCACAAAGATAATAATTTTTTAGATAATTGATAAGTTGATAGAGATAATATTTATAGTTAATTCCATTCAGTTTATTATTTTTGAATCGGAGAAATAAGTACAGAAAGAGAGAGATACAAATATAGAACTTTTTCTGAGTAAAATTCATTTCTTTTTATTACTTATTATCGATCTCAAAAAATGTAAGAATAGATGATCCGAATATAGGAATTTTCTGGACAATTAATAAGCTGACTGGAATCCAGTTTATGATTAATGCTAATACTTATAATTTAAATTGATTTTATTATTTTTAACTCGCATCAGAAAAAATATAAAAGAAATAGACATTTTTACAAATATAGAAATTTTCTAAGCAGTTAAAAAACTGAGTGAGATAAAAGTATGATTAATTTCAATACTTGTATTTTTCCTAAAATGTATTTTTTTAAACGTTAAAAAATCATAATAGTGATCAAAATATATGGACATATAGATATAGACATTTTCTGAACAGCTGAAAAACTAAGATGATAATAATGTGATTAAATTCAATACTTATATTTTCCACAAAAGGCATTTTTTTAATCGGTAAAAAATTATAACAGTGATACAAATATAGAACTTTTCTAATCAATTTATAATCTGATTGAGATTATTTTTACTATTAGTAGTTTAAATTCATTTTATAAAAGAGAAAATTTATATAAAGAGAGTCAAAAATATATAGAAATAGTTTGGACAATTGATAAGCTGTAAGATTCATTTTATGACTAACTTGGAGTCTATTATCAGTATTATTGTTATCACAATTTTGATTCCCCAAATAGCATGTGAATTTTTTGCGAATTTTTAAACCCAATAAAGACGCTTCAAACAAAATTAAGCTGCTTATCAAGAAGAACGCAACGAAGGTAAATTCAGTTTGGCGGAAGTTGAAGGAACGTTAACGAAATCAGGGAGTAAATTTAAAGTTGGGAAAGGGGCAGTAAGGGGAGAGGGTGGTTGTTATTTAGTTATGTATAGAAACGGGTTCTATAAACCGTCGCCTGTTGCCCGTTTCCTTCCTGTCCGGTCTGAGTCCGGTTTGGGTCGCAATTTGATTTCCTTTTGAGGTCTGACCTCGCACAACAAGCAGGAGAAAATCAATGGGAAAGTGTAACAATTTGTTAATAATTTATTGAGTTTAAAAAGCTTTTAGTTTACCTCGCACAATCTTATTAATTTTATGAAAATAAGTAATACATATATTATCATTATATTGTCTAACTAATTGAATTTCCGTTGACAGATTGTGAAAAACCAAATGAGGATATTGTGCATGGAAATTCCTTTGAATCGGCTACCACCGCCTCGGTCTGTGGATCAGACCATCAGGTAGCCAATTATGCATCAACAACAACCACAGCAACAACAACGCCAGCCACGACGCCAGTCTCTAACAACAATAACAACAATAATAACAACAATAATAATAACAGCAGCATTTCAAGTCGCCTGACAATGGATTATGTGACATCAGCTGCGAGCAGTGATAAGAGCAACAGCTTCCACCCAACACCCGCCATGCCATCGCACACAGGTAAGCAATTGTATCTTATAGATACATTCATCTATTTATATTTCTAAACTTTATTTTTTGCACAAAAATTGGTCTAATTTGAAATATGAGTTTACAATATTTATATGGGGAATGAGTAAATTCCAGGTATACTTTTTTGAGAGTATTTCCTGGAGAAGAATATATTCGTATTTTAAAAATTAATTTTATACAATTATTTATCACTCTCATTTTTGATTTTAAATATTAAAATCGAAAATAATATTTGAAAGCAATTATACCCTTTCTAAATGGACAAGAAATGGAAATATGTTTTATTATTTCAAACATTTTTTTAATTTTTTATAGTAAATTAAAAAAATATAAGTTATTTTTGACAATGAAAATTAGTTTTTCATACAATGAAATTCCATGACATCTGACCTCAATTTGAGGCACTTACAGGTGGAATTTCGCAAATCACCGCACGATAAATTTGTCTCATCAAAAAAGAGAGTTAAAATTAAAAAAATTCAACAATTTCTATTTAAAAAATTTTGACTAAAATATTGTTGATGCTAGAGTTTAACTTTTAGTAGAGTGTATACAAAAGAACAAAAATATTAGCAACAATTTCAAGTCGTATGCTATATATCTTATAGATACAATTCCAAAAATTTACTTATATAGGCGTTTAATTAGTGTTAAATCAATGATAAGTGATATGGATTGACCTATTAAGCTATCAAACGTTGTTTATGGCACATCCTCTCAATTGGCCTTTTGTATCTGTATCTAGTAGATACATGTTCTCTTTTTGTTTTTGGCATATGCTTAGTGCATCCGGCGAATTGTTGTTTCAACAATAATTTTGCTTGAAAGCCAATCAAAGGCACCTACGATTTGAATTCCGATTCGGATCACAATTACGATTACGATGGCGATTACGATTATGTATAGCTGCGATATCTGTCTTCTCTATAATGGGGCAATTCCAGATCTTTATTAATTGCTGAATGAATCCATTGACTTGTGTTTGTGTGTGTTTTTTTTTTAAATTTATTTATGTGAAATTGAAATTGAAACGGAAATTAAAATTTAAAACAAATAGCTAGAAATGAAGTCGGTCGGTCGGTGTGAATGGCGCCAGCGTAGGCAGCCGGAGACCACGACGACAGCATATCTAAATATCTATTTAAATTGTTTACATATTAGGCATAAGACATTGCCAACAGAACGGGATCGTGGCGACTGCACAGCTTGAGATACATTTATTTAATGCCATGTCGCCATGTACAAATTGGAGCGACAGCGACGCATCATTAATGCATTGTATCTGTATCTTTTGCATCTGAAATTCCCCCCTGGCAGTGTTAACATGATGTAGCATGCGCCACAAATTTATTAATAATCGACAAAGCTGCCTGCCCACAACAAAAAGTATCTGCAACTGCAGATACAGATACAGATACAAATACAGATACAGTTAGGCCTAGACCTCAGACTCAAACTCTGTAGCTGCTGCTGTTGATTTTATAATAAATTAATTGAATTTATGCTCTTTGACACATTATAATCATAAATGTTATGAACATTTTCATAGGCTGAGAAAGAGAGGGGGAGAAAGAGCGAGACAAGTGTGCGCTGCTAATGAAACAATCAACCAATTTGACAACAACCGAATTTTGTATCCTTCAAGTAAACATTTTTCGAATACCTCATACACTAACTTAAGATACAAGTTCGATTATTTATTTATTTCGGATATCAAATTCAGTTTCGTTTAAACACTTTTTATATTAAATTGATTCGATTTGAGAAAAGATGATTAGAAATTAAAGTGATGAATTTAAATATAAATTGTATTAAAATGATGTATATGTTTTTATTAATTAATTGTTAATCAGTAAAAAGTATTTTTATACATAATGTTCAGTTTTGCTTAGATACTTTCATATTAAATTGAGTCGATTTAAGAAAAGTTATTCAAAGACAAAAATTATAAATCTTATGCTAAGCATAAATTTTCATTAAAATCATGTAAATATATTTATTAATTGATTACGTATTGTTAATCAATTAAAAGTATATTTTTACACCCAGATTATTTTTTAACTTTTAATTTTTGATTTTAAAATGATATTGGCTTTAATTAAAAAACCTTTGTTAATTAAAAACTTCCACTTTAATTTTTTCTTAATAAAAAATCTTAATATTTCTTTTCGCCTGTTTTTAGTTGATAATTAATAAATTAATGGTTTCACAAATTAAATAACTAATACTTTTTTATCACTACAATGCTGGAATATTTTTTTCTGCACATTTATAATTTTTTTCTTTTATTAAACAAAAAAATTAAAATATTTTTTTTCTGCATATTTATAATATATTTTTCCAATATTAAAAAATTTAAATTTGTGGTTTTTGAAATAAGCAACAAATGTAAATTTTACATAAAGGAAAATAATGGATAAATAGGTGGAATAAAGTTCATATATTATGTAGTGAAAAGAGAATATTAATAAATAATAAATAAATTATTATTTAGTGATTTTAAAGCTTATATTATTTGAATCTAATATACACTTTTGGTTATACACTTGCAATTCTACCAGAAACATTTAATTCCGAAAATAAAATAATACAATATATTTAACACATCGTAAAATATTTTCAAAAAATTTCGAGTATTGTAACAAACTTTGTAACACAATCGAGCAACTCTCTTTAAATAAGAATATATGGAGACTGTGCAGCAGCAATAACAAGCAAATCCAAACTAAAATCTACATTAATTCTTAATCATAAATCGTCGTCAGAGTGTAGTCTTTAAATGGTTCTTTTAGTCTCTTCTCTGCTTATTATCTATCTCTTTCTTACACACGTTCAACTGTCTCTTTTTTTCGAAGACAACGTCTTCAATTTGATTCAATAATTTCTAAATGGACATGGCCCCTGTTGCCAGTAACTTTTGCCTTTGCCCGGTTTTTGTGCCTTGTATTTTGTCATCTCGTAGTTCGTCTGTTATTCCCTCTGTCCCCCTACACTGTTAAAAAAATGTTTCAAAATCCAAAATGCGTCGAGAACATAAAATTCTTAAATTTATAAAACACATCTTGATTTTAAAACCATTTCAAATATGAATAAGTTCTTAATTTAAGACCAAACAGTCTTAAATTCTTAAACCAAAAATAAAAAAACAAGGCAGGTGTTCTTAAGCCTATTTTTTTTATATTTCTATTTTTTTTAGATTTATTTTATTTTTATAAATATTCCGATTATATTTTTTTTCTTGGCTAGAGCGGGATTCGATCCCGCGACCAAACTGAAGCGGCGACTCTAACCAGAGCGCCACGGTGCAAATATTGTCTTCATATTAAATTTGACATATTTAAGATTTTTAATCCTTATAATGAGAACTGCGAATTTTTAGATTAATATTCTTAGTTTTATTAATTTGGTCTTAAAATGGTCTTATTTTAAAAACAAAATATTTAAGATGAATGTTGTTGATTTTAGAAGTTGGTCTTTTTTTCAGTGTAGACTGTCCCTCTGTTCCCTCCTCTGTCCCCCGTCCATGTTGTCCAACTGCCCGCATACAAATGATGTGGATATGGAAACTTGGTTTGTCATCGTGCGGTGTATTTTGTGGCTGCTTCTTTACCCTCCTGCTGGTTTTGTAGGTTGTTTGCTTAATTCGTTTCGATTGTCTTTTTGTCAGTCATTAATTTGCCGCATTTACATATTATTGATGTTTCCCCTCCGATCTACGTCTTTTTTCTTATTCATTCTCACATTTGCATACATGAATTTATGAAGCTTTTTGAGCATGTGTGAAAATTGTTGAACCAGAAGTAAGTTCAGGATTATTTTACAGATCGCAGAAAGAGGCTGACTTCTTGACACTTTGAATCTAGAGTCTAGTTTCAATATATTAAGTCCTTAAGTGCAGGGGTAATTATGTAAATTAACTCTTGTCTTAATATTTATTTGATCCAGGTGTTCGACTTTTAGTTTACAGCGCATTAAGTGGCTTTTAAAGAACGTTAAACAAATTATGATTAATTGTGCTCATTAAAATTGAGTTTATGGCTTGCAAAAGTTGTACAAATCCAAGAAACAGTGTCATGAACGCCCGGCTACCAACTTGAATTTATTTTTATGGCCTTTTTGCTGTGTATTCTTTTGTGAAGTTTGCTTTTAATTTGAGCCACAGTCCCTGCATCGACAACCAACAAATAACAAACACCTACAACGGACTCAACGAAGCGCAAAATGTGTTAAAAATGCTGCGAGAAGTTTCGTCATCGTTACGACTTTTAAACCGTATATGTATCTAAACTCTTGCATAGATACAAATTTATAATCCATACGAAGTCCGGGTGCGTCGAATGATTTACAATGAGTTTTATTCTGAAATGCATTAGTTTTAGGTGTTATATGGCATAGGGCATAGGTTCTGCTTCGTTTCTTCACTTTCATTATGATTATTGTTATTTTTTTGTTGTATATTTTCTTACACTTTTTAGACCCTGTACTTCAAAAGCAGAAAGTGTCCATTAAGTTTGTCAAAAGAAATAGTCAGAAAAAAGCAGTGAAGTAACTCCAAATATTGCATCTAGTTGAAAATCGAATTGTAAAAATCGTAAAATGTAAAAATCGAATTGTCGATTAATAGCGAATATAGATTCATCGATTTTTCTGATACAAATTTAAAAAATTGTAATGTGGTTCTTAATTTTTCGATTCAAATTTTCAAATGTGATTCTTAATACTTGTTTCTTTTTGTACATGATATAATGAATGAAATTTTCAGGACTCAAATCTTGACTTTTGTTAAATTTTTATATAAATGTTTTTTTTAATTTTGAATAAGATTTTTTACCAAATATGTTAAGTACAGGGACTCTCACAATCTTTCCTACTTTCCTTGCATTTTTTGTACTCAATTTTCAGTACCCAAATTTTGATTTTTTAATTTTGTATTTTGATTTTAAATAAAATTTTTTAAAGGATATGTTAAATGCAGGGTCTTTCCTACTTTCCTTGCATTTTTTTGTACATAATATAAAGTATGCAATTTTCAGAACTCAAATTTAGATTTTTTTTTAAATTTGTATATATTTTGTATTTTGATTATTAATAAACTTTATTACAAAATATGTTAAGTACAGGGTCTCTCACAATATTTCGTACTTTCCTTGCTTTTTTTTGTACATAATATAAAGTATGCAATTTTCAGAACTCAAATTTTGATTTATTTCAAATTTTTATATACTTTGTATTTGGTGTTTTAATAAACTTTTTTACAGAATAAGTTTACTACAGGGTCTCTCACAGTCTTTGCTACTAGCTTCGGTTTTCCTTGCACACATTCAATCAATTTTCGCAGCTAACGCTTACTCATCGTTTCTACAGATACAATAACTCACAGATACCTCACATATGATTGCCCCTTTGTTTTAGTATGTGTGTGTATCTGTGTGTGTGTGTGTGTGTATCTGTGTGTGTATGTGTGTGTGGACAGCCAGGGTCTTTTGAGTGTTTTGGTTGAGAGCGCATCTAGGCTAGTGTATCTTAGATATTTGCACGCAAAAATTGTTTTTATTAGTGTTGAATTTTCATTGTTCTCTCGATGATGCGACTTGAAAAAATGCTCAAAATTTAAATTCACTTCATTTCTGGCTTAATTAAAGAGCCCTTCTTTGGTTTTTAGAAGCTGAAGAAAGCCATCTTTCATCAACTAAGCAAATGAGTTTCATTGTTAAATTGTAGATTTGCGAAAAAATTTGTTCTATTTTCAGTTGTGCTTTGGTTTTGTTTTATTATATTTGTGTTTGTATTTTTAGTTTAGTTTTTATGCTCGTTGTGTTGTTTGTTGTTTTTGATGTTTTTTTATATATGTATATGTATTTCTACACAATAAAATGCCTGATGCGTGAAATGTTTGTCCAAGCTTGAAGAGTTGCCATTGTGTTGCCGTTGTTGATTCATGTTCATCATCAACAACATGAGCAACATCATGCTGATGTCGGCATATAACCTCAGCCCAGTCAACCAACCGATCAGACAGAGACCCAAGAGACCCGTCAGACATAGAGACAGACATACAGAGAGACAGTCAGTTTTGGTGAGTGCTCCACTCGCTTTTCAGATCGCTTGGCCGTTGCAAGTTGCGTCGTTGCCTCACAAAATGACACATTTAATGCATATTTGACTTGCAGATACATTTGACTGCACATGCAGACGCAACTCCAACTCTCATTTCAATCTCTTCTCCAACTCCAACTCCACCTTCAACTCTTCTAAATACAACGCCTCGGGGTCAGAGTCAGAACTAACGCCGCGCCGTTGATCGTCACATTGCGTGTCACACTCACATCGTGTCTTGAATGAATACTGCGAATACAAGTACTCAAACGTATTCATAAGTGTATTTTACTCGCATTTTTTTATTTGTGACATTTGTGGACTCTTGAGTGTGTGCCAAGCGTTTTAGTTTAGTTACAGTTTGTTGATTTTGAAAGCGACAACGGAATTTTTGCGGCATGTGACTGATCACACCGAGTATCTTTAAGTACGTAGATACATATGTATCTGGGAGTGATTCAGAGTGCGAGTGTGTGAATAATTAGGATAATTTAACTCTTAAATAGGAAACTAGAAATTAAGTAGAAGAAAGTGAAATACTATCGAACGTATCGATAAAGAATAACTATTCAATTTATCAGAAATATAAAAATTTAATCGAAAATGTATTCAATAAAAATTGATAATTGCATTAATTGAAATCTAACTTATTAAGAAACATAATTTTCTAATCATAGTTCCAGTTGTGAAAATTTTTTAAATTTATGTGGAAGCTATTTTATGGGAATTCTTGATATATGTATATATTGAAAGAAAGTAAGCTGCAAATCAGTTGATTAATCCTGATATATTATAGACAGATCACACCGAGTATCTTTATGTACGTAGATACATATGTATCTGGGAGTGATTCAGAGTGCGAGTGTGTGAATAATTAGGATAATTTAACTCTTAAATAGGAAACTAGAAATTAAGTAGAAGAAAGTGAAATATTATCGATCAAAGTATTGATAAAAAATATTAAAAATTTTAAGTTTTAATTGAAAATGTTTTCTATAAAAATAAACAATAAAAATTAAAAGTAATCATTATTATTGATTTATATTTTTTCAGTCTTTTATAAGAGTTTTTGATGATTTTTTTGTTTAAAAGTCTTTAAAGACTATTATATTTGATGAATTAACTAAAAGTCTTTAAAGACTTTTATTTTCTGAATAATACATTTAAAAGTCTTTAAAGAATATTATTTTTGAGGAATAAATTAAAAGTATTTAAAGAAAACTATTTTTGAGGAATAAACTAAAAGTCTTTAAAGACTTTTATTTCTGAATAATACATTTAAAAGTCTTTAAAAACTTTTATTTCTTATTAATAAACTTAAAAGTCTGAAAAGACATTTTTTAAGAATAAATTAAAAGTGACTACAGACTTTTATTTCTGAAAACTTTTGATAAACATCTCATAATTATTATTATTATACTAATTATTATAAGTTCTTATTAGATTTTCAATTGAAATGATTGCTCTTATTTTATAACTAGATGTTTGGAAGTTAACTACAAAATTGAAAAGAAAAAGTTCTTACTGCATTTTCAGTTGAAATGATGGCAATTCTTACAGTATTAAATAGACCTATATTCACTAGGAAATAAATCGTATGGTATATAATATTATTATAATATCAGCATACAATATAATCGAAAAGACAGAGTTCTTAAATCATTTTCAGATAAAATAACTGCAATTCTTTCAGTTCACTAGGAAATAAATATTTTATTATATAATATTGGCATACAATATAATCGAAAAGAACCGAAAGTTCTTCTTAAATTTTCAATTGAAATAATGTCAATTCTTTCAGTATTAAATAGACCTAAGAAATAAATCTTATGGTATATAATATTAGTATAATATTAGCATACAATGTAAGGCACGCAGTTGTAAAATGAATAGTTTAGGGTCTCATCCACGTAATATTAATTACGCTAAATTCAGCCATTAACGCAAGACACTTTTGCACCTCCCACAAATTAATGTGGCAACGGAGCAGAACAAAGAGATAGAGATAGAGAAAGAGAAATATACATAGACTAAGAGAGAGTGTTGAATTCTCTAGGTGGTCGCCACGCACCATGGCCAACATGGAACTTACAAGTTACAGTACATAAAGCTACCAAGTCATAACATCAGCTACAAAAATTATGTTGATTGCAAATTTGTTAAGGTCATAAAATTAAATTTCATTTTTAATTTTAACGCCAAGTCGCGAGGAAAAAGAAGGAGGCGAAGTTAAATTAACTGGGCGAACTAAAAATAATTTAAGAAGAGTTAGAATCAAGTCAAGAGGCAAAGGCATATTATTAAAGCATTTAGCGGAATTTAATGCGTCCACTTCGGGTCTACTCTTATAGTAGCATATTAATCATTCTCTAGAGCAACAATGGTTAGAACCTGGTCGAAAGGCCTTCAAGCCAGAAATCACATTGCCAGCTAATTAACATAGTCGACTTGGACTCGAAGTTGGACTCGGAATTTAAAATAGGAGTTGGAATTGTACTACGCGCCTGCGCGCTTCGTTGGTCAACAGTTGTTATTGTTGTAGTTGTTGTTGTTGTTGTTGGTGGTGCTAATAATATTGGTGGTGGTTGTGTTGTTGCTGGGCAGAGCTGTGAAAATTCAAGTCAACGGTTCGGTTTAATGGTATTTTTTGTATTTCTCTGTATTTTTTCTGAATTTTAGCATGGTTCAAAAGCCGCACAACCTAGAATTTAATCTCTACTCGTATCGTATCGGGGGAGTTGCAACTTCTCGCTGTGGTTTCCCTTTCTGCATCTGCTCTCTCACCTTTTTGCTTTACACTTGCTGAGGGTATTATAATTTTGTCAAGAAATTATCAAATTTTATTTATTTATTTATTTAAATAACAAAAAATAATTTATTACATTTTAAATAAAATTATAAAACTTAAATGTAAAATTCCAAAATAAATTATATTATAATAAATTTTAATTTATAACTAAAAATACAGAAAACAAATTTAAGTTTCAACATTTTTTGCAAGAATTACGGAAAATCCAGGAAAACCCAATCAGATCGTTAAGTATTAGTATTTTATTAGTGTTGGTATTATTCCAACATTTGCTAATTTATTGATTATTAATATAGATATTTTTATTAATATTTTGAAAAAGAAAAATTAAACAATAATAATATTAAAAAAGAAAATATATGCAAACTAGTCTCTTAGTTTTGAACAGAACTTAATAAAATTTGGTACAGATTTCATATAGCTTCCATAGAAACGACTTTGACAACTTTTTTATATTTTGAGATATCTTAACAAATGATACAGAATGTGCACTGGGTGTTATATTATAGATTCTAAATAAATTAGGGTAAAATAAGGCGACTTTACCATATAGCTTTCATGGCACGATCGGTAAAAAACTAAACTTTATTATGAAAAATATTATGGTTTCTTGAAATATTTAAAATAAATGTCACTTGTTGTGTATTTAATAATATTTTATGCAACGTGATAAAATTTAATTAAAATCGGAATTGATCATATACCTGTCATAGGAACGATCGGTCGAAATTAAACTGAAAAACTTTATCTCTTCTTGAGATATTTAAAAAAAAGTGTCACTTGTTATGTATTTCATAATATTTTATACATTGTGATCAAATTAAATTCAAATCGGGCATTATCATTTACTTGTCTTGGGAACGATCGGTCGAAAATTAAACTGAAAAACATTATTGTTCCTTGAGATTTTTAAAAACAAAAGGGAAAGCTCAGGTCTTGTGTATTTAATAATTTGTTATACATTGTGATCAAATTTAATTAAAATCGGACTTTATCAAATATATGTTATAGGAACGATCAGTCGAAAATTCAACTGAAAACATTATTGTTTCTTGAGATATTTAAAAAAATCTCACTTGTTGTGTATTTAATAATATTTTAAACATTGTGTTGAAATTTAATTAAAATCTGACTTTGTCATATACCTGTGATAGGAAAGATCGCTTGAAAATTGTATACAGAGGGTATCAAATATTCGATCAAATGTATTTCTTCATTTTCTCTGTGGTTGCTGCGATCGTCAGCACACAGAATATACATTGTTGCTGTGGATTTCGCTTAATTTATTACCATATTCAGTTGAATTTGACGCGCGCCAACGGCAACACCAGCGAGAGATGGCATTGGATCTACCCATACTATATACTATAGTTACCCCCTATCCTCTAACCATACCTGGAACCCTCTTTCCCCCCTCCCCCCATCTCTCACACACTCATAGGTAAAATTCAAATGGGTTTTAAGTACGAGTATATTCGAATATTATTCGTATAGCCATTGTTGCTGTCGACGTCTCCTCGATTCTGGGACTTGAACTGCTTTTTTTTCTGTTGTTTTTTTAGTTTTTTGTTTTTGTTGTGCTCGTTTTATTTCGTTACGTACGTAGATGTAAATTTACGCCATAGAAAAGCGTTACGGTCGAGTTAATTTAAAACAAAGAACATTCAAAAGAACAACATCAACGGCAACGGCAAATGTGAGTTGAACCTTTTGTTGTTGTTGTTGTTGGGGGGGAAAAAATTAAACATTAAATTGTATAATGCGAAAGCCGCTAATAGCAACAACAACGAGAACAACAACAACGCGAACAACAACAACAACAAAGTTAAAGGCAATGAACGAAACGCAGAGAGACGAATTGCATTGGATCGTGAATACGAATAAACGAATACATTCATAGTTTAGAGGTTCATATGTAACTACAAAGTTACGAGTCTAGCTGCAGTTAGATGAATAGATAAAAACTATTCGCAAATTTTATTCGTATTCGTATTCGTATTCGTTCTTGCTGTGAACTGCCCTGAACTCTGTTTAAAGTTCTTTTAATGTTCTTTGTCAAAAAGTGGAAATTCAATATTGATCATTATAATTTATAATGATGATCAAATGCTATTCATATCAAAAATTGGTTTCGAAAATTTTAATTATTGCCAAATTAATTTAAAGTTATTTATTAGTTAATTTTCTTAAGCTTTTGTGCCCTTTAAAAGTTGGTATCTAATTATTAATATATTGTTTAACGAAAACTTTTTAAATAACATGAATTTTAGTCTGCACTTTAATTTTGATTTTTTGTATTTTGTTAACAATTTTATCTGAAAATTTACAAGTGTATATTTTATACCTTATTATTTATATTTATTAATTTATTTGTTCTTAACTGCCCTAAACTCTGTTTAAAGTTCTTTCAAATGTTCTTAGACAAAATGTGGAAATTCAATATAAATCTATAATAATTTATTAATTTATCATATGTTAATCATATCAAAAATTCTTTTTGAAAATTTAAATTGTTGAATGAATTCAAAGATGTTTATTAGTAATTTTCTTAAGCTTTTATGCCCTTTAAAGTTTGCTTTATAATTATTATTCTTTTGTTTATCGAGAACTTTTTGAATAATATGAATTTTAGTCTGCATTTTTGTTAAAGAAATCGTTTTATTTTTGGTTTTTCTGTCATATAGTGAAAACTCTATTTAAAATGTAAATGTTAGTTTACATTTATTTAAAGTTTTTCTTACTTTGTCTTTTAAATCATAAATTCTTTTAAATATTTAAATTTTAGTCTGAATAGTTTTAATTCTTCAAATGTATTAAATTATTTGTATTTTTTGTTCTTTTAATTTTCGCTTAACTTTTGAAAATGTCAACTTTTGTTAAAATTTACTTAAATATATTTAATTTTAATAACTAATCACATTTGGCATTGCAAAAACTTATGAAAATCGTGGCAATTAATTTGCAATCAACTTTCAAAACTTTATTTGCCAAGCAACAACAGCAACAACAACAACACTTTATGCATCATTAAGAATTAGGCAAACAAAAAAAGACAAACGACAAAATGGAGAAATAGACAAACACATAAACACACACACACACAAACACACACACATGAATAAGCTCCATCTGGTTGGACACACAGAGATGTGGCCCGATTTGTTGTTGGCCAAGTTTGTACGCCAATTTATAATTATTAACTCTGGCAAACGAACAAATAAATAAAATCAAATTATGTTGAGTTTGAGGGGAAATCGTCGTCTCAAGATTGAGACTGCAGACTGAGAGGAGTTGTGACTAAAAGGGGCTAGATTGAGGGGGTGGTGGGAGGGCGAAGAACTACGCGAACATCCGCTTTGAGTTGTCGATGAATGGGGCATCGAAAAGCCGGTTTGAATATGTGAATGAATGGAAATGAATGAATGGAAATGAATGAACTGTAACTTGTTTTAGATTCGCATTTAACTAAACAAACGGACAAAGCTGCCTAGACTTCGAATTCGACTTCAACTTCGAATTCGACTCCCAACTTTAATTTCAACTCCATTATAGCTCTATCTCTGTTGCTACAATTGTATCTGTATCTGTATCTTTGTGTAATTTGGTTTACCTCTTTTTTTTAATTTATCTGCTTTTTTTTTGTTGCTTCTGTTGCTGCCTCAAAAGAGTTCACATGAAAGAGACGGCAACGGCGACAAAATGTTGACCGGATGTGAGGCTGCGCTTTTTTTCTGCCGTTGCTTCTATCTATGTGTGTGTGTGTGTGTGTCTGTGTGTGTGCCAATAATTACATTATTAATGCGAATTTCATGTCAAAAGCACACAAATTAATAAACTTACAAAATAAAATACATGCTTCAATTTTTATATTTTTGGTAACAAATTATATTAAGTGTTGGGAGCAGGGACTTTAAAGACTTTTATATTAAATCAAACTTAATAATTATTAAACAAAATGTTTAAAAATAATTATTATTTTTTCAGTCTTTTATAAGAGTTTTTAATGATTTTTTTGTCTTTAAAGACTTTTATATTTGAGGAATATAATAAAAGTCTTTAAAGACTTTTGGATAAAAGTCTTTGTTAATATATACGCTAATAATTATTAAACAAAAAAATATTAAAAATAACTAGTATTATTGAATACTATTTTTTAGTAATAGTTTTTTTTGATTTTTTTTTAAACAAAAGTCTTTAAAAACTTTTGCTTTTGAGGAATATAAAAGTCTTCAAAGACTTTTATTATTTGAAATTTGTTGCATAAAATAACTTGTAAATATCTTCGCTCATACTTAAGATAGATATTTCAAAATTAAAAATTCAGTAACACCCAAGACATTCTATAAACCATTATTCCATACAAACTTACTACGCTTTCTTATGCCGATCGGATTCTTAAATTTATCAACCAGAAATAAAAGTCTCTCAATACTTTTATTCAGAAAAATCATCAATAACTCTTATAAAAGACTGAATAAATAAAAATCAATAATATTTTTTTTTCAGTTATTTTTTTCTTTGAGATCACAAATAATTATTAAACTTGATTTGAAAATAAAAGTCTTTTAATAACCATTGTAAATAATTTTTAAACGCTTACTGCACAGTTTTTTAAAGTAATAGTCAAATTTTTGGCAATCTTCTTGTAACTTTACTCATTTTCTTCTTTCTATCAGCCGCAATTTCCGTTTTGACTTCTCCCCCGAAAAAACTAGAGTTTCGTCTGCTGAAATATCCGCTAGATAGTCTAATTCTCCGCCCACTAGAAAACTCTCTGCTCATCATTCAGTCAGCGCTGCGTCTTTGCAATTTCCTTGCATATTTCCGCTTTTACAGTTTTCATCAGCCCCTTTTGGCTTTTCCACAAATGCAAATGCACTTTTTGTTTATTTGCCTTTTGCGGCATTTACAAATTTTCATTAACGCAATTTTCATTTTCTGGCCGCCAGCTAATTGAATTGTGTGAATTTCGAGAGATTTTTTCAGCGTTTTTGCAAATCGAATTATGCGCCACAGTTGAAAGTGAATCTTAAAGATACAAATGAATCCACAAGTGCGAAAATATATCTGTCTTACATATGTTAAGTTGCTTTAAATTATTCGCTAGGAGTTGTTACTTTGTTTTATATTATATGTAGATACAAATGTATCTTAAATTAAGTCTATTTAATAAATTAATTTAAATTGTGGTAGAAAAAAGTGTCAGAATTATTAAATAAGAGTTAAAATCGTATAATTTAAAATTTGATAATTTTTTGAGAGTTTTTTAGCGCATTTGTAATTTAAATATATCGCTATGAGTTGGAAAAAAAATCGAAAAGATACAAATGGATCCATAAGTGCGAAAATATATCTGTCTGATCAATTTGAAGTTCTTTTAAATATTCGCTGAGAGTTGTAATAACTGAGTCTTATATGTAGATACAAATGTATCTTAAATAAACTCTATTCAACAAATTATTTTAAAATTTGTTGGAAAAACGTCTAAAAAGGATCAGAATTATTAAGTAAGAGTTACAAGCATATAAGTTAAAATTTAAGAATTTTGAGAGATTTTTTGTGCATTTGCAATTAAAATATTTCGTTATTAGTTAGAAAAAAGTCGAAAAAAAGCAAATGAATCCACAAGTGCGTAACTTTATATTTAATTTATTTACTTATATTTTTTAAACAATTTTAATTATTGTAAATGTGCGAATTATTTGCTTAGAGTTGAAAACAAATGTTTAAGTTATTATTTTATCTCAGACAGATTATAGTTGAACTCCAGCTAATATATTTCTCATATTGCAATCAAAAATGACCTTGCAGGTGAAATCTACCCTTAGGTGGTGACCCAACACCCTTGGGAACTGAAAGTGAAAACCAAAACAAGAACATTGAAATGCCGACACTTGTCACACTCGACAGACAAATAATAAAATTATATAGAAATGCGGGAATTGGGTATCGTTATGAGGGAAATGCAACAAATAAGCTAAGGGAAATGCACCCTCAGTCCTGGGAGCAAGTGCAGCATTTTATCGGGGGTGGTTCTCAACTCCGAGCACACTTGATGGCTATCACTGAAAAATATAAATATAAAAAACAACCACCAAAAGGACCTGCATCGGCATGTTACACTGAAAAAAAAGACCAACTTCTAAAATCATCTTAAATATTTTGTTCTTAAAATAAGACCAAATAAATAAAACTAAGAATATTAATCTAAAAATTCGAAGTTCCTAATATAAGAATCAAAAATCTTAAATTGATAAGAAAATATAAATATGTCAAATTTAATATGAAGACAATAATGACTCACCGTGGTGCTCTGGCTAAAGTCGCCGCTTCGGTGTTTGGTATTAGGTCGAGGGATCGAAACCCACTCTAGCCAAGGAAAAAACATATAATCGGGAAATATATAAAAAAAAAAAATCACAAAAAAAGTATAAATATCAAGAAAAAAAAACATAAGTTTAAAACACCTGCTATATTTTTTTAATTTTTGGTTTAAGAATTTAAGACTGTTTGGTTTAAAAAAAAGAACTTATTCTTATTTGAAATGTTCTTAAAATCAAGATGTGTTTTCTAAATTTAAGAATTTTATGTTCTCGACGCATTTTTTAGACCAAAATTCTTAGTTCTAAGACCAAAATCTTGATTTTGGAAAATTTTTTATCAGTGTACATTTACAATTACCTTTTCCTGACCAAGTTCCTGAGTCCTATTCCTGCACAATTTGTAGGACCGTCATTTAAGAAATGTTATAATTTGTCGTTGTCAGTTTGCCGAGCACCTGAGCGATTCAAGTTGGAGTTTGTAGTTGTTACTGTTGTTGTTGTTATTGTAGTTTGTGTTCTGGACAACGTGGGAAAATTCTCATTGCGGAGTAGAAAAAAAAAGCTAATGCAATTTGGGCTGCGGGCTCTCGTAAATTCAGTGCAAAAGTTGGTCGCTTGATTTTTATCAGTCAACCGACGCCCTGTTAACTATTTTTATTTCCCTCTCTCACTTTTTCTCCCTCTCTCTCTCTGTGTGCCTCATTTAATTTTCACATCGTTATGCGTATTGTTGTTGGCATTGGCATCGTCTCATTTATTTGTCTACATTTCGTTTTTTTGTTTTGTTTTGTTTTTCTTTTTTTTCGCTCTCTTTGTTTTAAATGCGTCAAAGTGTAAATAAATTTGAATTTTCAGCTTGTTTTAGCTTTTAATTTTTTCGTTTCGTCTGGGCCTTTTTGCCATTTTAGTCTTAAACTCCGAGTTGGACTCGGACTTGGACCCCGAGCCCATCCCATCCCATCTCAACTGTCGGCATTTAGTCTTTTGATCTGTGCGCTTGCGCAGCTGATTTGTTGTTGTTATTATTGTTGTTGCCTCTTTCTGTTAATGTTGTTGATGTTGTTTTCATATTGTTTCATTTGCAGCTCTTTGTTGCTGTTTGCTTGCCATGTTTCTACTATTTACCCAGACTCTAGTACTTGTCATTTGCCTAGATAACAAATTAAGTTGACTTTTGGCTTAAATTTCGAGGTTATATATTCCTGAGAAGATCCTGCGGTTTCCTATATAATAAAATATTCCCACTGTGCCAGATTTGCAATAGTTAAAGTCTCTCTATTTCACAACGGTCAAATTTTAATTTCTATATTTTTATATTTTTCATTTTCTATGCTAAGAATGTGAATATTTCAAATTTCTACATTACCCAAATTTTTGATAGTTTTTGAGAACAAAGAACATTTTTGTTTTTTATATTTTAAAGCAATCAAAACAATTTTGAATTTTTTTAAACTTCTTCTGTTAATAATAAACAATTATAATAAAATAAATAGTAAATAATTAAGGAAAATACAACATTTTTCTTTTTCAAAAATAAAATATGTGAACAACAATTACTTGATGTTTTACTCAATATTTTATGCAATCACATATTTGTTTAAGTACTATAATACAAAAAATTTTTAATTTTTTTTTAACTTTTTCTGATTAAAAAATAACATGTATATTGGAAAACAAATAATAAGTTATTTAGGAAAATCTACAAGTTGTTCTGTTGCTTAAATAAAATCTGTGAATTTTAAAAGTTATCAAAACAATTACTTGACTATATTTAATTTTATTTAATCTCATATTTGATTTTTATAGTTTAAAATAAACATTTTTTTAAACTTCTTCTGATATGAAAAAAAAACAATAATAAAATCAAATAATATATGATGAAGGAAAATTTAAAATATTTTCCTTTGCAAAAATAAAATATGTGACCTTTTAATTTTGTCGAGTTATTAATCGAGTTGATTCGAATTAAATATTTTTATTTTAAATATAAAAGATCTACATTCGCTGCATGAATTCTACAACTAAGTATAGATCTAAGTTACTTCAACTGTAGCAAATAACTTGCTCCCTTCTCTGTAGTCTCTCTCCCACGCTACAATGTTGTCCTTGGCCAGGACGCAATGAGCTGGAACGTGAGTAGCGACTCCCGTGTGTCCTGTTGGGCCATTTGTCGTGTAATTTATCAAAAAAAATTTTAACTAAAAACGTGGGAAAACATTACGTAGGGAGCTATTAAAAAGCCATTGCATTTATGCAATTAACGAGCTACAAAATGCAATTATATCCAGATAGATAGATAGATACCAATACTTCTGATAACTACGATCAGTTTGCCAAAAAAAAAAAAAAAAGACAATGGTAAAGGGAAGAAAAATGCTAAAAATGAGAAGGTTGATTATTGGTCATTTCATGCGAAAAGGGAAAGAAGCAGCATGACAAATGAGCAAGGTTGTTGTGGGTCGAAGTGCACAAAAAGCCGCAGGATATCTCGGTGAATCACAAAAGAAAACAACAAGCAAATGAGAATACAACATCCGGTAATTTACTTCCTTTAGTTCCGTATTGAAACCTTGAGGCGCTCAGAAGAGAAGAGAATACAAATATAAAGAAAGACCTGAAGAACACATTCAATTCAGTTCAGTGGCTTTTGTATTAGCTCGCAAGTGGTAGAGATTTCAGTTTTATGAATGAGCCACAAGTGCAGCACAAGAGTGCGAAAGAGAAGGGAAGAGTTTAAGTAAGGGAGAGCGAGAGCTAGACTGCAGTAAAGAACAATGCGTCGGCGCAAGTAAATTAGGCAAGCTGAAGGCAAAGTGGCCTGCCAGGTAGTCAAACTCAACTCGAGTCCTGACATTCTAATACAAGTATCCTTGCCACATACTATACGAGTATACCTCGTATTCCCTTATTCCCATATTCCCATATCTTTGAACATATCTTGCGTGTGCAACTCGGACTCGAACTCCTCAGACTGCCCGCAGTTTTCTCACAGCGTTCACAACTCGGAACCAAAAACTCGGAAATGTGTGGGCGATTGATTGCATCGAGATACTTATGTGTGTGTGAGTACACTGAGAGAAAAATCAAGTATTTTCCTACTTGAATCAAAAATTTCCGGTAAAAAGTCAGCCAAGTTTCAAAATGCATGATTAAATAAAGAAATTTAAAATTTATGAACTTTTTCTTTCTTTATTTATTTTGAGAATATTATTATTGTTTTGAGAATATTATTGTCTCGATATAGTCTTAAAATACTTAATTATAGACTGTATTTTTATTGAAATTTGCATAATTTAGAGAACATTTTGAATTTACTTCAAGCGCTTTTCAGACATGAAGCATTAAAGTGTACTAGATTTAAGTATATTTCGTAATTGATTCCAGTCCTGTAACTGAGTACAAAAACGTCTTAAAATAAAAACATTAAACACGTATTATACGAATTTTGGAACAAATTAAAATAATAAATATTTTGTAAATTATAAATCATCATCAAAAATAAGTGAAAATTGATTACAGAAATTATCCTGTCAAATATAGTCTTCAAATATAACATATGCTATTTATGCTGTTAAGAACAATTCGCTCTTAAAGTAAGAAAATTAAATATTTTATATTAAAGATTAGATTAAAGATTATATTATAAAGATTTTAAAGATTTCGTCCTCAAAAATTTCTAAACCGAAACAGAATAAATTTAGGAACTCTTTTTTGTGTAGAACGAAACGTGCTGCTTTTTCTCTGAGTGTACCTGCGTGTGTTTGTGTGTGTTTGTGTGTGGCACACAATCTGGCTTCAAAAGCTGGAGCTGAAACTGAAACTGAACCTTAAACTGAGCCTGGGGTCGCTGTCTTTCTTCTCTTTCTCTTTCTCATTTTCTTCTCTGCTGCTCTACGCACACATGTTGTTCGAATTTGAGTTGTTCTTGTAGTTGTTACATTTGTTGTTGTTGTCGTAGTCATGGTGATAGTTGGACAGGTGCACAATTTAATGTTCAGTTTTGAGCTCGAGAGTTGCAGGGTTTCTCATTCCAGGGTTCAGCTTCATTCGTTTCTGCTTTGCATTCACTTTATCGCAGTTGTTGACGTTGTTGTTACTGTTGTTCTGTTCCTGTTATCGTTGTTGTTGTTGTTGTTGTTGTTGTTGTTGTTGACCGCATGCCACCTTCTGTGCCCAGTGGGAAACAGGGCATTAAATGAGCCATTTAGCGAGTCAGTCAAATTTTTACAAACCAACTGACCAACTGTCCAAAAAGTGCAACAACAGCAGCAGGAAAAAAACCCTAAACAGATCCATAAATTCCAGCTCTGATTGAAGATCGATTTAAGCATTCAACAATTGATGGATTGTTATTTACTTCCTGCAACACATCAACAAAAATAAAACCAAGAATACCAAAGAATTTAATTTAAAACATAAATTTTAAAAAACTTGTGAAGTCGGAAGTAAAAATATGGTAACCAAAAATTAGGAACATTTTTTTGGAAAGTAGAAAGAAGTAGAAAAATTAGTTGAAACATCAAAATGGGAAACATCAAATGGGGAAGTCAAAAATTAAGAAAATCCGAATTCGGAAATCATGTTTTGCTGTTTCACATTTTCCTACGATTGTTTAATATTTTGGTCAAGTGTCAGAAATATTCTAAAAATGAATAATAAAATACAATTCTGTCCTAAAATGAATTAAGAAACATTAACAAGTATACCAAATTTAATTAATTAAAATTTAATTTTAAACACAAATCTTAGAAATGTTGTGAAATCGGAAAGATTTAGTAATTTAGTAAATAAAAATTATGAACATTTTTTGGGAAGTAGAAAGAAGTAGAAAAATTAGTTGAAACTTCAAAATTAAGCTAAATAAATTTGGAAGTCAAAAATAAAGAAAATCCGAAATCAAAAATATTTTCTTCCTTTTCCTACGACTGTTTAAAATTTTGATCAATTGCCAGAAATATTCCAAAAATTTATAAAAATATAAAATGTTGTGCTAACATTAATTAAAAAATATCATCATTCCCATTTTAAGAAAATATAAAATTATGGAATTAAAAAGGATTCGCGCAATAAAATCATAAATGTAGTATATTACAAATTAAAAAGAACATTCAACCGAAGTCTGAAAATGCAAAGCTACTTTTTATTGAATAATTAAATAATACAATTTCTTCTCAGTAGTAAATCTGATTATTTTTCCAATATAAATTTCCTAATTTTTACTTCCTTTTATCCAACCTTATTTTAGTTTCTTTAAATTAAATGCTTGTAATTCTTACAAAAATATTCGTAATTCACAAAGTTGATAAATTAAGCAAAATATTTCGAAGATCATTTCCTTTAGAAGGTCAAGATCAATGACGCAGGTTGTAATTTCTTGGTCAAGATCAATGTATCCTGTAGTGTATAGATCAACATATTTAATCAACTCAAGTGCCTAGATCAATAATATAGTATATCCTCAACATCAGTTTGAGTTTGAGTCTGAGTTCTCAGTTCTCAGTTCTCATTTATGGCCAGATCATTATTGCATTTCAGCATCATCAGAGTTGAAGATCAGTTTGTGGACTCCTTTGCAAGTGCCTCAACATGCGTTGTGTTCTATCAAAGTATCTGGTTTCATTTCCGCTCCAAATGCGCGCCAAGGAGCTGCCAAGATAATGCAACTCACACAGATACACACATATGTATGTACATATAGTCTAGATACTTATTCTCATTCTCAGCTTCCTCCAACCCCTCGTACTCCTGCTCCTGCTCCATTCAGCAATGTGTTGTTTGTATTTGTTGTTTACAAGTCTAACAATCAAAGCATATCTTTAGAGCTGCATCTGTTTATTTTGTTGTCAAAATGCAGGTACACAATCTTCAATCTTCAATCTCAGTATCGCAGATATCGCATATGTTGATGATGATACTCTATGATGATGCTCTATATATGATGTAGATTCATACACTCCAAAAAATATAATAACAACTTCTAAAATCAAGAACATTCATCTTACATATTTTGTTTTTGAAATTAGACCAAATTATTAATATTTAATTTTAAAAAATCGCAGTTCTTAATATAAGAATTAATATTTTAAATTGTTAGGAAAATATAAATATGTCATACTTTATGATTTTAAGTCGTTGCTTCAGTTTGAAACACTATTGCCTAGAAAAAACATATTATCCGGAATATTTATAAAAGAAATCACAAAAAATTTGATTTCCTATATCAAAATAAAAATAAAATCAAAAATAGTGTAAAGTTTATAAAATAACTGAATTAATTTTTTTTATCCTTAGTATTTAAAACTGTTTGTTCTATAAATAACAACTCGGTCTTATTTGAAATGTTCTCAAGATCAAGATCTATAACTAATAATTTTCTGTTCTCGAAGCATATTTTAGACCATAAAATTAAATGCAGTCGAAAAGAATTTGTTAAGATTAAAGATAGAATTAGAAATTACAATTTTTTTTTCAAAATTATAAGATTTTTTCCTTTTTTTTTGTTAAACGAAAATATTAATTTCTAAATTTATTAAACACTTTCAATAATTCTTTGTCGACTTTAAATAAATAAACGATTAAATTAAATTTAATACATTAAATTTCATACAGAAAATGAAAGAAATAGATAAAAAAGTTTTTAAATTGAGTATAGATTTAAATTTATTACACATTTTAAATGAGTCTAGAAGCGGTTTTTTTTTAGTGTAGATTCATAGGTTCATTCATGAATGTGAGTGCAGGTTTGTTATTAAATTGCGGACGCATCTTGGCCAGCTTCATTTTACGTGGAAAATTGATATTTTTCTTTGCCACCGCTGCACGGAAGCAACAGCAACAGGTGACTGTATGTGTGTGTGTGGGGCGTTGGGTTGCAGCTGTAATTATGCTAGTATGCGTGTCAAAACATCAACAACAACGACAACAACTTTGAGTATTGCTGTGTTTATGATTTCCTTCCGTTTTGCAGACTAACAGTTTATTTATTTATTTATTTATTTGTGGCTGCGGCTTCTAACAGGTTCTCTCCCCTCTCTCTCTCTCTCTCTCTCTCTCTCTCTATCTCTCTCTTTTACTCTCACTCTCTCTCTCTCTGTCTTCAAGTGCATTCATTCTCGCTCTTATGCTATTAATTTATATACACATCACGCTGCATTGACATCCGATTTACATTAGCGCTGCCTCTGCACTTGAGCGAGAAAGAGAAGCATAGAAACAGAGAGAGGGAGAGAGAGAGGGAGATGAAGACACGTGTGGCAGGCAGCGGAAGTGCTTACTGACAACAATACAAAAGCAACACAGCCAGGCCAAGTCTAGAGCCTTGATTTTGGCTAAAGACACGTGTGTCAAGAAAAATAAGATGCCCAGTTTTAATTTGATATCAATTCAAGAAATATTCAGCTCAAGTGTCAGCGAGTGCCCTGCTCCCTGCTCCTTGATCCTGTACCTTTCCCTATTTATTCTACGCCCTCGACAGCAGCTGTTGTTGCCTCATTCTTCCCCTCTTTGGTAGGCGCTTCCTGCAACTCCCTCCCAGTTTTTAGTTCCAATTTTCCATTACCAGTTGTTCATCTTTTCTTCATAACGCGTTATTGCATTAAATTGTAATCCCTTTAGACAACAGGGTTGATCCTTAAGAGTAAGAGAGAGATAGAAAGAGAGAGAAGGAGAGAAGGATTCTCTATTGTTGTTGGCAGGAAAAACAAGTTTCATTTAATTGAAATTCAACAGCATTTATCGCCGTCGCCTGCTCCTTGGGCAACGCCTCAATTCTCAGCTCACAATCCACAATTCTCAATCCTTTTGGCACACACCATTCACCATTTACCATTCAATGCCTTAACACTCACTTGGCATTCATTTCGTATTCATTTGCACACTACACTCGTAATTATTATGTTCTCCTCGGCGTGTTTTTGTCAAATATTCGTTTGAAATTTGAACGTGTGCGTTTTGGGCAAGTAGTTCTTGATAGGATCCCCCCCTGTGAGTGTTGTAATACCCGGTACTCTTAGATCACAGGGGTATGCTGTATTTGTGGCAATTTATGTAATGTGTAACTTATATATATTCTTTAACAGCAACAGCTGTCGAGTTTAACTAGTCATGTCCCTCTTTGATCTAAGAAACTATAAGAGCTAGAGGCACTAAAATTCTATATACCAACAAAAATCTCACTTTAATATTATTCACTTTAATATTAGGTATAATTTAAGTTTGAACGAAAGTTATGTTAAGACTTTTAGCCTTTACACTATGAGAGCTAGAGTAACTAAATTTGTCACACACATTTTTATATAAAATATATATGTCAAATAATAAATAATTTCCACCACATCCACAATTTTTAAGATAGATCGCCTTTTTAATGGTGAACAAATCCTTTAAATATTTTCAATCATTCCACTTAATTGCAATAATATCGATTAAAATTAAACTTTATTTATGGCTTTTTTTAATGTTGAAAAATCCCAAAAGATATTCTCAACAATCCCACTTAATTAAATCAATATAGGTTACAATTTACTATTATTATGACTGTGTTAAGTTAAGAAGCGAAGCAAGTTGTGTTGAGAGCTAGAGCAACTAAATTTGGTACACATCGTTTAAATATTTTCAATCAATCAACTTAATTGCAAAAATACCGATTAAAATCGCACTTTATTTAAGACTGTTTTATGTTATAAAGCAAATTATATTGAGAGCTAGATTAACTGAATTTGGCAGACAAACTTCCAAATAACTCGGAAAAATGTTGACCACATTCACAGTTTTTAAGATAGATCGCTTTTTTAGAAGCTGAACAAATCCTTTTAAAGTTTTCAATTATTCCACTTAATTGTAATCAAAATTAAACTTTATTTTTGGTTGTTTTTGATGAACAAATCCTTTTAAATATTTTCAATTATTTGAAATAATTTTAATAATATCGATTAAAAATGAACTTTATTTATGACTGTTTAAAGTTCGATAAATTAGGAACATTTTATGCTATTAAGGCTATTATAGATGTATATTTAAATTGGTTAACGGGTATCTTTTAGTCGAGAACTCTTCTATAAGGTTCTTACTTGTTGTGATTTCGATTTCGATGCGGATTCGAGTTCGGAATCCGAATTGTGATTGGTGCGTTATGTGATGTTGCGGTGGTTGCTTTTTCGGTGGCTCGGTGGCTCCGTGTCCGTGTCTCCGTGTCTCCTCTTCTTTAGTACGCACGTGCTTCAACCGGAAATGGCCGTAAGCGAGGCGCATCAACCATCATCACCATCCCTCTCTCCCTCTCTCTCCCGCTCCCTCTCTCACTCACTCACTCTTTCACTAGAGACACAGCTGTCATTGCCTCGTTCAGTTCTTCTTCTCTCTTTTTTTTTTTGTATTTCCGCTTAAGCTTCCATTGTTCTTGCCACTTTACACAGCAAATCAAAATATCAAAAAAATAAAAATATATATTTACAAATATGTGTATACTATTTTAGCCATATCTGTATTTTGTTTATTTTTTTGGTAAGCACGCGTGCTGCCTGAATTTGTAAGTGGCCAAAAATATGAATTACCGCGTTACGAGTACTTTTTTTTTAGCGATCCTTTTGTGGTCAAGCAGCATTAAAGCCACCGCAAATGGTCAACAGCTGTTAACGTTTTTTTCTCTCGTTTTTAATTTTTTTCCACCGTTGTTTTTTTCATTGTTCATGCATTTTAAGCAACATAATTTGAAGTCGAATAATTTTTCTGCTTTATCAGCTACTTTAATGCACAAGGTAAAAACCCAGGGGAGGTAAAATGGGGGGAGATGGGGAGTTACGATATCTCATACTCGTATTCGTACTTGCAACACTTTTCCAGGAAATACTTGAGCTTTTAACGCTTTGAGGCCATTGCAGTTTTGTCGTTCTTTTTCTCTTTCCCCTCGTCACACTTTTCATTTATCAGTTGAGCAAATTCAATAAGTGTTATAAATTGATAACAAGTTGTTTGATAAGCAGCTGACTCTGTCTTTAATGCACCCTCTCACTCGCACATTCAGCAGCTGCAGGCCATATTTCTATTTGTTGTAATTCATTTTTTCAAGTTCAAATTAATGCAGTCGAAAATAATTAGCTAACATTTGAGGTAGAATAAAAAATTGGGATATTAAAATGTATTTTTAATTACTAAGATTTTTCCTTTTTATTTGTTAATTTAAAATCTTAATTTCTAAATTTTTTATGCATTTTAAATAATTTTGGGTCATCAGATTTAAGTCGACGTTAATTAAAAAAATATATAAACAATTAATTATATAGGGATTTTTTCTTTTTATTTCATAAATTAAAATCATAATTTCTACATTTATTACACATTTTAAATAATTCTTTGTCGACTGATTTTAGTCGGTCTTAAATAAATAAATTAATAAACAATTAAATTAATCTTTCAATTTTCCATTTTATACAGAAAATGGAAGAAATAAATAATACTGATTTTAAATTAACAAATAAATTAAATCATATAATTTTTCTAAATGCAAAATAAATTCATAAACGATTAAATTAAATTTTCAATTTTATACAGAAAATGGAAGAAATAAATAATACTGATTTTAAATGAACAAATAAATGAAATCATATAATTTTTCTAGATGCAAAATTAAAAACTGCAGAAAATTGTTAATCATTTAACTATTCTGGAAGTTTTTCAAATCATTAAAACGTGTCTTTTACCAATTCACGTAATTCGAGCTAAAATTTGCATTATTTTATTCATTTTTGTCATTGGCTGTTGCCACAAAACTGGCCCACAACACGTTTCGCCAAAATGGGCCACCATTTTTATTTTGTTAATAACAAATTATACAACACAAAAATCTTAAAGATTTTGTCCAACAATTATGGCAACAACAAAAAAACACGTACGCCTTCAATTTTCAACCAAAATAAAAACAAGACAAAAGCAAATAAAAAATGTAATGAAAAATAGAAATAATAAAATAAATAGAAGAAGAAAAGTAATTTGGTATTGTTGTTGAAGAGTTGTTGGATCCGTAGACTATGATCTCATGCAGCAGCAGCCAATCCCAACTTTGTACAATTATAAACATGTGTGCGAATGTATCTATGAGATGCTACTGTCAACAAAATATGTTGGCGTTTCTTTTGCTGATGAGCTACTGCCCACACTCATACTCATACTCACACTCACACTCATTCACAGACTCACACTCACATTCATTCACATACACTCATAAGCTGCTGGCCAGTGGCAAGTGGCAAGTGGGTTGTCGACTCTATTTGTTGATGGCCATTTTGGTGGCTCAACTTTTGTGTTGGCGTTGTCTTTTTTTTAAATTATTGTTAATGATCTTTTTGGTTCAATTTGAATGTTGGCAACTGTACTCTCGTCTATCACAAAACTAATTAGCTGTTGATTGTTGCAACATTCAAAAAGGGAGACAGCAACAAGTAGCATACAAATTGATATACGACTTCACAATATATTTTAATATGGCAATAAATACGTTTTTTCAGTTTTTAATATTCTCATAAATAATATCAAAATAGCAAAATAATTATTTATTGCAAATCATAAATAATGAGCCTTAACTTTATTTATAATAAATAAAATTTGGCAAAAATCCCTTTTCTTAATTTTTAATTTGCTTATGATTCTTAAACCATTTTTTTATAATAAATAATGAGACTTGTTAGGTTTAACTTTTCTTATAATAAATTAAATGTATCAACATTTTATTCTATACAAAATAACAAAATTATTACCATAATTATTTATTACATATAATAAATATATATATATATATAAAATTCTTTGTACTGACTGACTGACTGACACATCATAATATATAAAATACAAATTATTAGCTTTTTATTCTTCACAAAATAACCAAATTATTACAATTTAAAAATGGTTTATTTTGTAATTTTTTGGTACAAAAATAAATGACAAATCAGATGTGTTCCACAAATCTCTAGGAATTGACGAAATTCGTTACACAATTTCTGTGACACAAAAATCGACTTCTATAAATTATTCCAAAATTTATATAACATTTTTAAGTAATGATTTACTTTATATAATAAATAAATTATTTTTAAATGTATTTTATTTATTTTTATTCAATTTAAAATTAAACTTTATTTAACTCAATAAATTTACAATCTTATCAAATCATGCAATAAAATTGATATGACATTTTTAAGATATGATTTAATTTTACAGTAACTAAATTCATTTCTAATGTATTTTATTCATTTTAATTCAATTTAAAATTTTACTTTATTGAATTTAATAAATTTAAGATTTTATTAAATCATATAAAAAATATTTAAACATTTGAAATCATTTGTTTCTTAAAGAAGTGCCTAAATTACATTTATTTAAATAAAATTTCGATGCTGCTGGCGATATGTAGAGGACTTTAAATACTCTTACTTAACTCAGAGAAATGTATCTGCATCTGTGTCTGTGGCTGTAGCTGTAAATGTATCTGTATCTGTAGATGTATCTGTGAGTAAGCGCTATACAAGTACGCCTTCCTCTTGATTATTATTATTATTATTGCCAATGGCACATTAGTGCGAGTATGTGAGAGTGTGTGTGTGGCTCGTGTGGTTGCTGCCGAGCGAGCACACGAAGGCAACGACAGCACACGAGGCGCTCCCACACACACAAACGAACCGAGACAGAGATACCAACAGTCGCAGATACACACAGATAGACAGACAGACAGACAGAGAGAGGGAGACAGAGAGAGTGAGAGAGAGACTTGTAGATGGAAAACGTAGGCCGAGGCAGGCAACAACACGAGGCGCAACTTCAGAGCAACTTCAGTTCTTAAACGAATGTCGAAGGTTGAAGATCTGACGTCGCACGTCTCGCTTCACAATTTTTTGGATCGCAGTTGATCGTTGGGCATTAAAAATAAATCGCGTATACGCCGCATGAGATTTGTGACAAGCAAAAAATTCAAAGAGAAAATGAATTACAATAAAATGTTGCAGTGCATTTGCTGATAAACAACATTAAAAAAAAAATAAATATAATATATAAAACATGTACGATATGCGCATTAATTTATCAAGTTTCGTTTAATCTATATGTATATATGTGTGTGTATTTGTGCATGTGTATGTATACGTGTTTTGTGTGAGAGCAAAAGCATCTCAAAATTGCCTTCAATTATTTGCCATTAAATGCAAGCAATTGCCACAGCAAGTGTTAAATTTTAATCGAATTTAAAAAATGCGACGGAATTTTTAAAGCGACAAAACAACAACAACTACAGTCAGAACAACAACAACAACAACAACATCAATAAGCAAAAGATATATTGCAAAATCTGAACAAGTGTGGAAAATTAAAAAGGAAGCCACGAAAAAATTCTTAAACAATATTTGATTAATAACAAAAAATATATATTCAGAAATGATAAAAAAAAATGATAAAAAGGAAACAATTTGAAGAAAAAGAATTACATTAACATAAAATTGATATTTAAAAAAGCTGAACAAGTGTGAAAAATTAAAAACTAATTACAAAAAGCAAACCCCATGAAAATTCGTGAATATTTAAAAAATAAGAAATGAAATAATTTAAATAATTATTCAAAAAATACATAAAAATATTTGAAGAAGCATAAATACAGAAAATAATATAAAAAAACAAACATTACATTTAAAAACCTTCAACAAGTGTGCTTATATAAAAAAGAACTAAATTATTATAGAATATATGATAAATTAAAAAAAATATATGTTCAAAAATGAAACAAGAATTTAATAATATAATAAATTATAAAAGAATATATGATAAATTATAACAAACAGATGTTCTAAAATAAAACAAGAGTTTAATTACAAAATATTCACAATAATCAATCTTAGTTGATGATTGATAAGTGAAATAAGAAAAGAATTTTCAAGTGCTAAACACCCACATAATATAGAATATCCAACTCAATATTTAAGTATGTGGTTTTTATGAGAAGCAACTCAATTGATTAGAACCCGCATTTTGAGAACTGTTTTGTGTGTTTTTGGTAGTGCAAAAATTAAAATACTCAACTACTCAACAGATATTGCCTCAAAAGTGAAATCAATTTTAATACAACTGCAAGTACCACCAGCATAAACCACAGCAAACCACAGCAAACCACAGCAACCACAGCAAACCACTTATCAATTGTTAGTTGACAATTCTCACAATTCTCACAATTCCCGCAGATTTGAGAAAGACAAAATACTCGAATTTGTGTGTGTGTGGATTATTATTTTTGGAAAAAGTCAATGACGTGCATTATTATTTTGAACAATATTCAGTTTTTGACAATTGATCAATTGGAAAACGCGAAGAAATGCCGCCCTCTGCTTTTCTAGTCAATGCCACCATAATCAGTGCAGCAAACGACAGCAACGACAGCAACAACAACAGCAACAACAACGAGAACCGCATTAGCAACAGCAGCAAGGCAACAATTGCTGAGGGAAACGCCGAGCAGCAACATTTATTTTATCCTGCTAGCAGGAGCAACAATAATTATAATTACAACACGACAGCAACAACATTAAAGCCTCTGACAAATATGGTGCTACAAAGCTATGACAATTATGCGAGCTATCATTTGCCGCAGCAATCAACGCATTTGCAGCATCAGCAACATGTCTTGCCAGCGCCACAGCAGCAACATCTGCAACAGCAGCAGCAACACTTACAGCACCCGCAACAGCAGCAGCAACACCATCAACAGCAGCAGCAACATACGCATTATGTGTCGCCTACAGCACAGCAGCAACATCGCTTGTCCGGCGGCAGCACTGGCAGCAACACAGCCTCCTCATCCTCCGGCTCAAGTTCCAGTGCATCCTCGAATGCCTCAACTCACAGTTTTGGTGGCAGCACAGCAACTGGAACTGGAACTGTAGCTGGAACTGGAGTTGGAACTGGAGTTGGAATTGGCGGCTTGGCTGGCGCCTTGGGCAGCTCAACGGCGGCATCTTTGGGCCTGGGTTACTTTAATGATATGGCGCCATTTGTGGGCGATTATTCACCAACATCTCAACATCATGCAGCTGGCAATGCTTACTACACCGACTCGGATATCAACTTCTTTAGTTCAGGTACAACGACAACGACAACGACAACTTGACAAATATTTGCAAACATCAAATGGCGCACAATTTTTAATTACAATTGTCGAGGTGTTGGAGTGTGAAAATGTAGCTCGAAAAAGATTTCTGCGCACAACCCTCGACGCATAATTAAATTGTAATTTCGTTTTCAAGTGATTTGTTTGTTTGTGTGACGCCCGCAAGCAACCGCACAACAACAACAACAACAACAACAGCAACACAACAGCAACAACACGAAACACGCAACAAGTTGCAAAGTAGGGGAAGGGCGTTGAGATTGAGATACAGTTTGAGCGGGTGATAAATTAAATGCTTTGTTCGCAACTATGCCATACAAACAGTTAGTCAAGTAATTGTTTTGACAAAAAAAAAATTTCTTTTTTATAAATTTTCTTGTTTTTTTACATTATTTTTTCTTATTGTATAAAAAAAGAAAAGAAATACCGATATCCTTTCGGAAAGGAACCTTAACAGTTATGAGGAATAAGCAAAAAAAAAAAAACATTTTTAATGGTTATTTAAAGACTTTAATTTTAATATTTATTTTATTTTTAAAATGCATTATTATTATTGATTAATATTTTTCAGTCTTTTATAACAGTTTTTGATGATTTTTTGGAATAAAAGTCTTTAAAGTCTTTTATTTTTGTGGATTTAAACTATCCGAAAGTTTCGGATGAACAAATTTAAAAAATAATACAAAAAACATACAAATATACAAATTTTTAAAATACTTAAGTTGGTAAAAATAATTGTTGCAACTAATTCATGCTATTTTAATATTTTACCATTGACAAATTTATTTAATGTAGCTATATTTTGAAACAGTAAAACAATTATAATTAAATCAAGTTAAATTAAATTAGATTCCTTAAAAAGTTAGGATTTTTTTATATTAAGTTTAAAATATTTTATAGTTTTTGGATATCAATAATAATGGGGAACAACAATTTTTTGGAATAAAATAATATTTATTTATTTGTTTTCACCATTTATAAATTTATTTTTTTTTAAACAGTAAAACAATTATAATTAAATCATTCTGTTAAATTAGATTCCTTAAATAGTTGGGAATATTGTATAGTTTTTAGATATCAGTAAAAATAGAAAAACTTTTGAAAAAACATTTTATTTTTTATTTTTTACCATTTATAAATTTATTTATTTTGAAACAGTAAAACAATTATAGTTAAATTATTCTCTTAAGTTAGATGTATTAAAAAGTTAGGAATTTTTTATATAACGTTTAAATTATTTTATAGGCTTTAAATATCAAGAATAACAGGAAAACTTTTGAAATTTTTTTATTTTGAAACAGTAGCACAATTATTTTAAAATCATTTTCTTAAGTTAGCTTCCTTAAAAAGTTAGGAATTTTTTATAAAACGTTTTAATTATTTTATAGGCTTTAAATATCAAGAAAAATAGAAAAACTTTTAAAAATAAGTAATAATTATACATTGATAGACAGTTAGATAGATGCACTATTTGTAGATACAGTTTAGCCTTGGAGTCTGGCATAGATGCTGCCCGTGTGGGAGGCACCCAACTCTTTTCAGTCTTTCAGCCAACGGGCTGAGGTTTTGTATCTTTGTATCTGCGCAATACCGTCGCCGAGCGAATGGGAAAACGCGTCGAGCTTTTTTTAACCCCGCCGGCAGGCGAGTGTGTGTGTGAGAGAGAGGGAGAGATTGCGGCAGTCAGATGTGTGTGTGTGTGTGTGTGTATCTCAACAGGTTTTTGTATCCCACAGATACATATGAGCACACATTCGTTGGAAATGTGTTAAATTTCGACGTATTTGCAATTAATGTTAGATCCAGAGAGCGACAGACAGAGAGAGAGAGAGAGAGAGAGAGAGAGGGTTGCTCAACTGTTGTCTGAGTATGCGTGTGTATCTGTGTGTTGTGTACCGAGTATCTATTGGACATTTGTATTGGTGTGCGCTTCGAATTTTGATTGGCTTCCGAATCGTTTGCCCTCGAATTCGTGTTCGTGTCAAAAACGCCCCAGTCTGCTCAACTGTATCTTAAAGGGGCCAACAAATCAGATTGAGAATTGAAAAGTATCTCGAGCTGAAGATGTGCTGAAAAGTATCTCGAAATAATTGATAAATTGTACATAAAAACTATGATAGAATAATTGAAGATGTGCTGAAAGTAACTTAATTTATTGTAGGTGTATTAAAAAGTATCTCAAAATTTTTGTCGAATTTTAGACATGTAGAAAAGTATCAGAAGAATATTTATGGATATATAAAAAGACTTTTCTGTTGCTATAAAATATTTAAAATATTTCTTCAAACTTAATTATTTTCGGCTGAATTACAGATGTATCAAAAAGTATCAGGGATCGTAAATAATAGTTGAGTTTAAATAAATTGAGGCACAAAAAAGTCTCCAAGAAGAGTGAGAAAAATAGACTTTTGTTATTTTTTGCGGCAAATTCAAAAACAGGATAAACTTTTATTTGCATTTTTTTATTTTAAAATTATTTGTAATTATTAAAATTAATTTATATGATAAATATAATTATTATTTATATATATTTTTATATAAATTATAAAACCATTACTTTTATTTTCAATTTTTATAATAAAAATTTAAAAATAACTTTTAAATTCAATTTTTATAATAAAAATAATAAAAATTGATATAAAGTTATTTTTAAGTTTGTATTTTAAAAATTGAAGCATAATAATTAATTTTTATTTTTATCAAATAAATTAATTTTAATAATTACAAACAATTTTTTTAATAAAATAAAAAAATAATTGTTTTTTCTTCAATTTTTTAATAAAAATTAAAATTCAAAATAAAAAGATAGTCAAATCTTTTTTTAATTAATTTATTAAGATAATTATGATACAAATTTAAAATATTTATGAATATAATTTTAATTTCCTTTGTAGCGATAAATATTAAAATATTTATAAAATGTATCTAAACTTTGTATCTTTTTTTGTCTTGCAGGCTACAGCAGCAACAACCACAACAATAACAACAGCAATGCCCACGATCGCACCAACAGCAGCCCGCCACCGCAGCAATCGCAGCAACAACTGGTCAATGGCAGCAGCAACAACACGAGCAACAACAGCAGCAACAACAACAACAACATGTTGCCGCCAGGCGTGCAGCAGCAGCAACAGCAACAGAATGTTACCGATAACAACAATAGCAGCAGCAGCAGCGGCAGCAGCAGCAGCAATAACAATAACAACAGCAACAATAATAACAACAACAACAACAACAATAATAATAACAACAACAACAACAACAATATCAACTATATGACAGCAATGGCAGCAGCTCTCTATCAACATCAGCTGAAAGAGGAACCTGGAACACAATCGAGCAACGGCAGCAACTCCGGCTACGTGACGAATGCCCAAAACGATCCCACAGATCTCAGTAGTTATGGTCTGCCCGCACATTTGGCCGCAGCAGCAGCAGCTGGACATTACACGGGAGCAACAGCCGGAGGAGGCAACACAGGAGGAGGCAACACTGGAGGAGGAGCTGCTGCAACAGCTGCTGGCGATGATAGCGATTATCATAGCACGATTTCGGCACAGGAACATCAGAGTCAAACCTCCAATAGCACCAATAGCAATGGTTATATGGATGGCAGTCCCGATTTCTACAATTCCTATAATCGTGCCCGTTTCCATGAAACTTTTCCGCCGGAATTTGCGCCCTACGATGCCCAGTTCCAATCGATGAATGCCCAGCCGAATATGGATCAATGGGGTGCCCATCCTCATCAGCATCCGGCTGCATATATGACCACCCTGGGACTGGACAAATCTCTGCTGGGTGGCTACACAACGCAAGGGGGCGTGCCTTGTTTCACCGGCTCCGGGCCAATTCAATTGTGGCAATTTCTATTGGAATTGTTGCTGGACAAAACCTGTCAGAGTTTCATCTCATGGACGGGCGATGGCTGGGAGTTTAAGCTAACAGATCCCGATGAGGTAAGTTCATTATTAATTAATCTTCAATTGTATAAATTATTAATGTCATTGCTTCTTCTGTCCGATAGGTGGCGCGTCGCTGGGGCATACGCAAGAACAAGCCCAAGATGAACTATGAGAAACTGAGTCGCGGTCTGCGTTATTATTACGACAAGAACATCATCCACAAGACCGCAGGCAAACGATATGTCTATCGATTCGTCTGTGATCTGCAGAATCTAGTCGGGTAAGTGTCTATTAAACCATTGATAAATAAATCTAAGAATACTAAAATTTGGAAAAATATAGAATCTTGAAACACAAAACTAGTAAATATGAGATAAAAACAACAATAATTTTAATTTTAAAAAAGTTAAAAATTGGATAAAGCCAGAAAAAGGTGTTTTGAAAAATAATACAAGGAATACCAAAATTGGGGAAAAAAACCAGGAACACAAATCTAATTATGAGATAAAAAAAACAAGAAATTTAATCATGAAACTAATTGGAAATTAAATAAATCCGAAAGAAGATGTTTTTAAAAATAATACAAAGAATGCCAAAAATGTAAAAAATAAAATATGAAATTAGATTTATGAGATACAAATATCAAGAAATTTAATTAACAACAGAAATTGGAAAGAAAAAATTTAAAAATATTCTTTTTTGAAATATAATACAAAAAATATCAAAATTATCAAATCTGGGAAACTTTTAAATAGGAAATAAAAGTTAGGAAACAAAAATTATCAATTTAAAATAGGCTACAAAAATTGGAAAGTCTAATTTTAAATAATGCCAAAATAAAAAAATTCCTTATTAAAAATTATACAAAGTATACAAAAATTTGAAATAGGAAACTAGGAACCCAATAATAAAAAAAATGTTACAACATGGAAATAAAAAAAATGAGGAAATAAGTAATTGTCTATTTTATGCCCAACAAAAAATTTTATTCTTAGTTTTTTTGTCATTGTTTTTATAAATCTAACAACAATTTTGGGAATTTGCAATGTGTTAACTTATTAATTAATTAAATTATTTAGTTATTTAATTTAACGCCGACTAAAACTAGTCGACAGAGAGAATTAATAATTAAATAAATTTTTAAATACAACTGCATAATTTAAATGCAAAATTAAAAAAAATATTATAATAAATTTTAATTCAGACTTGAAAAAATAGAAACAAATTTTAGATTAAGTTTAAGCATAAGCTTACGCTTGATCCAACATTTGTTGAAAGGATTGGGGAAAACCAGGAAAATTAAATTTAATAAACTTCAATTCGTAACTGAAAAATTAATGAATATATTTAATTTCTTGCAGACACACGCCAGAGGAGCTGGTAGCCAAGTTCGACCTGAAGATCGAGAAGAAGGACGTCGATTAGCAGTCAAGTAATACGGAAGCTGCTTGAATTGCGATGCAGCTGATAAGAATTGATTTGATCTGATCTGAAACTGGTACTGTGAATGTTACTGTTACTGTTACTGTTACTGGATCGAAGAAAGGCCACAAATTTATAGTACTCAACAGCAAAAATACTTTTGAGAGTTATTGTTTCCAAGCGTGATGTTAAATTTTAAGCAGCAGCGATACCTGCGATCTTGCTACGAGATTAATGTGCTAGAGCGTCGTAATAACACTGTAATTATTATTATTATTAATTATTAATGTTCATATTATCATTGTGTATGTAAAAATTAGACTTTTGAATTAATTTGAAATTAATTGCAAATACGCTAGCGTTTAAATTAGCCACTAAGCATAAGTAGTTATTAACTAAGACTTTAGTCTTTAGCAACGAAATATAATTGTAATCAAGAATCAATAATCGATAATCAGCAAACCAGTTTCAATATGCATTATCACAATCGATAATAATCATTCGATATTAGCAGCAAAATGAAGAAAATGAAAATCAAGCGAAGCGAATTAAATTTGAAATTTGAAATTTTGTGCAATGCGATTGTTGTCGAGAATTAATGAAATGAAAGTTCTATATTATGCTATCAAATTGTATCCATCGTAAAAGAGGCCATAAGAGAACCGAGTGCATGTCCCCACAGTGATATTAAAAAGCTACATTTTTATTACTTTTTATTTGTTTACTGTTTGTTCAACTTTTTGCAAACGGGGTCGCTTTTATTTCTACTTCTAGTTCTAAACAAATTCAAAAAACAAACCATTAAATTATATGTGTGTGTATATAGAGTAATAATAATAGTAATAAAATAAATATTATAATATTGCTTACTTAAGAATAAGTCTATCTATATATTTATGTGTTACCTGTGCTATCGGTACAACTAAGTTATCCCAATTAGAACCACAATCACAATACCAATCCAAATCCAAGTCCCATCCAAATTCAATTTCTGCGCTTCCGTGCAAACCCAAAAGTTTCAAACGTAAAACGATCGTATAAACATATATATTTGTATGATAGATATTACATATATATGTATGTCAATATGTGTGTCTGTAAAATCTAAGTATAACGCATACTCTTAGTTATTTTTTTAATTATTGGCTGCTTAGAGTTTTCCATGTTTTAAGAATTGACCATTTACATTTTGTGTATAGCTATTAACTAATTAAGCATAGCTCGTAGTCCGTAGCCACGTATTATGTAGAGCAATTTAAAAATACTGTATTTATACAATAATAATAATAATAAAAAAAAAATCCAAAAATATTATAAAATCAAACATTTTATTATTTATCTCACTTTCTCTCCTTCTGTTGTCAATATTTACTGTTTAAGCCGATAATATTTTTAATATTATTTTTAAATTTATATGATGATTAAGCGCATGAATAGTGCATTTAAATATAGGAGATTATTTCTCCCATTTCAAGAATTAAAGCGCCTTGAGCATAAGATGCCAGAGCATCTTAAAAAGATCGAGACTGACAAGGATCCAGAGTTTTCAGCTATGGTTTTATACTATTATCACAAGGCCGCTCAGGTTATGGAAAAAGAATTGCTTAAAGAAATGGATCAACACACTCATTTTAAGCCCGAAGAGAAACAAGCACGAGTGAGTGCTATTTTAAATTTAATTGGGAGCACCTGTACCTCGTTGGAGGTCAGTTTTCCTGTTATAAAAAGCGACGGATCCTATGAGATTATCACGGGATATCGAGCCCATCATATTCGAAATCGACTTCCACTAAAGGGAGGTAAGAAAAAATCAAATATCATTCGATAAATTATGTTGATTTTTCAAATATTCATAGGTATTCGCTTCGCCATGGATGTGGATGAGTCTGAGGTTAAAGCTTTAGCGGCTATCATGACATTTAAATGTGCCTGCGTCAATCTACCCTATGGAGGCTCCAAGGGAGGAGTCCGAATTGATCCCTCCAAGTATACAGCCAAGGAATTACAGACGATTACAAGAAGATACACGATGGAACTGCTCAAAAGAAATATGATAGGACCTGCCATCGATGTGCCCGCACCTGATGTGAACACAGGTCCGCGGGAGATGAGCTGGATAGTCGATCAATATACCAAGACCTTTGGACACAAGGACATCAATGCGGCGGCCATTGTGACCGGAAAACCCGTCCATGTCGGTGGCATCAATGGACGCAATTCGGCAACAGGACGAGGCGTTTGGAAGTCGGCCGATTTGTTCCTGCAGGATAAGGAATGGATGGATTTGCTGGGTTGGGAGACTGGATGGAAAAACAAGACGGTTATTGTCCAGGGTTTCGGAAATGTTGGTTCCTTTGCGGCGCAATTTGTTCATGGAGCAGGTGCCAAGATAATTGGAATTCAGGAGGCAGATTTTGCGCTGACCAACAAGGACGGAATAGATATCAACGTGAGTACGAGGTTATTTAATTATGCGATTAATAATAGTATAGTAATGATATGAGCATTTTTTAAAGGATCTCATTAATTTCAAGAATGAGAAGAAGACCATCAAGGGCTATTCCAAGGCAAAGGAAACCAAGGAGAATCTTCTCACGGCACAATGTGATATATTGATGCCTTGTGCCACACAGAAAGTCATTACCAATGAGAATGCAAAGGACATTAAGGCCAAGTTAATACTGGAAGGTGCCAATGGACCAACTACTCCAGCTGGAGAGAAGATTCTCTTGGACAAGGGAGTCTTGATTATTCCCGATCTTTATTGTAACGCAGGAGGTGTCACCGTCTCATATTTCGAGTATCTCAAGAACATTAACCACGTTGCTTATGGAAAGATGACGGCCAAGACGACTTCACAGCTTGTTTATGAGGTCATCAATTCAATAAACGAGTCCTTAAAGGATACAGAGGGATGTAAAATTGTAAGTGCTCATAATTCTTAAATTAGAGCTATTATTTAACACCTATTTACAGCCGGAGATCGTGCCTAGTTTGGGTCTCAAGCAGATTAGAGACTGCACAACGGAAGCTGAAATTGTGGATGCTGCTCTGCAAACAGTTATGGAATCATCCGTCATAGGAATCAAGGCTATTGCCAATCAATTCGAGCTGTGCAACGATCTGAGGACTGCCGCCTATATTTGGGCAATATTCAAAATATTCCGTACTTTGGAAAGTTCCGGAATATCGCAACAGTAACAAATTCATTTAAATCAGCTACAAAGAACTCTTAAATATTTTGCAACAAGCCATGAAATTTTATACGGATTTCATACTGTCCGTTTTAGCTTTGCAAACTTTAATGGAAAATATGTCATTGGATTTTGACGTGAACAATTCACAAGTGTTCCCATTCAAGGGAACAACATTTTTGGAACGATCCTGAAATTCCATTAAATACAAATTTGTAGTTATTTTTTTTTTATAAAATATTTTGTATCTTTTTACAAACTTATAAGAAAAAATGATTATTCCTAATTCATTAGCAATAAAAGAATAATCAATTTTACTAATTTATTTTTTATAATAATAGTGCTTTCTAAAAGTTTGCACTACTTTCTCCCCTTAGAATAATTGGTCGCAATTTTTTTTTAAATATTTTGAAAATCTTTGATTTAATAAATTTAATTTTTAGACAAAAAGCAGTATAAGTTTGTAACATAATTTGTATTGTAGTATTTATATTTCAATCCAGATTAATTTATGCAAACCGTATTTATTGTAGTATTTATATTTTCATCCTGAAAATATGCAGCAAATTTTGTATTTGCGTCCTGAAAGTATGCAACACGAATCGTATAATTAATAAAAAAAAAAACTTTGTTTCTTTCGGATTTTCAACTACCATAACTTGATCAAAACTGAACCGATTTTTAAACTGAATATCATTTTAATCATTATTTAACCTAACAATTCATTCCACATTTAAATTTTATGCATTTGAAAAAAATGATTTTTTTCGAAAATTTACAGTGTTACCCCTTTATAATTTTTCGAAATTTCGAAATTTTTTTTTGTTCATTTTCAATCCGATGATTATTGAATGCGATTCCTTTGTTCATGCTGATTCAGATTATATATACTTTATGGGGTCTGCCACGCCTCCTTCTGCCTGTTATATGCATTCCAACGTAACCATTATATAATTTTTTGCTTATTTTTAATAAAAATTTAGTTTATAAAACTAGGCAAGGCAACTCATTTGTCATTTTTAATTATAATAAGTAACCGTAGACATTAAACTTATTAAATCTAAATTATAAAATAAAAAATTATTTTTAAAATAAACCGGCGTAAAAAAAAAATCAAATTTTGCAAAACTTTTGTACATCTAATTATACATTTTATAATTAATGCTAATATTTAAATATTGTATTGTTTATATGTATATCAGAAGATAAGCATAGAAATTATATATCAATGTTACACATTAAGGATAGGATTTTAAGAATAAAATTAATTTAAAATGAAATATTAAACTATTCTTTTTATTTACGGAAATGGGTCTATTTTCAGATGGGGAAACAAAATTTCAGGAACTAAAGGAAACTCAAAAAATACCAGGCGAACAGAAATTACAGTAGGACGTTAGAGCAAAGAATTTAAATTTACCTGTTGCTTAAAGAATTTCACTTAGCTCAGCAACTCAAGGTCATATTTTCACTCAATTAAAATATGATGGGATTCAAATTTGGTTGCTTTCTACTAATTTCTGTTCGCCTGGTATTTCAGCTGGTATTTTGGCTTTTCTAGGTATTTCAGATTGGAGTATGTGTGTAAGTATGCGTCTATCAATGTGAGCTTGCAACAGCTCCCGGCAACCAGAAATTCAGGTAAAATACCAGGCGAACAGAAATTAGCAGCAGGTGAATTTTTCATTTGAGCAGCAAAAAAATTCAAGGTCATATTTTCAATGGCGCAAAAAAAAGTTTATTTGCTTTCTGCTCATTTCTGCGCGCCTGGTATTTTAGCTGGTATTTTGTCTTTTTTACGGATTTCAGATTGATGTTCGTGTGTAAGTTTGCGTCCATGGATGGAACCGGAAATTCTGTAAAAATACCAGGCGAACAGAAATCAGCAGCAGGTGGATATTTAATTTGAGCAGAAGTATTTCAAGGTCATATTTTTCGCTCCATTTGAACACTTTCACTCAATTAGCATTTTCACTCCATTAACATTTTCACTCAATTAACATTTTCACTCAATTAACATTTTCACTCAATTAACATTTTCACTCAATTAACATTTTCACTCAATTAACATTTTCACTCAATTAACATTTTCACTCAGTTAACATTTTCACTCAATTAACATTTTCACTTAATTGTAAAATGACTTTAATAAATTTTATTTGCTTTCTCTAATTTCAAAATTTTAATGCAGAATTAAGGTTATTTGAGAAATTATAAATTTGTCAAACATTTTTGATATTTACATACTTACCTTTTAGATTTTTTCGAATACTTACCCCTTTAAATTTTTTCAAATACTTACCTTTTTATATATTTTTAAGTTGCATTTTGGTTTCTTGTTTATTCGATAAATTATAAATTTGTCAAACATTTTTGATATTTACATACTTACCTTTTAGATTTTTTCGAATACTTACCCCTTTAAATTTTTTCAAATACTTACCTTTTTATATATTTTTAAGTTTCTGTGCATTTTGGTTTCTTGTTTATTCGATAAATTATAAATTTGTCAAACATTTTTGATATTTACATACTTACCTTTTACATTTCTTCAAATACTTACCTTTTCAAATTCTTACCTCTTTAAATATTTTACATACTTACCCCTTTAATAAAAATTATTTTTTGACAATCTAAAGCTTTTTATTCTTAAAATACCAGGCAAACATTTGGTATTAATTTCTACGCTTTGAAATAAGTTTTGAACATAATTGAAATATCATTGAGCATCTATGCTATTAATAATTTCAAACCAAAATTGGATTAAAATATCGTATGATTATTAATATTAGTTAATATCGTTCCTATGAATAATTTTAAATCAAAATTGTAAAAATTTAGTTTAATTACTATTTAATCATATTTCTTATTTAGATTAAAAATATACATATGTATATTTTTTGTTTCTTTCGAACTTTCAACTACCATAACTTGTTCAAAACTGAACCGATTTTTAAGCAGAATGTCATTTTAATCATGATTTAAGCTAAAAATTCATCCCACATTTAAATTTCAAGCATTTGAAAAAAACGATTTTTTTTTTAAATTTACAGTGTTACCCCTTTACAATTTTTCGAAATTTCGAAATTTTTTTTTTGTTCATTTTCAATTTTATGATTATTGAATTCGATTCCTTTGTTAATGCTGATTCAGAATATATATACTTTATTGGGTCTGTCGTCCGCTTTCTGCCTGTTACATGCATTCCAACAAAACTATAGTACCCATTTTTACTGGGCATAGGGTATAAAAACTTAGTTGCCATTTTAATCATATTCATATTCTAAAAATCTTTTCACATCACACGTATTCTTTGTATATAATAATCAGATTGAATTCTCATCCAAATTTTATTTTAAATAGTTTGTAAAAAATGTTTCGTGGTATTGCGAATGTTCTTTTAAGCGGCCGTCATCAACCGCCTTTACAAAATCAAAAGCGTTCTGAGCATAAGATTCCCGAAAAACTTCAGAAGGTCGCAACGGATAAAGATCCAGAGTTCTCATCGATGGTTTTATACTATTATCACAAGGCTGCTCAGGTTATGGAAAAGGAATTACTTAAGGAGATGGATAAATATTCCCATTTTAAGCCCGAAGAGAAGCAAGCCAGAGTTAGTGCCATTTTAAATCTTGTGGGAAGTACATGTACCTCGCTAGAGGTCAGTTTTCCGATTATAAAAAGCAACGGATCCTATGAGATTGTCACGGGATATCGAGCTCACCATGTACGCAATCGTCTGCCTTTAAAAGGAGGTAAGTAAATATTGAAATTAGTTTGAGAAGTGCTGATCTTCTTATATATCCATAGGAATACGCTTCGCCATGGATGTGGATGAGTCTGAGGTAAAGGCCTTGGCTTGTATTATGACATTCAAGTGTGCCTGCGTCAATCTACCTTATGGAGGATCCAAAGGAGGAGTTCGGATCGATCCCTCCAAATATACAGCCAAGGAATTACAGACGATTACCAGAAGATACACGATGGAACTGCTCAAAAGAAATATGATAGGACCTGCCATCGATGTGCCCGCACCTGATGTGAACACAGGTCCGCGGGAGATGAGCTGGATAGTCGATCAATATACCAAGACCTTCGGACACAAGGACATCAATGCGGCGGCCATTGTGACCGGAAAACCCGTCCATGTCGGTGGCATCAATGGACGCAACTCGGCAACAGGACGAGGCGTGTGGAAGACAGGAGATTTATTCCTGCAAGATAAGGATTGGATGGATTTGCTGGGTTGGAAGACCGGCTGGAAGGACAAGAAGGTTATTGTTCAAGGATTCGGAAATGTTGGTTCCTTTGCTGCCAAATTTGTTCAGGAAGCGGGAGCTAAAGTAATTGGAATTCAGGAGGCGGGATTCAGTTTGAGCAACAAGGACGGAATTGATATCAATGTAAGTTTGAGATTATTTAAGGATGCAAATAATAATTAGGGAATTTTTAATAGGATCTCATAAAGTTCAAGGAAGAGAAGAAGACTATTAAGGGCTATTCCAAGGCAAAGGAAACCAAGGATAATCTTCTCACTGCACAATGTGATATATTGATGCCTTGTGCCACACAGAAAGTCATTACCAATGAGAATGCAAAGGACATTAAGGCCAAGTTAATACTGGAAGGTGCCAATGGACCAACTACTCCAGCTGGAGAGAAGATTCTGCTGGACAAGGGAGTCTTGATTGTCCCAGATCTGTATTGTAATGCAGGAGGTGTCACCGTCTCATATTTTGAGTTCTTGAAGAATATCAATCATGTGTCCTATGGCAAAATGAACTCGAAGACTTCTTCACAACTTATTATGGAGATTCTCAACTCGATCAATGAATCCCTGAATAGTTGCAATGAGGGTGAATACGTAAGTTATTTATTCCTATAAAATTTGAAGAAAGTAATATAGTTTTCTTTATCATATTCTCAGCCACACATTGCGGCCAACAAGCGTCTCCAAAATATTCAGAATTGCACCAGGGAAGCCGACATTGTGGATGCAGCTCTTCAAACCGTTATGGAAGCAGCTGCCGCTGGAATTAAAATGACGGCTCATCAATTTGAGCTGTGCAACGATCTGAGAACTGCCGCCTATATCTGGTCAATATTCAAGATATTCCGCTCTCTAGAAAGTTCTGGCATTTCCCAGCAATAACTTAACTCAAGGGACTTCTAAATTAGATGCATTTTAAGTCAGTGTAATATTATTTAACATATATTAATAAAGCATATTATTTGACGATTAATGAATAAAAAAATTATAAATGCAAATCGTATTTTATTTTCTATTCTTGGTATGAAGCATTATTAAGATGCGATATTTAATTAAATTAAGAAAATGGCTCGATTTTATTTTCCGTTTACAATTTGGAAAACGATTTTTAAAGAAATGCCACCCTAGTAAAATAATTATTATAATAATTTGCTAATTCTATTTTTAGTTAATAAATACAAACAATGTAAATACTATGTATAACTTAAATAAAAAATTCAAAACTATAAAATTTCATATCTTTTTCGAAATCATGCGCTATTTTTAAATATTATTGCAATAATTAAAATTAAAAAGAATCTTTATTAAAACATCTTCGTAGATATGTAATTATTATTATTTAATTAATTCATCTCTAGTAGGAGACTAGCAATAAATTTATGAAATCTTGTAATTATAATATTATTTCTAAATAAAAATCGATATTTAATTATAATTTCAAATTTTTCTTTATTTTATTTAATTTATTTTATTTTTTTACTTTATTTTTATTTTTAATAAATTTGTAATGACTTTTCTTGATTTTATTGAAAAATCTATAATTAAATTAAATTTCATATTTCGAAAGAATATTATTTCTCTTATTTTTAAACAGGGATTAAAACCGAAACGAATATCGGTTTCAGTTACGGTTTCGGTTATGCTCGAATTAAGATTTTCGGTTATCGGTTATGCAAAATCTTGGAGTATCGGTTTCGTAACTGTTATCGGTCAAATTTGATCATATTGTGCCCTCATATAAATTTGGTTTGAACATTTCGATTATTATGATTTTACTGATTTTTAATAACTTCGAGCTGTCATAACTTTGTCAAAACTTAAATAATTTTCAGGCGCAATGTAAATTTGAGCATGATTTTACCTCTAAATTCGTTTTGCATTTAAATTTTGTTCAATTTTAAAAATTCGAAAATTTTGAATTTTTTAGAAATTTTACAGTGTTACCCCTTATCATTTTTCGAAAAATTTCAAAAAATTTTCAAATAATTTTCAGGCGCAATGTAAATTTGAGCATGATTTTACCTCTAAATTCGTTTTGCATTTAAATTTTGTTCAATTTTAAAAATTCGAAAATTTTGAATTTTTTTGAAATTTTACAGTGTTACCCCTTATCATTTTTCGAAAAATTTCAAAAATTTCGAATTTTCAAAATGAACCAAATTTAAATGCAGAACGAATTTAGAGGTAAAATCATGCTCAAATTTACATTGCACATGGAAATTGATTGAGTTTTGACAAAGTTATGACAGTTCAAAGTTATCAAAGTTGCTCAGTAGCTCGACAGCCAGAACCGAAAATAACCCTTATAAATGAATCGGTTACTAAGCGGTTATTTCGGTTTATGGGTTTCGGTTTGTGGGTTTCGGTAGGGCGGAAAAAATTATTTTCGGTTACGGTTTCAGTTACGGTTACAAATTTCAATTGGTTTTTATCGTTTAAAGGTTACGTTTTCGGTTAAGGTTTTAATCCCTGTTTTTAAATATTATAGTAATTAAAAATGAAAATAATCTTTATTAAAAAATAGCCGCAGAGCTATATTTTTTTATTGTACCCTGCTTTCATTTATTTATTGAATCTTCTCTAGAAGGAGACTAACAATACGATATTCTAATAAAAATTCATATTTAATTACAATGTCAAATGTTTTTATTTAGATTAAAAATAAAAGTTAAATAAAATTGTTGTAATACAATTTAAATATTAAAAATTAACCAATTCCAGGATACACCATCTGAAAGTAGTAGCTATGTCTGAGATATTCTCATTCATCCAGATATATATTTTTTATTAAACTCGTAATCATAATCTGCGATTTTTTAGTAATATCCGCCACATAAGATAAAAATGGAATATAGAAAATATATATTTAAAGTAGGCCGTGCTTTAAAAGACAGCTCTTCTCTATAGTTTAGAAATAAGTCATATGGATATTTTTAATAACATCAGAGCTAGAAAATACTCGTAGTATTAATCGACATACAAATTTATTTTATTTGCACTCAACACTCAACAGATTCATTGAGGTATTTAAAAGTTTTGAATACTCGTAAATTGCAAAAATTATATTTCTAAAATGGACTCGGCACCATTCAATAAATCCGCATTCCTGGAGAGTTACCTGCTGAAACATCGGGAGCTAGGAAAGCGACAAAGGGAATATAAAAAGTTGCTCTCGAGCAAAGTGAAGACACGCAATGAAACAATTATTGATGCCAGTTATGAGAATACCATCGATCGCCTGGAGGAGGAGAAGAATGATCTGCGGGCACAGATTTGGGTAGCGGCAGGATCAACGCATATCCAAAAGGACAGTCGGTATTTGGGACAGATCCGTTGCCATGTGGAGTGCCAGGAGAATTTGGCAGAGGACATTACCAAACTGAAGACATCTATTTGTAATATGGAGCGAGAGATCAGTCGGGTGAGAAAACAGATCTACAATCTGAATCGATTGACGGTGCCGGAGCAACAGCATCAGGCACACGTGGCCCGAGTGCGCAAGAAGATGGTTATACTGGAGAATTCCCTTGAAGTGGGTGTGCGTCAGGAATGCGGATTCACGGCAGCAAATGCCGAGCTGAGGGAACAACTCATAAGGATCCTCAATCATCGCACTTTCTTCAATGATTCCTATACGAAAATGGTGCAGAAACTGAACAGTGATAAAAAGTATCTCATAGATCTTATTGAGTACGCACTGAATACTTTCGATGGCTGCATCGATGTCTATGAGAAGATCGACAAGATCACCAAGCGAGAGGCCAAGGAACGAGAATTGCGACGCATTGAACTGCAGGGAATCATGAGGAAAGTCGCCGCCGATGCGGATAATTCGGCATTTGTCGAGTGCAAGGGCAGGGAACGAGTCCTTGCCGATCTACAGCCGAAGGAGTACAAACGTCGCGATGAATTCCGACGCAAGCACAATAAGAAAATCAATCTGTATAATTCGGTGCTGAAGAAGATACTCGATTACACCAACTCCAACAATGTGGAGGAGGTGATCGACAAGTTCCAGCAGCAGGAGAGTCTCTACTATTCCTTCTTTAACTATGCCAATGAGATGAGTTATCACATCACGCTCCTCAACAATTCGGTGAATCGTTTATTCGAGGACATCATCGAGCTGAAGAGAGAGAACTCAAACACTCTGCAAGATCAGATAAATCTGATCAATTCTCTGGAGGAGCAGGTCACCCAAAAACAGGGTTCCAACATTCAGTTGAATAGGACGCGAGAGAGCAACGATTCTCGGCTTGAGAATCTCTTACAGGGCATCGAGATGCTTTGCGACATGTGCTCCGTGGACACATCTCCATTGGCCGATCTTCTCGGCGATCACACGCATGTCAATCTGGTCAATGTGGAACGATTTGTCAAATTGCTGGAGGCACGCATCCAGGACATCGTGGCCAGCGTCTACGTCTTTGAGCGACAGGACGAGGGCAACATTGACTATGTGGTCAAACAGATCGAGAAGATCTGCGAGCTGCCCACCGATCTCAATGACATCGTCCTCACCCAACAGTGTCCCGAGTGCGCCGAAGGCGAAGCCTTCAACATCGATGACGGCGGCGACGGCGTTGCCATCCACACCGTCAAGGAAGCCAAGCAGAAGCTCTACGAGAAGATCACCCAACCCGAGATGCAATATCGCCTCCACAGCATCAGCCAGTGTCGTCTGCCTCGATCCCGAATGCTCGCCGCCAAACGAAACATGTAGTTCCCATCTTTTACATTTCATCTTTATTCAATTTCATCTTTCATCTTTCACTTTTACTTTCACTTCACCTCCTGGACAATCTAACAAATTTCAAATGTATATATTATGTACCACTGTGCGTATGTGTAATAAAAATGACGAGTTAATTATTTACGAAGTTATGAGACTTTTATGCTCTCCCCAAAATTTATAAGATTACCAAATTTCAAAAAGAAATTAAATTTTTAAAATAAATAAATTTACACGTAGAATGATCAAAAAGATATTGCTCATTAAAATCAATTGGGATTTGACAAAGTTGTTCCAGTTTGAAGAATCTCAAAAATTGTCAAGGAGAAATGAAGGACAAAAAACTAAATAATTAACAAAAATTTTGATGCAGAATCAAATTAAAGGCCAAAACCAAAGATTGAAACCGAAACGCATATCGGTTTCAGTTACGGTTTCGGTTATGCTCGAATTAAGGTTTTCGGTTATCGGTTATGCAAAATCTTATAGTATCGGTTTCGTAATGGTTATCAGTTCTTTTGTAAGTTTCGATTTAAAAATAACGGTATGGTTTCGGTTCACAAAAAAAATAAAAATTAAGGTTTTCGGTTGACCAAAATAAGAAGTGTTGTTCATTGCTTTACATAAATAAAGACTCAATGCTCTTTGTACCCTGGAAAAAATTTTTATCTGGTTACTGGAATGATCCAGTGTAATGTCGATTTTTTTATAATTTTATCTCATATAAATTTGGTTCATTTGGCTTAAACATTTCGACTATTTTCACTTTACTGATTTCTAATAACTTCGAACTGCCATAACTTTGCCAAAACTCAATCAATTTCCATGCGAAATGTTAATTTGATCATGATTTTACCTCTAAATTCGTTTTGCATTTAAATTTTGTTCATTTTCAAAATTCGAAATTTTCGAAATTTTTCGAAAAATGATAAGGGGTAACACTGTAAAATTTCTAAAAAATTCGATATTTTCAAAAATTGTAACATGAACAAAATTTAAAAGCAGAACGAATTAAGAGGAAAAATCATGATCAAATTTACATTGCGCATGGAAATTGATTGAATTTTGACAAAGTTATGGCAGTTCAAAGTTATCAATCTTGCTCAGTAGCTGCGACGGCCAGACCCGAAATTAACACTTACAAATGAATCGGTTACTAAACGGTTATTTCGGTTTAAAGAGTTACGATTTATGGGTTTCGGTACAGCGGAAAAAATTATTATCCGTTACGATTTTACTTACGTTTACAAATTTCAATCGATTTTCATCGGTCAAAGGTTACGGTTTCGGTTAAGGTTTTAATCCCTGGCCTAAACTGAAAAAAATTTACATTTCGCAAAGAAATAGATTAAGATTTGACAAGGTTATGTTTCTGAAAAAAATGGGAAATTTCAATATTAACAGAATGTAGATGCAGAATCATAAAATTAACAGGCACTTATGGAACAAATTTTAATTTTTTCACCAAAAAAGGTAATATTGATACTGAATTAGAACTTCTATAGTTATATTTTCTCTGAGATCGGTTTTACAAAATATTAAGATAGAATCGTCCATTTCAATTGTTTCAACAAATAAACCATATTTAAATAAAAAGAAATGTATGCATGTTTTATGATAAGATCAGACTTTTATTTTTTTAAATATTAAGGTATCATACATTAAGAATGTCTGGATCTGTTTTTTCTATCATCTCCTCATTCGTCTCTTCTGCCGTCTCCTCTTTCGTCTCTTCTGCAGAATCAAGCTCATGTGGAAGAATCTTGAATTCTTCCTCAATAGTGCAGTTGTACATCCGATTTAGTTTTTGGACATCCGATTCGGAAAATCCCCATCGCTGTCCCATTCGAACGCCATTTCTTCTTTTCTGTGGGGTTAAAATATATATAATATATATAATCAAATATTGCTAAACGTTAGTAGAAAAAAATCCTGTAAATTTCAATTCATTTGTTTGTCAAACAAATTCGACAAATTTTAGAAAATTTTGAAGAAATAAAGTATTTCTTGAAATATTTACTAATTAAGGCTCGTTTTTTCATAGTCCAATTAAATTATATCTGAGAGATATTTTTAATATTTAACATTAGTTTCTAGCAGGGATTAAAACCTTAACCGAAACCGTAACCTTTAACCGGTGAAAACCGATTGAAATTTGTAAACGTAACTGTAACGAAATCGAAAAACTTTTTAACGCTGTAGCGAAACCCATAAACCGAAACTCTTTAAGCCGAAATAACCGTTTAGTAACCGATTCATTTATAAGGGTTAATTTCGGGTCTGACCATCGCAGCTACTGAGCAAGATTGATAATTTCGAACTGCCATAACTTTGTCAAAACTCAATCAATTTCCATGCGCAATGTAATTTTGAGCATGATTTTATTTCTAAATTTGTTCTGCATTTTCATTTTGAAAATTTTTGAAAATCGAATTTTTATGAAAATTTACAGTGTTACCCCTTTATCTTTTTCGTTTTTTTCGCATTTTTAAAATTTAAATGCAGAACGAATTTAGAAGGAATTTTATGCTCAAAATTACATTGCGCACGAAAATTGATTGATTTTTGGCAAAGTTATGGCAGTTCGAAATTGTTAAAAATCAGTAAAATCAAAATAATCGAAATTTTCAAACGAAATTAACCAAATTTAAATGAGGTAAAATTATAATAAAATCGACATTACGCAGGACCATTCCAGTAACCAAATAATATTATTTTCCAGGCTAATTAGAGCATTAAGTCTTTTTTCAAGTAAAACAATAAATAACACCTATTATTTTGGTCAACCGAAAACCATATTTTTAAACCGAAACTCACAAAAAATCCGATAACCGTTACGTAACCGATACTCCCAGATATGCGTAACCGATAACCGAAAACCTTAATTCAAGCATAACCGAAACCGTAACTGAAACCGATATTCGTTTCGGTTTTAAGGCATTTTACGTCAACATATCTTTACGATAGTTATCAGAGACCTTTAATCGACCTTGAATAATAGACCTTATTTAGATATTTGGACAGTAAATAGTAAAGTTTCATTTTTTAAATAAGACCCGCTGTTTAAAAAGATGTCAGATTAAGGAATAAGTTGAACTCACAATTGCCTTCATTGTTGGTAGACCGTTGCGGGAGAATGCCTTCCGGGAATAGTGCATAATGCTGCCATAATCGTATTCGACTCCAAAGCTCATGGTGCTATTCGCCTTCCTGAAGTTCTTCACAAATGATTTGCGGATATTCTCGTGATTGATGATCACATAATCGTCCCGTTCCTCGCGATTCTGTTCGTGTAGGAATCCCAGAGCGTGCATCAACTCATGGATGACAGTGCCGATTCTCTTAAGACATGAAGGAGTCTGTAGATTGACGGGTTGTCTGCCTCCTCGACGACCCACCGCTGACCAACAGCCGGATTTGTGATTCCCGATTGAAACGTAATCAAGCTCATCAACCCGTGGAACAAAACGGATGCAGGTGTGTTCATGATACTCCTCCATGGCAGCCAGGATAGCGGCGATATCGTGCTCCTCAAATGTACCCTTGATCTCATAAGGAACAATTCCCTGGGGCCATCGATGAGTTATGGTGGGAAGGCCGCTTCTCATGAGTTGCAGAGTCTGTGGAACGAGCATGTCTCCCTCCAGGTAGCTGCCCAATTCCTCGGGATTCACTGCGTCCGTTTCCACGCTGTAGTTGGCCACCAATGCTCCGGTTAGTTCCTCATCTGGTTTACCATATAGATCAGTTCCCAAGGAACTCAAGTCAATGATGTCATCATTATTCGAGGATATCAAAGGCAAAGTTTCAATTAACGTGACTCCCAAGATAAAAATGAACACAACAAATTTATTCATTTTAAGCTGTTTGATTTCTTACTAAATGAAATTCACTTTGTAAGTTGCTTTTATATATCCAAAACGATGCTTGTTATCAGCTCTTATCACTTGAATTTAAATTACAACTTGACCTTCACTTACAATGTAATTGTAACTTCATAACTATTGTAATCTTTAATTCAGCTACAATTAAAAATAGTTTATCCAGAGTATTTCAAAGTCGCGTATACTCCTGATTTCCGCATTTTCACAGTCTATTTAAATAATTCACGTTGAACTTCTCACAATTACAACCATAACCATAACCGATAACACTTATCACTTTAACCTTTTAGCTTTATGAAAGAAAACAACCTGACGAGTTCTCACTTGAATGTAATTTAGATTATTTTAGAATAGACAGCAGGTTTTTAAACAGGGTTAACAGACTCTAACATAGCACGACCTTCCCATTAGATCGCATAACTAATTTTAACTTAAGCATATCAAATAAAATTATGATTGCTTTAATATGCAAAAATTAAAATATTGAATAATATAATAATACTAAAAATTTTAACTTATCTAAACTTATTAATTTTGGCAGACGAAAGTGGAAAGTAAGTCTTTTGGGAGCTTTGATAAGATCTTCGAAATTTTCCAATTCCTAATTTGTTAGAATTTAACAAAAACTAACATTATTTTTTATTTAAACATAAAACTAAAAAGTGAAATGTTCTCTAGTAGTTTATGAGCAAAATCTTAGAACTTGTTTAGAAAAAATTTGTCTTATTTTAAATCTTAATTTTTCCGATGTTTAAAGCAATATTTAACTTTTCCAAAGTTTTCAAATAATTTAATTGAAAGTATTATTATTAATTCTTAACTTTTTCAAAAATATTAATTGTTTGATAAAGGAACTGAGCGAAAGTTTCTTGAATTATTTTAAGGAGTCGAAAAAGAAAAATGTTTATTTTTTACTTATTCCGAATTTTGAAAAACTCTTAGCAATCGATAAGGAATAATTTTTCTTATTCTGTAAAGTTTGGGCTTAACTTCTTTTTCTAAATTTGAAATTATTAAATCAATATTTTACTTTTTCCGAAGTTAGCAAAATTTATAAATGAAAGTAAAAAGTTCTCGAAATCGAATAAAATATATCTTATTAAATCTTAACTTTTCCAAACCTATCAAATGTTTGATAAAGGATAGGAAAGAAAGTTCTCCGAGGATTTTTAAGACATCGAATAAGAAAAATGTTTATTTTTTCCTCATTCCGAAATTCTCAATTTTGGAAAAGGATAACTCTCAGTAATCTGGCAGATTGTGAGAATAATCTTAGAAATCGATTATGTTTCAAATCTTAACTTTTGCGATGTTTGCATAAATGTGGAAGAACTTTATACGAAATATAACTTTATAAATCTTAACTTTTCCAAACATATCAAATGTTTGATAAAGGAAAGGAAAGCAAGTTCTCCGAAGATATGGAATAAGAAAAATGTTTATTTTTTACTCATTCCGAAATTCTCAATTTTTGTAGATGGATAGTAAATGTTTTTTAAGTGTTTGTGGAAAACTCTTAGCAATAGATTAGAAAAAATGTTGCTTATTCAGCAGAGTTTGTTCATCAATTAAAGATTCTCTTTTTCTTTTTCTAAATTAGATATATTCATTATTCAACACATAAAACTATAGAATTGGAAATATAAAATTCGAATTCTATTGAAATTATAAGAAGTTTCTTATTTAAATACTTTGTTTATTGCTTAAATAATTTGATCAATTGAAAAATCATGTTAATCCTAGATTATTTAGGGATATGATTTGGTAATGCTTTAAATAGTTGGTCGAGATTGTGTGGTGATCAGATGAATTAGTAGATTCTTTGGGCAATTCCATTCTAGTCGCTAGTTTCACTGGGCGTTTCTTCCTCTCCAGCTGCCTCTGCATCTCCAAGTCCCAATCCGTTGATGAGTCCGCTAAGAAAACTGTCCACAATGGGATTTCCACCGGGTCTGACAGGAGCTGGAGCCGGCACAGGCATACCAGGAGCAGGACCAGGCATAGGAGCAGGAACTCCCACTTGGCCAACAGGTCCTTGATTTCCACCCACGTAGCCGCAGTCGTACATGCGATTCAGTTTCTCCACATCAAAGTCGGAGAATCCATTCCGTTGACCCATTTGAGAGGCGCCATTTGCTTGCTGAAAGATTAATCCGAAACGGATTAAAGAAACGAATCAGTTTAAGGAATGTTTTCCACTCACCATGGCCACAATTGTGGGCTGTCCGTTGGTGGAGAAGGCGTTCGCCGAGTAGTGCATGACACTGCCATAATCGTAGGGAACTCCAAAGGCCTCCGTGCTCGATGCCTTGTCAAAGTTGTTCTTGGCCGCGGATTGAATGTTTCTATATTGAATGGCCACAAATCCATCGCGTTCCATGCGATTCTGTTCGTGCAGGAATCCCAGAGCATGCATCAGCTCATGGATGGCGGTGCCAGGACGACCAAGGCAACCAGGAGATTGAAGATTCACTTCCTGTTTGCCGCCCACGCGTCCAACGGATGACCAACAACCCGAATTGCCACTCACAATGGATATGTAATCCCGCTCGCCGGCATAGGGTACAAATCGGATGCAGGTGCGTCTGTGATACTGCTCAATGGCTCCCTGAATCGTGGCCATGTCACGGGCATTAAAGCTGCCCCGAATCTCATAGGGCACGACTCCTTTGGGCCAGCGGGAACTCTGAGTGGTCAGGCCGTTCTTCATAGTCAGCTCCGACTGTGGAATGAGTATGTCTCCCTCCAGATAGCTGCCCAGCTCCTCAGGATTCACTGCGTCCGTCTCGGCACTGTAGTTGCTCACCAAACTGGCGGTCATCTCCTGATCTGGTTGACCAAACAAAGCAGCGCCATACGAACTCAGGTCAATGATGTCCTTGTTGTGTCCCGACGGCATCTCAATTCCATTCTCGGGCAGCTCAATGGCCTCCGTGTCATCAATGTCATCGTAGAGGGAAAGTGGAATTGCCTGCACAAATGCCAGACCCAATAATGATAATAATAAGAGTATAGAAGATTTGCACATTTTTGAATTCTTTGTTGGATTGCTGTCTCAAGTTGAACTGTGTCGAGTTGTGGACAGGAATGGATTTATATACTCAAGACGTGCCCGCTTTTATCAGTTGATACATAAACATAATTCACCGGGAGACCTTCAGACGGGCCGTCGTCATTGTTGCTCTTGTTGTTGTCGTCACACGTTTTTTAATTGCTGGACAAATATTTGAATAACGCGCGTTCATATCAAATTCTATGTTTTTTTTTTTGGGGGGTGCAAATTATTACCATAATGTATATCAGTAGTTTTGTTTGTTTGCATATATGCAAAGTTTAATGACATTCTCTTAATGTAGTTCTCTAGTTTATTTTTTCGCTCGTTACAATAACCGATAAGAGCAATCGCTGTGACCTTTTTCCTTTTCCCTGCATTGATTTATATTCACAACTTTTCCATTGTATAATTGCGCTGTGATTTGGAGTGGAAACACTCGCGATCCACTTGAGGATTAAGGAACTTAAATTTGAATGATTATTGGATTATTTAGTATGTATATGAATCTTAACTCAGTCCAGCTTACAATAATCTTAATTTTAAACAATTCACATACTTAAATACTGACACAACAGCACAAAACCGTCGGCAACTTCAAATGAATTGTGGGAAATTCAGTTTTTGGTAAAAAATCCCATGCTTCTTTGGTTTTAACTCATTAGAAATATTGGAACAGCTGTGCAAGTCTATGAAACAAATTAAGTTCAAGTGCAAGCGACAGCACAATGAAATTCTACATACAGTATGTCAAATAATTGTTTATTTACATATTTGTTAACAAGAAAAGAAATAATTTTCTCTTTCAATATAAAATATGTGCATTCTTTTCATTGTCAAAACAATTACTAGACATACTGTAGTGCTACATTTGTTAAAATTTAATGACTTATTTATAAACCGACTTGTGTGTGTTTTAGTTTAAGTTTTCATTAAGAATCTAAGCTCATCTCCACAACCATGTTTGAATCGGAGTTGGAGTTGGAATTAGAATTGGAATTCGAATTAGTGTTAGTATTAGTGTTAGTATTAGTATTAGTATTGGACACCTCCTCCTCTTCATCGAATTTGAGATTCATCTTGATGCCATTCAGTTTATCCGCATTCATCATTTGTCGACTACTCGCCGTGATGGATTCCGTGACATCCCTTAAAGCAATGCTGCAGATATCGTTGATGGTCATGCTGTCATCCATTAAATCCTCAATGCAATTCTTCAATATTGTTGAGGTGACAATGCAATCGCGATTTAGAGCCAAACTCTTGTGGAAATACTCAATGGCATCATCCAAATTGCCAAGCAGCGAGTGTATAAAACCAATGGCGGTGTAGGTGGGTGCACTTTGAGGTTTCAACAACAGAGCCTGCAAAGAAACAATTGAATAACAATTAATAAAAGGAAAGAAAGGTTATTCGAATAATTGATACCCTTGCAGAATGCTCTGTACGACTTTCGACTTTGATTATAGACAAATTTATACAGAATTTATATGAAATAATACCAAATTCATAATCTATCATTGGCTGAGATATTTTTAAAAAATAAACTAGTTATTCATATGAAAGATTGATTTTAGTTCAATCGTTCCTATGAAATCTATATAATTAAGTAATCTGATCAGAAAAATTTATAATATACGTCATAAAAATGAAACTAATGAATGAAAATTAATGTTTACATATTGGAAATTGTGTAGTGCGTCTTCATATTTCTGAATTCTGAGATATTTCAAGACACAAACAAGTTTTTCATATAAAAAACTGATTTTCTTATCCTACATAATTATAATACTCTCTGCAAGCGTAATAAAAATTAAACTAATGAATGGAAATTAATGTTTACATATTGGAAATTGTTGAGTGCGTCTTCGTATTTCTGAATTCTGCGTAGCGAGTGTCCCAGATTAATGAAAAGTGGCTCCCAGCGTGCGGAGATCTCCTCGTTGTTGGTCTTGGCACGCTGTTTAATAATGTCCACGGTGCACTGGAAGATTGTGGCAGCTCCATCGAAATATTCGTACTCGTATTTGATGACACCAAGTTCGTGCAACACATAGACATCCATTGGAGCTATTGTCATGGCCTGCAGGAAGAACTTCTCAGCCAATTCGAGATTCTTTGTCAATCCACATTCCACGCCAATATAAAGCAGAGGCAGATGACAGCCCCTCATCAGTTGGGTGGCCTTAAAGTACGCTGCCATCGCCTGTTCATGCTCATTCTCATTGGCAAAGGAGTGACCATAAGCCAGCCAAGCAGGACCATAAAGACGATCCAGAGATGTGGCCTTGGAGAGATAACGACGGGCAGGATCACTTTTGCCAATCATGTCGTAATAGCAGCCAACGCCATACCAGGAAATCGCCTTGTCCGGATAACGATCGACCAACTTGTGCGCCACATAAAAGAGTCTATTGAAGTCACCATTCTCCACCAGGCAGGCAATTTGAATGGTCATCGCGTTGTTGTGGAAAGGATCAATTTTAAGCAAGCTGAAAGTATCAAGAGTTGGAGTATAAGATATTATTATAAGAGTATTACAATTCAAATAATACAAGTAATAAAAAAAAATATAATAATGGAAACAATTGTAATTTAATAATAATTATTAAAAATGAATATCAACAGTTGAAGTATACAGATAAGAGTATTACAGAAAAAAGTAAAAATAATAGATAAAAAAAATATTTTTAAAAATGGGAACAATTTTCACTTAATAATAATTATTACAAATAATTAGATATGATCAATTGTTGTTTTATATACATAAGAGTATTACAATAAAAATAATAATAATTCTAAATGATTAACAAAAAATTTAATAATGGGAATAATTGTAATTTAATAAAAATTAAAAAAAAATAGATTTAATGAATATGTATAAGTTAATTTAATAAATAAGGTAATGATGGAAAGAATTATTTAATAATATTTATTCAAAATTAATGGATATAATCAATATGGATAAATTAATTTTGTGAATATGGGCGGTAAGTTATTAGTTATTAATATTTATTCCAAATAAATGGATATAATCAATATGGATAAATTAATTTTGTGAATATGGGCGATAAATAATTAAAAATCTGTATACGTGTCACGCGATAAATAAATTATAATAATAATGTAAATTTAATCATAGATTAAATACAAAAAAGATTTACAAAAATAATGAATTAATTAAATAAATACATTAAAATAAGAAAAATATTAAAATATAATTAAAGAATATGAAACTTACATATTCAAAATCTTGAGACACTGCTTGTAATCGCAGTCATAGAAACATTTCTCCGCCTCCGCGGCCATAAGATCTGTGCTGCGTTGCACGCGCATTAAGCAGTCATTAAGAGGCAACAATGTGTCCACATCTTGTTCCCGCGAGGATCGTCGATTGGAGGCATCAAAGAGCGAGCGTTGAGTCGTATCAATCATGGAGGAAGCACGCGACAAACTTGTCTGCAACGAAAATGTTGGCGCTTTTAAATCCTCCAGAACTCTGTAAATAAATAAGTAAAAAAAAATATTCATGAGGATTTCATTAAGCAGATAATATCAATAGTAACTCAGACCAATTCCAATTATTATTTAAAAAATATAAAAACCAAAAACAAATAAAATTAAGAATAACATTTTGAGAATGCAAAACATAGAGGAAAAAAAAGGAAATTCAAAACTTAGAAAAATTAAATTTCATTAAAAAAATAATCTATTATTCAACTTTTTTCTATTCTTCTTCTATTTCTTTTTAATTAATAATATACATTTTTATATTAATGAGCGAATTCTATGCATACTGTTAATATTTGTTATTAAAACAATACAATAAATACTTTATTATTTTTATTGACTTTAAATGATTCTAGATCTTTATTTATGCCTTGTCAAAATGTTTTCCTAATTTTGTGTTCCCTAATTCAATATTTTCCTGGTTTAAGTTTTCAAATTTGAATGTCTCAATTATGATTGTGTGTTCCTAAATTATTTCTCCCCAATTTAAGTATTGAGTTAACTAAATTAGTAATCAGGGATTAAAACCGAAATGAATATCGGTTTCAGTTACGGTTTCGGTTATGCTCGAATTTAGGTTTTCGGTTATAGGTTATGCAAAATCTTGGTTATCGGTTTCTTATAAGTTTCGGTTTAAAAATACCGGTTCATAAAAAAATAAAAATTAATGTTTTTAGTTGACAAAGCTTTATTCATTGTTTTACATAAAAAAAGACTTAATGCTCTTTAAGCCGGGAAAATAATGTTGTCTGGTTACTGAAATGGTCCAGCGTATTGTCGATTTTATTATAATTTGAACTCATATAAATTTGGTTCATATGGTTTGAAAATATCGAATATATTTTGATTGTAGTGATTTTTAATAACTTCGAACTGCCATAACTTTGCCAAAAATCAATCAATTTTCGTACGCAATGTAATTTTGAGCATGATTTTACCTCAAAATTTGTTCTGCATTTAAATTTTGTTCAATTTTGAAAATTCGAAAATTTCGAATTTTTTAGAAATTTTACAGTGTTACCCCTTATCATTTTTCGAAAAATTTCAAAAATTTCGAATTTTGAAAATGAACATAATTTAAATGCAGATCGAATTTAGAGGTAAAATATTGTTCAAATTTACATTGCGCATGGAAATTGATTGAGTTTTGACAAAGTTATGACAGTTCGAAATTATCAAAGTTGCTCAGTAGCTGCGATGGCCAGAACCGAAATTAACCCTTATAAATGAATCGGTTACTGAACGGTTATTTCGGTTTATGGGATTCGGTACAGTGGAAAAAATATATTCGGCTACGGTTTCAAATTTCAATCGGTTACGGTTTCGGTTAAGGTTTAAATCCCTGTTAGTAATATACATTTTTATATTAATGTGTGAATCCTTTCCATACTATTATATGTTTTTAAAAGAATATAATACATACACTATGCCTTGTTAATTTGTTTTTCTAATAAAAGTTTTTCCTAGTTGTAGTTTTCAAATTTGTATTTCCTAATTGCAATTGTGTGTTTCTAATTTATTTCTACCCAGTTTTAGTTTTAAATTAACTAACTGAAAGATATTTTGAATGTATAGGAATGAATATGAATATGATTTTAGATTTAAATAGGGAATCATTTAAATTGATACTCACTTTTGAGCCGGGGACATGAATTGACTTGGCGTCACGGGCACCTTGAGAGTTGCTGGCTTGGGTAATTGTGTATCCGTGGAACAAGTTTGCTGAACGCGCACAGTGAACTCTTTAATATACTTGAGCACATCGGGATTGACAATGGGAGAGATTTCCTCGGCGTTACGTGCTGAGATCAGTTCATAGTACTTCTTTAATCTAGATTCGTAGAGTTTTAAGATGAACTTGGCGTCCGATTCGCTGGATTGTTGGGCCAGCGGCAAATGATGCATCAGCTCAAACTCTATTAAAGTAAAGATATCCAGTTTAGAAAGGGATGAAGTGGAATATTGATAAACCTACCCTCCCAGGCCATTAGCATCTCGTGTTGCACCAAGGCTTCCAAGGCCTCAAAGCAGTAGATGGATTTGTGCAGCGCTTGCACATAGAAATCCATGGCCATGCCGCGATTATCCAACGCCTCGTAGATTTTGCCTTTCATCAGATAAATGGATGCAAGGAGTTCATTCCGATTGCACTCCTCGCCCCCAAAGACGCTGTTGCTCTCCATGTGGCAATCTGGTTGTGGATGCATTATAGACGTGCTCATGGTCTCAACATCAACGTTCTGAATTATAATTGCCGCATCATTAAACTCTTTGGCGGCATGCAGACTCTCCAGCAAAAGATTGAAACAGGGCAGCGAACTCTTCTCTAAATGATAATGTTGTATTGTATGCGCTGCCCGATGAAATTCACCAAGTAGAAACATGCACTGCGCTTGGTAATACACATCCCGGGGCTCTTGGCCACTTAAAACAGCCACTTTTTCAGCCCAAAACAAAGCAGTCGAATAACGACGCTGCAATTAAAAGAATTGTTTTCATTTATTAAATGTCATTATTCTTTTTGCGACTTGCACTTACCATGTCTATGAACTGTTTGACTAGTTTGCGATATTGCGAAAGATCAATATGATCGTTTGTGGTCTCGGTATTAATGTTTTCATTATCACCAGCCATTTTAAACGCAAGAAATCAATACAAAATTTTCCAATTTGTTAATTTGCTTCTACCGGCAAGTAGTGTTGGGTAATGTTCAAATGTGGAGAAACATCGATGTTTGATTGCGTCTTAACCGAGTTGCCACACAGAAGACAACAAACGTCTGGCAGCCTTTCCACAAAAAGTACCATATTAAAAACTAGTGCGTTTTCCAAAATGTTCTATTCTGTTATTATGCTTAATTTTGTAGGTAGAATTTTGAAAGTTTTTGCAGAATTTTTGTCACAATTTTGTCAATTTTATGTTTATTTTTTACTAAATTTGTATTTTGTCTAGTATCAATTTAAACATTTTCATCAAATTATTAATTTTATTTTAAAGTTAGCTAATTTTGAATAGCGCGCCGAAAACTCGGAAAAAAGAACAAGTGAACATGTTCACCGATTGATCTGGCATCGCCATTAAAGACAGCTGTTTTTGCCATTCACACAAGTGAGCTCGTACACAGTAAGAAATGAGCGGGTAAATGAAATATCAAAACAAAACGCGACATTTTTCAAAAGGTATTTTAAAAAAATTCGTTCGGTGTTGAAGTTTAGCTTAAAATTGTCTTTATAGTTGTGGTTATAAAATTAATATATTATATGTACCTCAATGTGTAATTTAGTATAGCAAACAAACATTTGCCGCTGTTGGACATTTTCTTTGCAACTTGTCTGTTGTCTTCTCTTCCTGGTTTGGGGGTTGGGGTTGGGGTTAAGGATTGGCGCAGCAGCCAACACAGACATAGACATAGAGATTTCATTTGCGCTCTCTCAGCATCTGTCGACGCCTGGCTTCAGTGTATTTCAATTGCTCGTTAGGTGAGGTTATTGCATTTTTGTCTTGAGCGGCAACTAAAAGCAAAAAAGTTGACAGTGCAAATAAAAACACTTCTTTTTGGTCGTTTTTATTAAAATAGGAAATAAATACAACGCCTTCATCTTATTATAGCATATTTTACAAGAGACTGCAAAACTACACACACACACAATATAAAATACAACATATAAAGCAACAACAACAACAGTAGTATAGTAAAATTAACGAAAAAGCGTGTAAGGCATACAACAGAAATTGAAGTAACGGTTCCAAGCCGGATTGTAGAAGAGTGTGAGTAAAAATGTGCTTTGCACGCCTGCAATAAATAGGAGGACGAGAGAAACGGGAAGAGGAATAGAAATATTGAATGCGAGTGCAAAAATTTAAATTAAATGAAATTCAACAAATTTATGTGAGCGACGCGTGCAACAAAGTAAACATAAGCTGCTGCTATTCTAATTTTTGGGTATGTACACACATACAAACCTACATACATATACACCAACTAAAATACACATAGAAACTTAATATAAAATTCACAAAAATAAAAAAGGATTGGTAAAAAAAGGGGCCGGCACAACAACAATTCGTTGGCAAATTATAAAACACGTAGTGCGAAAACGGAATCGAGGGAGTGTGAGTGTGTGTGTGTGTGCAAGTAGTCCCAAGACACAGGATTCTGTCTCAGCTGCATTTACAGCTAGTCAAATAATAAATTTGACAAAGAAAAAATGCAGATACAGTTAGTCAAGAAAGAGTTTTGAAATAATTGTTCTTTTCTTTTTAAAAATAGTTTAATTTAATACAAATTATTTTTCTTATCTTAACTAAGAAATAGAATAATCCATAAAAAATATACAATATGTCAAAATAGTGTTTTTAAAAAGAAAAATAATTATTATTCAGTTTCAATTTCTTGACTATATATGTTGTAAATTATGTGTAACTTTTTAAATTGGTCAAATCAGTTACTTGACATACACATTATATATTTTTTATTATTTAAATGAAGTGCAACTTATTATTATTATTTTATTTAAATTTGTGAATTTTGTTCAATGTCAAAACAATTACTTGAAATACTGTATGCTCTCATCGAGTGCAACTTCAATGCCCTTTTATAGTGCGTGTGTGTTCTGCTGTTGCTGTTGTTGTTGTGGCGTCGGTATATCAGCCTTCGTCACTGTCTTTTTACTACTTTCCACTTGCCGTTGTTCCGTTGAGCATTTTACGTCGCGCACGCCTTACCATCCATTGCTATACTCACGTCATTTGCCCAGCAGCCCCAACAACACAACTACAGCAACAAATACTACTATTCTTTTACAACTACGAATACGCACAGAGAGGAGCAGCAACAACTACAACAACAACCACAGTACCAGGCTAGCCAATAGCAACAACAATACCCCAAGTAGAAATACCCTCTAGTACTGCTTGCTGTTGGGAGACTGCTGAGCTCACTGGCTACCACTCACCAACATAGCTTACCCGTCAAATTACCTCATTTAACATGGAGATGTCATTGACGGTATGCACTCGACACCTGCATTTCCAATCACCATTAAGTACATCAACATACCATTAACCAGTGAATACCTATCGTTAGTGAATTCACTGCTTCGTTCTGCAATTTTTCGACTGCTACCAGGTGTACTAGAGGGTACAAGAATAACAAAAACGAACGCAAGAGGAGCTTATAGTTGTTGTTGTTGCTATTGTTGTTGTTGGTGGGTTTGCTGGTTGCGGCGTTTCATGCTCATTTCATGCTGATTTATGGTTCTAATAATAGCTTCGCTTCCTGTTTCTCAAAAGGATTACACCACGCACACACACACATAGACAGCATCAACACGTACTCAGGACTTTCCTCCTCTTTCAAGTGTCCATTTTAGGCGCTCAGAACAAAAGAAGAAAATTAAAATAATTACGAAGAACGACAAAATTATGAAGCATTCGCTCCGCTCGCACGCACGAAAGCACTTCCAAAACGAAAGGGGAAAGGAGAGGGAAATGACGGAAATTGGTTAATTACAGTTATGTTTGCGGGGATACGCCTTGATCGATTTACACCGTTTAACGCTTTACTGAGCTCATTTACAGAGTTTTGAATGGAGTGCGTATGTGTATGTGTGTGTGTTCCATTAAATGTGTGTGTGTGTGTGTGTTTGTTTATATGATTTTTAAGGGGTTTAACATTTTAATCATACACATTAGCTTAAGCATTAGAATCGAGTATAAATAGAATATGTAAAGACTTTCCAACTGAATTGCGCTAGTTGAAATTCATATGAAGCAAAGTATTATAAAAATATACATTATTTCATACTATATTTGTATGCACATTTCTAATTTAATTTATTAGCAAACAATTAAATTTTAAATAAAAATTGAAATTATTTCAGAATACATTTTTAAGTACATTTTTAATTTAATTCTTTAGCAGACAATTTATTTTTAAACATGAAAATTTGAACTTTTTGAAATGTTACATATTTTAAGTTGTTTTTCTAATTTAGTTTTAGAAAAGTCTTTCAATTAAAGTATGTAAAAATATAAATTACTTTATATATTTAATAACAAATTTATATTTTTTTAACGAGACTTTTAAGTTTTAAATAATCGTGTATATCTACAAATTATTTTTAAAAATGTTTTTTCAATTCGAATATTTAAAAATATAAATTATTTTGTACATTTTAAAACACATTTCTATTTATTTTTTTTTAAAGAGACTTAAGTTTAAATTATATTAAATTAAGTTGTTATAACTCGAATTGATTTTTGGGAAAAGAATTTTCAATTTAATCTCTGATTTTGTATTTCAATTGAGTATTTTTTTGTTCAAATCATAAAATATCAATGTATTTTATTTTCATAAACCTTGTACACAATTGTTGACAATATTTTTTTGAAAATATTTTTTTAATCATTAAGTAGAGAGTACTAAATTTAATATTATTTTATCTTCAAATTTCTTAAACAATTTTAACTTAGAATTTCTCTAATTAGATCAAAAATTAATTTCATTACTGGCATATTGTAATCTATTATGCATTATTGGACTATTATTATTTTGAATAGATTTATTTTAATTGGATAACGAAATTATCACCATTAAATAATGTTGATTTTTTTTGTTGGTTTTAGCAAACTTTCTTTTTTTAGAATTGAAGTAGAGTGAATTTTAGATTTATTTAATTTTCGGTCTATTTGTATTGTGTATTTGCAGAGGGTACAAACAGAGGATTTGCTTTATTCACGGGGAATAATGAATCGATGACCGTTTGCGTCAGCTGATACGGCCGCCGCATCTGCCTGTTGTCTGTGTTCTGTTTTCTGTTGTCCTGCCCAGTGTCAAGTGCCGAGTGCTGCCAAAAATTCAGATTACCAACAACAACAAGAATAGCAACAACTTGAAAACCATTTTGGCCAGCAAACATGTTTGCCTGAGGCCGGTTAGCCAACATTTTTGGGCAGCCGCATCATCAGGTCGAACCTTTGCTCTTGCCACAATAAAGGACACGCTGCGCAGAGAGCGGCCAAAAAGAGAGAGTAGAGAGAGAGACTAGAGAGAGAAAATAAGTGAGAGCAGAAGCTGAGAGAATCTGTTTGTTGTTGCTGTTGTGTTTTGGCCAAAAAGGAAGTGGCGACATCTGTTTTGCCGCTTTGTCAGCTTATCCGGCAGCCGACGAGCAACGAGGACGAAGACGAAGAGGACACGACAGGGATAACACGACAACGACAACGGCAACGGCACGTGAAATACACAAGTGTGGAAATTGGAATTTTTATTCAAAACAATGCCCCTGCTGCAACAGGTATGTAAATAATAATAAAACCCATTCGCACTCGCAGTCGTAATTGAGAACGCTCACGTACGACGACAATCCCTCCCCTCCCCCTCCCCCTCCCGCCGAGAGAGATTGAGAGCAGCATCAGCTGCTTCCACGCCCTACACTCCCCTTTATACCCCTCTCTACATAGTACTTTACACTTGCCACGTTTTGCACCTTCAAGTTGAGCTACTAACTGATTGTTGCTTCTGACTGGTTGGATGGATGTATGATCCTAATGAGATTAGCGCTTAACTTTATACGCCTGTCAACTTAAGGGAGTGATAGTGGGGAGGGGGGGAGTGGTTGCCCCACCTCCTCCTTTTTTCTACTTAACTGAATGCAACACGGCCAACTCTTGTTGTCTGTTGCACATTATGAGTAGTTGAATTCGATTAAACTTGCGGTTCACTTCTAGACAGTGCAACGCCTTCTTGTCATATACTTGCCTCTTTGTGTGGCAAGTCCTATGAGTCTATGTCTCTCTCTCTGTGTGTGTGTGTGTGTGTGTGTCTGTGGAATGGGGCTTTTAACTGCACTCCTTTGTTGTGTGATTTAATTTGCTGAGCTTTTAAATATTTGTAACTCATTTAAATTAAAATTAAATGATTTAATTCAAGGCAACAAAGTCCAGTTGATAAACGTGACTTCGACTCCAACATTTATCTTTTTTAAATGTCAGTAATAAAATAAAATTGAAGGACACCGCATTGAAATCAATAGAAATGCAATGAAATCATTCGATTGCAATGCCAAAAAATAGAAGGAAATGCGACTGCATTATACCCTGTACCCCATATGATAAATAATGTTCAAAAAATCAAATTTATTTATGTATTAAATTATTTTCCGCAAACTAAAACCAGTTGACAAAAGTGATAAAAGATTTAAAATAATTAGACAATTTTAGACAAACGATTAATTATTAAATATACAAAGCAGGGATTAAAACCGAAACGAATATCGGTTTCAGTTACGGTTTCGGTTATGCTCGAATAAAGGTTTTGGGTTATCGGTTATTCAAAATATAGTAGTATTGGTTTCGTAACGGTTATCGGTTTTTTGTAAGTTTCGGTTTAGAAATACCGGTATGGTTTCGGTTCACAGAAATAAAAAAAATTAAGTTTTCGGTTGACCAAAATAAGAAGCGTTATTCATTGTTTTACATGAAAAAAGACTTAATGCTCTTTTTAGCCTAGAAAATAATGTTATTTGGTTACTAGAATGGTCCAACGTAATGTCGATTTTATTATAATTTGATCTCTCATAAATTTGGTACATTTGGTTTGATAATTTCGAACATTTTGATATTACAGATTTTTAATAACTTTGAACTGCCATAATTTTGTCAAAAGCCAATCAATTTCCATGTGCAATGTAAATTGGTGCATGATTTTACCGCTAAATTCGTTCTGCATTTCAATTTTTGTCATTTTCAAAATTCGAGAATTTTGAAGTTTTTAGAAATTTTACAGTGTTACCCCTTATCATTTTTCGAAAAATTTCGAAATTTTCGAATTTTCAAAATGAACAAAGTTTAAATGCAAAACGAATTTAGAAGTAAAATCATGCTCAATTTTACAATGCGCATGGAAATTGTTTTAGTTTTGACAAAGTTATGGCAGTTTAAAGTTATCAAAGTTGCCCTTATAAATCAATCGGTTACTAAACGGTTATTTCGGTTTAAAGAGTTTTGGTTTATGGGTGTCGGTACAGCGGCAAATTTTTTTTCGTTTAAGGTTTCAGTTACGGTTACAAATTTCAATTGGTTTTTATCGGTTAAAGGTTCCGGTTAAAGCTTTAATCCCTGTTTTAAAGTGGATTCTGTCAGTACGTTTTGAAATAACTTCAGATTAAGGGATCACATTATTTCTTTCTTGTTCAAATTGTTTAAAGAACAATAGGTTTCTATAATAAAATAAGTAAAAAAAAACAAATTACAAATATGTAAGTTTTACATTTGGTTAAAACATTCTCTTAACTTTATCAGGGGTTGTTTGTATTTCAGAATATGCTATATATATTAATTGAATTAACTAAATAAATACATAGATAGATTACATATATGTACATACGTATGGACTTGATCAAATCTGCCACTGCTCCTTCAGACTGTTACATACATTGGCACAAAAGTAATAAAATATATTCTGGTGCGGGGTATAAAAATAATGATGGCAAAGCAGATTACCGAGTATATGAAAATGGCAGCGTATTACGAGTACGTTTTTCCAGCTGTCTCGGTAATAATATTTAAGAAGATTACAATGTCATGCACTTGACATAAGTATTTTTGTATTTGCTGGCTGGCATGTCTAACTATTTGAAATTTCAAATAAATCATTAATTCTGTCCTCTCTTTCTCTCTATTCCCCTTTCTTTTTCGTGATATCTAGCAATTAAAGCTAATTCAAAATTTGCATTCATTTCACAGCTGTTGCAATGACAATAGTCAATTTAGATGCTAGCTTTGAGGATATCCTTAAAATGTGACATACAAGTCAATGCTATGTCAGTCCAGACAATTTCCACTAAACCCAAATTGTCGCTTGTCTCAGATGCTTCCGTACTCCCCTTTTCCTACCGAGAGGATTCCCCTCTCAGCTTAGTCAAGTGACACACATGTAATCATTATAATATGCTAGTAAATGTGGCTTGGCTTACGCACATGTTTCCCCTTGCTACCATGGCTTAAACGCTCCCAAAGTGCCGCACAGTGGGGAAAAGTGACTAGATTAACTTCAATTAATTGATATCTTGGAAGTAAAAAAATCATAGTCTCTTCGGTTTCCTAGACATACTACGTAATTTTTTAAACAGCCATTTTTTATATAAAGTTACTGTTTTTTTTTCTTTAAAATATAATATTACTTTTTAAAAATTGTAACAAAATTAATTATAAATTTTTTTAACATATAAGTTACTCTCTTTATATAATAGTAATATAATATAATATGTATAGTAAAAATAATATATTAATTAGGTCAATATTTTCTTATGGAATCCTAAAGCAAATCCTCAATATTTGTATAAATATCGATATTCAAATTAAACAATAATTAACCTTAACCGAATCGATCTTTGTATATCGGTTTCGTAAAGATTTCAGAGTTCTTGTATGTTTCGGTTTCGAAAATCCGAATTAATCGAAACTAATCGTTATACATGAATCGGTTACTAATCGGTTATTTAAATTTTAATAATTTTGGCTTTTCGGTTTTGGTATAATACAAAAGTTTGGTTTTAGTTAAGGTTTCAGTTACAGATACCAATTTCAATCGGTTAATACAGATTAAAGGTTACGGTTTACATTACGGTTTTATTTTCTAAAAATACCTAGCTTAAGATTTAAAAATTTGACTTAATATATGATAATCTAGTCGATTTTCCCACTGTGTGCCGCCTCCTTTTGCATTGTTGCATGCGTAAGCGTCTCATTTCCCACATTTTCTCTCTCTCTCTGTCTGTCGCTCGTTCCGTTGTGTTCTGCATCCTTTTCTGTCATCCAGTCGAGCAACAAAGTTGCTCATTGTCGACTGTGACGAGCTCTGTCTATTGCTCATCATTCAGCCATTTGAGAACGGTAAGATGAGGCATGTGGCATGTGGCATGAGGGGAAACATCCTCGGCCTGACTGACAATGGGGGCTGTGCATTTGTTACAATGTTTACACAAATATTTAAGGATAATCCGACGATTTCAAAGGGGTTATTATGCAATTTTTCTTCTCATTTTATTGTGGCTGCAAGAAAGAATAGAAAAAAAAAGTGTGTGCAAGAAATAAAATGGATAGGAAAAATAAGTAAATGCAAAATGTCAATTTTGTCGTGTAAGCGGCATTCCCATTGATAGGCCTTCAAGGGAGGGACTGAGGGGTATTACAAGCCCCATTGTTATTGTCGTCATATAAAAATGCATATACATATATATAGAAATTTATTCATATTTATTTTGTTGGTAATGTCTAAAAAGGCGACTCCTCCTTCATGCGGTAATGCTTCCTGGCCTGTTCTGTTTGGTTCTGTTCGGTTCTGTCCTGGCCATGTGGCGTATACTTTATATTTCTCATTCTCATTTCCTTTTACCCGTCGCTTTATTTATATGTTTTCATGTAATATATTTTATTTATGTGCCATTGGCCTGCTGTTAAAAATGCCTATAAATAAAGTACATTTGTCGTTTGCTCAACATTTGATTTGCAAACTTTTTTGCTCTGTGTTGAACGACTGATCCCCGCTGTGACACAGTTATTTAACAGCATTCAAAATAGACTCGACAATCCGCACTGTACTTAAAAGTAATACAAAGACTGCAACGCATTTCCACAAATTTAAAAAATTGGCAGATTTTTGTGATTGTTTAATTCTGTATTATTTAAATTCAAAACAACAGAATATTTATTAAATATCAACTCAAAATCGTAGACAATATAAAAAATTACATTTTAAATTAACAATTAGTTAAATTATAAAATCTTTTAAATTTGAAACTGAAAGCATTAAAAGATTTATAGCAATTCCAACTGAAAGTTATCAAATAAAGATTGGGAAATTTTTGTGATTGTTTAATATTGCATTATTTAAATTCAAAACAACAGAATATTTATTAAATGTCAACTAAAAATCGTAGACAATATAAAAAATTACATTTTAAATTAACAATTAGTTAAATTATAAAATCTTTAAAATTTGAAACTGAAAGCATTAAAAAATTTATAGCAATGCCATCTAACAGTTATCAATTTAATTTGAACAATTTAATTTTAATGCTAAGAGATAGAAATAGTTACATAAGGTGAAAGCGATTATTAATTTCCATAGCTATAATGATGAATTTAAAAAAAATTTACTTTAAGAGAAATGGTATTATAAATAATTTCCTAAAAACCGTACCGTAGGAATCTAAAATTTATACTCCTTTATGGAAAGTGTGTGTTTCAACTTATATAGATTGTTTCTAAGTATTGAAAAAATATTAAGTTTATTAATAATTATGTAATTATGAATTTTACTTAAAGAAGGAGAAATGGTATTAGATTAAATTTTGTAAAAGTTATACTCCTTTGTGGAAATTGTGTGTGTTCAAACTTATTTGAATTAAAACTAGTTTTTTTACTTTTAAAAAATTAATAAAAAAAAAGTTTAATAATCATGTAATATTTATTTAATAATTATATTTATAATTATAATAGTTTTACCAATTTTGAAACATTCTTTAGGGATGGAAAATGAGACTGGAAGTCAGCTAATAGATCGACTTCTAATTTTTGTGAGCATACAAAATACGGACAATGCCGGTTTACACCCACAATTATTATATGAATTGAAATCTTTCAAATTTTTTGACTGCAATTGCCAGTTATTAGCCATCCAACTCGATTCTTGATACTCTAGGGGAAAATCATTGACATTATACGACAAAACGAAGCAAAAAAAATGAAGAATCATTTTAAAAGCAAAGCATTTGCAGATACTTGTAAAATATACAATTACATATATATGTATGTATGTATGTATATATGCAAATACAAATACATAGGTATTTGTGTGTGCTTTTTAACAAAAGGCTGCCAGGCTGACAGCTTAGCGGCTATGGCAGCGTTGGCCAGTGGAATGTCTTGGAATGCCTTGCACCAGGCGGTGGCCACGTCGTCTTCCTTAGTCCTCATCCTCATCCTCATCCTTGTCCTAGTCCTAGTCGTGCAAATGGCAAAAGTACAAGACGGCGGTCGACGAAGTCCTCACAATGGCGGTGAATGTCGCCCCGAGGCACATCATTAAAATGTCGATACCAAGCAAATCACACGCCCAGCCAGAGGGATAACAAATATATATAAAAAAAAGAATTGCCAGTAAGAAAAATTATTTTCGTCAGGTCGAATTTTGGATGCACTTCCAGACGTTTGTAGACTTTTAAAAACATATTACTAAAAATTTATTTATTAGCTTGAAATATATTTAGAATTTATAAATACTTAAAAAAAAAAAGTAGTTAAACTAGAAGTTGCCTTCTCCAAAAATTTAGTTTTTATTTCATTAAGTTAAAATATTTGGAACAAGTTTTTAATAATTTAATATTTAATTTTCGATCGTTAATATTATAAGTCGATCTGTTAACTGACTTCCAGTCTCATTTTAAATCCCTAAAGGATTTTTCAAAATTGGCAATAATAATTATATTTAATAATTTCATAATTATTAATAAACTTTTATAGATTTTTTCAATAGTATCCTATGACAGTTATTTGATATGATATAGTAGTCAAATTCTTGATAAATTTTATAAGCATTTATAAAATATGATTTAATTTTACACATGTAAATTTGGTTAAGACATCTAAAAAAAACAACTAAGTTTTTCTCAAAAAGTCTTGGTTCTTAACCGAACCGAAATATGGCACCTTTATATGATATAGTAAGCCGATTTTAAACCAACTTGGTTAGGTTATAAGAACATTATTTAATACTCTACTTGTTAGTTGGATATATAGGATATATTGGATAGTTAGATATAGCAGATAGACATATCACTAATGCTGCCAACTTAGCTATTTTCCCGCTAGATCTAGCGTTGCAAGTGGCAAATGCGGGATAAATTGTAAAATAGCGGCTAGCGGGAATTATAGCTATTTTTTAATTTAAAAAAAAACTAGCGGAATTATTCCAAATTATTGTTGTTTGATTACTATTTTATATAGTTGCTAACATTTTTTTTGGACAGACGGGCAGGGCTAAATTTTTTCGATTTTCAATATTGACTTAGAATATATGTATATGCTTTATAGGGTCGAAACTTACCCCTTATGCCTGTTTGTTATTTTCATTAAAAATCAACCTAAAACTAGAATCGCATTTTCTTTGACTTTCCTGTAGGTTTCTTTGCTTTTTCTAGCTAATTTTAAATATTGATATAGCTATTTTATGTTGTGAACAGTTGGCAACCTCAACCTTACACTTAAATATGGATTTGTACCAAGTTTCATAAGCATAAGTTTAATTCAATGCTAATAAAAACTCTAATTAAATGTATTACGCACTTTGTGGGAAAACTCGACTACCCTTTGCAAGGGTATAAAAGAATGCGACGCGTTTTGCGGTGAGGCGTCTGAGGTTACCACGAGGAGAGGGGAAGGGTGGTACAGGAGGGGGAGAGGGGAAGGGAGTACTGCGCGTAGTGGTTGTGATATGAGCCGCTGGCATTAAAAATTGCAAAAATTCAATTGAATTTACTTTAGCAGACATCTAGCATTAAATGCATGAGTCCATGCGTGGGCGTGGCCAACAGGGGGGTGGGGAGGGGATAAACAGAGGGGGACAGAGGGGGGCAGAGGGTTAGATACAATGCTGCTGCTGTGTTATCATTAAAAGCGAGCAAAAATGCAGCCAAAGAAAATACGAGGCAAAATGTACAAAAACAATAAATGCAACCACAAAAGGGCAACACCCAAAGCGGAGTTTGTTGTTGCAGTTGTTGTTGTTGCAGTTGTTGTTGTTGCAGTTGTTGCTGTTTTTTAAATAGGCATGCAAAAGTTTTTCATTCTCCAAATAAAACAAAAGTAAAAATGCAGAGAGACTGCGACATTGAACGACTCTAAGATATCCTGCAGGCAATTATCTTTTTTCTTAAATCAAATAAAAAAATTTGTAAACTTAGTTTATTTATTTAAACTCAGCTTAAAGAAGTCGAGCAAAAAAACTATTAAGCATTCAAAGAAGAAATAATAATATTAGAAAAACAAATATTGCATTAGCAATTAAATTAGTTTATATAAAATTTTAAATTTTCAACTTATAAAAACAATTGTCATTAAAAAAGTCTTGTTTTATTTAGCGAGCTTTTAATTTTGTAAGGAAAGTTAAAAGATAACCAAGAACAGAAAATAATCATTATTGATAAAAACTTCAACTAAATAAAACAACTATAAGAACCAGTGCAATTTTTGTTTTAAATATATAAAATTATTTGTATTTACAATATCTCTGCAAACAGCTAATAATCTTATATTAAACAATTTTTAAATTTAAACTTACTTTTAATGATTACTTAAAGAATTATTTTATTCCTCAAAAATAATAGTTTTTTTAAAAATTACCAAAAACTCTTAGAAAAGACTGAAAAAATAGAAATCAATAATAATTATTATTTTTAAATTTAAAAATGCTTCCTCATGGCTGTTATGGTCCTTGAAAATAAGACTTTATTTTTTAACTTAAAAAAATTAGTTTAGTTTATGTAAAAATGCAATTTCAAAAATTTAAAGTTTAGTTTACTCAAGTTTTTTTTTATTTATTGACAACCAAAAGCATTTAAAATAAAATTAGTAAAAAGGATAATTAACAATTAAATTGAATAATATAAACTTTTTAAATGTTAATACTAAAAAAAATATATAAAAAAAAGTTTAGGCAACTATTAACTAACATAAAAATCAGCAAAATAAAATACTAATAATGACTTGTAGCTGAGTTGGTCAAGTGCCGGCTGTTGGACAAGTTAAGCGGCCATTTTGTGTGGTCTTTTGGCCCGTTACGCACTTGCAACGTTTGCAACAGATATGCATCATACGCCCCGTGGTGCGATGACTTGCACAGATATTTGTACATAATGCAACGTTGGGCAAAAAGCGCGTGTTTTATTTCCACTTAGCACTCACACACACATACAGAAACACACACATACACACGCACACACACACATACACACACCCACGCATGCTAGCATATTGAATGCCTGTTGACGGCTGTTTAAAAAATTGTCTTTTCTCTACACCTCTCCCACTCTCTCTGTCTCTAGCTGTTACAGCCTCTCTCTCTTTCTCTCTCTCTTTCTCTCTCTCTTTCTCTCTCTCTTTCTCTCTCTCTTTCTCTCTCTCTCTGTCTCTCTCTGCTGTTTCATTTTCCCTGCCGTTGTAGTCAGTGAAACAATAACAACGACTGAGGCACAACAAAGCGCACAGGCATCGGAAATGTTGCCGTTGAAACTGAAATGTCGCTCTACACTCCGTCCGTCTGTCTGTCTGTCTGACGTCCTTCTGCTGCTGCTGCTGTCGTCGTCGTCGTCGTTGTGCTACGCCCATGTAAATCGGGACTGTCGGGGAGTTGCTTGAATTACGATATTGTTATTATTAAATGGATGCATGCAACTGAGGAGGCAGCAACGTTTGTTGCTCCTGCATCTGTTTGATAGTTCATTCAAGGCGTCATTTAATGCTTTGCATTCATACAGCAACAATAACTGCGTGTCTATGTGTGTATGAGTGTGTGTGTGGCTGCCACACACACATACATACACACACACACACACTCTGGCAAAATATGCAAGTTGTATGCGTGTCAAAGCAAAGCACAAATCAAGTGCTGCCTGATGAAATGACATTTAACATCATGCAACTCAATTTAATTTGCCCCATGCAGCAGCTGCCGTTGCAGTGTTGCCATTTTAGCCATTTTATTGCTAGATTTAGCTTTTTTTTAAATTTTAAAAGCTAGAAAATTTGTTGAAATCAGTGATTAGAGCCATAATCGAAACCTTATACCTTAACCGATATAAACCGATTGAAATTGGTAAGCGTAACTCCAGTCCTAACCGAAATAAAACTTATTTATTATACCAAAACCGGAAAACGGAAATAACCGATTTATGAATAACAACTAGTTTCGGTTCAATCAACCAGTTAATTCAATCGTTTTATTGACGTGTATTTTATGTTTATATATTGATCTAATTAAAAAGATCTTCTTTGAAATCAGGTATTAACACCGAAACGAATATCGGTTTCAGTTGCGGTTTCGGTTATGCTCGAATTAAGGTTTTCGGTTATCGGTTATGCAAAATCTTGGAGTATCGGTTTCGTAACGGTTATCGGTTTTTTATAAGTTTCGGCTTAAAAATATCGTTATGGTTTCGGTTCACAAAAAAAAAGAAATTAAGGTTTTCGGTTGACCAAAATGAGAAGCTTTATTCATTGCTTTAAATCAAAAAGACTTAATGCTCTTATTAGCCTGGAAAATAATGTTATCTGGTTACTGGAATGGAACGAAAATTTCGATTTTTTTAATTTTACTGATTTTCAATAACTTTGAACTACCATAACTTTGTCAAAACTCAATCAATTGTCATGTGGCATGTAAATTTGAGCATGATTTTACCTCTAAATTCGTTCTGCATTTAAGTTTTGTTGATTTTGAAAATTCGAATTTTTTCGAAAAAATCAAAAAAGATAAAGGGGTAACACTGTAAATTTTCGAAAAAATTCGATTTTGAAAAATTTTATAAAATGAACAAAATTTAAATGCAGAACGATTTAAGAGGTAAAATTATGTTCAAATTTCATGGCGCCTGGAAATTGGTTGAGTTTTGACAAAGTTATGGCAGTTCGAAGTTATCAAAGTTGCTCAGTAGCTGCGACATCCAGAACCGAAAATATCCCTTATAAATAAATCGGTTACTAAACGGTTATTGCGGTTTTAAGAGTTTCGGTACAGCGGAAAAAAAATTTTCGATTACGGTTTCAGTTACGGTTACAAATTTCAATCGGTTTTAACCGGTTAAAGATTACGGTTTTGGTTAAGGTTTTAATCCCTGATTATGACTGTTAAAAAATAAGCAATTTTTTTACCACATTTAAATTAGCTTTTAGCTAATTCTAGCAATTTATTTTTGTCAATTTAGCTATTTAAGTCCATAATATTCTGTCAGCACTGTGCCGTTGCAATTGCAACAACAACAACAACAAAGATTGTGTTGCATACTTGTAGGCACTGCAATTACGTGACGCTGCCACTTGCAACCTGCAGGCATTTGAATCCGTTTCCCATCCAATCGATTTCCCCTCGAATCCAGTTGAATTATGTCCTTGTGATTTGCAAAAAGCAACAACTTTTTTTTAATTTGCAATATTAAACGCTCAATTGTCGGCTCAAAAGAGAAAGTCAAGTTAGGCAACGTGTCGAACCTGAAAAGTGCTCCGATTTCATCATAATAACAAGGCTCAAGTAATTGCTTAGCTCAAATAATGTTTGCACTCGTTAACAGCCAAAAAGTAGCTCAGGAAAAGAATCTGCATAGACCAAATTTTTAATTACATATGTAAAGCTAAAAGGAGTTCTCAAAATTCATTTTTAACGTATTGTTATAATGAAAAGTAAAATAATTGTATTTCAATATGTTGAAATACAAAAAATATATTTATTTATAAGACTTTTTAAGCAAAAAACTATTTGGCATTAAAAAAAGAAAAGAATAATTTTAAAAAAACATATTTCATTGACAATTAAAATAAACTTATATCTAATTTTAAATTTTCAACGTATAAAAACAAGAATAATAAAAAAAAAGTCTATGTATTTGTTTTATTTAGCGATTTTTTTATTTCGTAAAGAAAGCTTAAACAATAAATTCAGGCCTGTTCCGGTTTTCACTTTTTATTTTGTAGCATTTTATAAAATGTATTTTTTTACGTTGCATTTAGGCTAAGGCAAAAAAATAATAATTTTATACTTTGTCGGACTTAAATTCACAAACTAAAAGGAAATTTAAAACGTACAATTTTGCCGAAAGTGAAAACCAGAATTTTAATTTACAAAATTATTTTAATTAATAGTAGCACTATCTATATGTAGAATATTTTGCAATAGATAAAAAAAAAACAAATTAATTAATAAGTCATGACAAATCTTAACTGACTTTTAACGCTTTTTAAAAATGAAAAAATCCTTTATCTTTATATATTAAAATTAGGATATTGTATAAAAAGAGTGTAGCAAACAGCATGGCCTAGTTAATGTACTCTGTTGTTCACTGTAAAAGTCCCATAAACTAGGAAATTGAATACGACAAAAAATCTTAACCACTTGCCACATAGAAGGCGACGAAGACTTGGACTCTGGACATTTACACGAACCCAAAGAGGATTCCATTCCAAGACGCTTTGTTTGTCTTTGACGTCAAGGATTTTCCAAATTTGATTCAATGGTTTTCCTCTTGTTGTTGTTGTTGTTGTTGTTGCCTGCCTGCTGATTCTGATTGCCACATGAAGATATTCGAAATCTCTCTCGGCAAAGGAAGAAGAAGAATGAGATGAGGAATAAGAATAAGAAGCATTGAGCACTATAACTCAGTATGTAGTTATTTATCCAGTGTCCATTCTCTGACTTGGCTTCTGCACATTTCCATCTAACATCTTCATCTCATTTTTGTGCTGCTTTATTTTTTATTTTTATTTTTTGGCAAGCGCTTGACTGACTTTGGAATGTTCTGGCCTGCATTTTAGTGCATACACATGTGAAATGAAGAAGGGAAGTGGGAAGAGTGGGAGGAAAGAGGAATCTGGCCAACAAGGGTCTCTGTTGGCTGTTTGAGAAAATTACAAGTTTCCGCTTTCAGAAGTCTTACAAATTATTATGTTTGCATCGTTTACAACACTTATTAGATGTTGCTGTTGTTATTGTTATTGTTGTTGCTGTTGTTGTTGTTGCTACCCCTAGGGAGATTCGTTCTTTTGGCCTGGCCAAAAGGGTTTGACATTAAAATTTGATGGCATGTAGTGATAAGCGTTCGATGACGATGTCGTTGTCGTTGTCGTTGCGATTCGATTCGATTCAGTTGGATCCTTTCTGCATTGACCAGAGAGCGCAAAAGGTTAATGCACAGTTGTAATTTTTTATGGCCGATTACATGTTGCAACCACTTGGAGAACTTGCAACTGGCAACCGGGGCAACTTGGGAACACTGGCAGTCCATAAAGAATAAAAGTTATTGGCAAATACATTTGAATTTACTTTGCGTCATTTTATGGCCTGTTACGTGGCGTGTTCAACTTTAAACGCTTGTCAATCTCTACTTAATATTTTAATAGCTTCATATTACATCTTATTTAAGCAACGAAACTCCATTTAATTAATTACATATACATGGGATATATTACATCCAATATTTATGAAAATAGACCACAAAAATTCTTTATTTTCGTAACTAATTGATAGAGAAATTAATACATTTAGTAAGTTTAAATTTAAAACATAAGATTTATTCATTACCAATCAAAAGCGTAAAAAGCACACTTAAGAATTTTTAATAAAAATTGAAATTTAATTAGTATTTCATATTTTTATATTCAGATCAAAAAAAGAGATATATTTTAATTTGTTAATAAAACCCAAAAATGTCGAAAATTTATAAAGTTTAAATTTAAAGAAATAAATATTTTCATTACCATTTAGAAGCAAAAAAAAAGCATTAAAAATTTGTAATTAAAATAAAAATTGAAATTTAATTAATATTTTAAAATTTTTAGATTCAGATCAAAAAAAGAGAGCTATTTTTAGTTTGTTTATAAAAATCCAGAAATATTTTGTATATCAGAATTTATAAAGTGTAAATTTAAAAGAAAACATATTTTCATAATCAAAAAAACGCATAAGATTTTTTGATTAAAATAAAATTTGAAATTTAATTAGTATTTAATAATTTTTATATTCAGATCAATAAAATTGAAGGATATTTCTTTATTTGTTGATAAAAATCGAGAAATAGTTTGTATTTTAGAATTTATAAAGTTTATATTTAAAAAAAATAGATACTTTTATCAGAAAAAAACGCTTAAAATTTTTTGATAAAAATAAAAATTGAAATTTTATAACCTTTTTTATTATTATATTTATATTCAGATCAAAAAAAAACGGATATTTTTTAATTTGCTGATAAAAATTTAGAAATAGTTTGTATTAAATAATAAAATATTAAATAAATTTTAATTATCAACTCAAGTCGTAAATTAAATAATTTCTCGTTTCTTAAAGTTTTAAATACCGCTTAAATTTGGTTTATTAAGAGCCTGGCTAAATATAAAAAATATACCCATATATTATATACAATAAGTAAACTTAACTATTCGTATTTAGTTTCTTTTGGCTTTGTCACTTCCGACAGCGAAAGTTCTCGTCTTTCGCAATAGAGAGACAGGGATATAAATAGACAGGAAAACGTGGCCTCGGCATTATAGTAGAATAGCTTGAAGACTGAGACTACGAGTATTTGTAATTTGCATTCATTGACGCCGCTGTTTTTTATAGCTCAGATGTGCGGAGGCTGAAATTGTGAAACTGTGAAATCTCCATGCGAGTCAAACACTTATAGCACACACTGTGTGGGATGTGTGATGTGTAAATGTGGTAAATGTGTCAACAGGCTACGACAATGCCGCATTTCAGCCAGAAATGGTTGTCCAGTAGCCCAGTCTACACATCTATACATCTTCCTCTATCTATGTGAGTGTGAGAAGTGTGTGTGTGTGGGTGCGTGTATGAATATGTATGTGTATGTGCGAGTGTGGATGCGGATGCTCATGCCATTTCCGACTTTTCACGTACCTTCATCAAGTTGTCATTCAATTTTTAAATCCATTGCAAGTTTTGTACTTAACATAGTTGTGACAAGTTGACAAAAACGTAAGTATGCCTCCGTTGTATGTTGGCTGACTTCCATTTAGGACTCTTGCCACATGAGTTAAACCTGCCTCATGTATTTGCCTTGAGGAGAGTACTCGTTATAGTCTCGACACTTCTCAACAACTTTAATTTACAACTTGCGAAACAACATTGTTGCTACTAAATTGTGAACTACACAAAACATTTTCCTATCATTCTAATGAGAGTCTTTAAACAATTTTAATGATGCAGCTGCATTAATTAATAATATTTTTTTTTAATAAGTATCAAATTTTTAATGGCTGTTATGCCTTAACTAATATCTTTAGTCAGATCTTCAATCGAAAGACCTTTTAAAGTTAGAGAAATAAAGAGCCAAATTTTTTAAATTAAATTTTAAATGTTTACTAAACTAATTATTAAAATGTAATACATGTGTTACATGCTTTGGGGACGTTTAATAACTCCACTTAAAATTTAAAAAAGGTCAAATCTTACTTAAGATATTTTTAAAAAGAATTTTAGAGTAATTTTTCTGTTTTTTTATTAGTATCTCTGCCTATTATACAATGTGAAGGTGTGACATCACACGATGACATTAATAAAACATATTATAAAAAAAATTGATTTATATGCCGCAAAAGAAAAAAATAACTATAAGATATTTTACAATATGTGCAAAATTTTTTTTTTTATTTTTTGTTTTTTGAGTTGTATAGAAAATTGTATGAAAATACAAGTTAATAATATATTGTTATACAACTCGAATACTTATTTTATTAAAAGAATTGATAATTATCATTGAAATATTTAAAACAAGAGTTAATATACTCTGTTATCAGATATCTTTCATATTCCTTCACTCTCTCTCCCTCTGTGCTGCTGCATTAATTAATAAATTTAATAAAAACAAAAATATACATATTAATAATTTGACTGATCTCTTTTGCTTGTTAATCGAGACAAGTGTTCAATAAGGACACAGTAAACACTCTGTTGTCTCTGTTATCTTTGCTACGCCCACCATTTTCTCTCTCTCTGTCTCTGTCTCTCTCACACACTTTCGCTCTGTCTCTGTCTGTGGATTAATCCCACGTAATGAGTTGTACGCCATTTTGCGCTAAATTGTTTGGTGAGTGCCTGATAACAATATTTGCACTAATTTGGCATTTTTAAGTGTGCTCCACTGACACTTGATGCGCTTTTAATTGCGCCAAACGCTCGAGTGTACTTTTGTCATGACAGAGACGGAGATATAAAGAGAGAGAGAGAGAGAAAGAGACAGAGAAAATGGTGACTGTAACTGTGAGTGTACACTGAAAAAAAAGACCAACTTTTAAAATCAAGAACATTCATCTTAAATATTTTGGTTTTAAACTAAGACCATTTTAAGACCAAATTTACAAAACTTAGAATATTCATCTGAAAATTCGCAGTTCTTAATATAAGAATTAAAAATCTTAAATTGTTAAGAGCATATAAATATGTCATATTTAATATGAAGACAATAAACCCGCTCTAGCCAAGGAAACAAAACATATAATCGGAATATTTATAAAAAAAATTAATCCAAAAAAGTATAAAAATAAAAAAAAAAGTTTAAAGTTTAAAAAAACGGTCTTATTTTTTTATTTTTGGTTTGAGAATTTAAGACTGTTTGGTCTTAAATTAAGAACTTATTCTTATTTAAAATGTTTTTAAAATCAAGATGTGTTTTCTAAATTTAAGAATTTTATGTGCTCGACGCATTTTTTAGACCAAAATTCGAAGTTCTGAGACCAAAATCTTGATTTTACAACATTTTTTTTATCAGTGTAGGTGTGAATGTGACTGTGTATGTGTGTGTGACTGTGTGTGTGTTTGTGTCCTCGTGTGCGGTGGTCTTGCCAACTTGGCTACGTTGTTGTTGCAACGTCATGTGGCAAGAAATGCAAAAGATAAACGATTCATTAGTTGCCACAATAGTTTGGCTGACTTTAATGGCCGTGTGCAACAATCAATGTTGCAGCTGCAAACAATTACTTGCAAACACTTCATCGTACAACTTTCTCAATTCAACTTTAAGCACCCGATTTTATTACGAATATAAAATAAAAAAATATCATCATTTATTTCATTATTTTTGTGTCCTTGCAGTACGAGGCATCTGATTGCAACGCTGCCAACGGCGGCAATATGCGTGCCTTGAGTGGCGCCACCTCAAATGATTTACTGCAGAAGCATTCGATTAGCTCCCTCCTGGAGCAGCATCAACACCATCAACAACAACAGCAGCAACATCAGCATCTGCAGCATCAGGATCTGCTGGGCAGGCGAGGCGATGCCAACGATGGACTTATATCATTCATTAATGGTGCGTATCACATTTTTCAAAAATTAATAATCAGGAAGAAAAATTATAAAATCAATCTAGATTTTTTAAAAATATATCTTACTAAAAAACGTTATTTTTAAATAACTTATAAAGTATTTATAACGTTGAAAGGAAGAAAATTATATATATTTCAAAATACATATACTTAAAAATATTTTAATTAAAAAAACGGTGTTTTTCAATAAATTATAAAATGTTTATATTCAGGGATTAAAACCTTAACCGTAACCTTAACCTTTAACCGAAACCTTTACCTTTAGCCGATAAAAACCAATTGAGATTTGTAACCGTAACTGAAACCGTTACCGAAAAAATGTTTTCCGCTGTACTGCAACCCACAAACCGAAACTCTTTAAACCGAAATAACCGTTTAGTAACCGATTCATTTATAAGGGTTAATTTCGGTTCTGGCCGTCGCAGCTACTGAGCAACTTTAATATCTTCGAACTGCCATAACTTTGCCAAAACTAAATCAATTTCCATGAGCAATGTAAATTTGAGCATGATTTTACTTCTAAATTTGTTCTGCATTTCAATTTTTGTCACTTTGAATAATCGAAAATGTTCAATTTTTTTTCGAAATTTTACAGTGTTACCCCTTACCATTTTTCGAAAAATTTCGAATTTTTAAAATGAACAAAATTTAAATGCAGAACGAATTTAGAAGTAAAATCATGCTCAAATTTACATTGTGACTGGAAATTTATTGACTTTTGACAAAGTTATGACAGTTCGAAGTTATTAAAAATCAGTAAAATCAAAATAGCCGAAATTTTTAAACCAAATTAACCAAATTTATGTGAGATCAAATTATAATAAAATGGACATTACACTGGACCATTTCAGTAACCAGATAACATTATTTCCAGTCTAAAAAGAGCATTACGTCTTTTTTCATGTTAAGCATAAATAACGCTTCTTATTGTGGTCAACCGAAAACCTTAATTTATTTATTTTTTTGTGAACCGAAACCATACTGCTATTTTTAAACCGAAACTTAAAATATAACCGATAACCGTTACGAAACCGAAACTCCAAGATTTTGCATAACCGATAACCGAAAACCTTAATTCGAGCATAACCGAAACCGTAACTGAAACCGATATTCGTTTCGGTTTTAATCCCTGCTTGTAATATATTTTAAATTTAAATGTAAAGTTTCAAAGTATTCTAAAATGAAGTAAGCTTTTTCCAAAAAATAGCTTGAAAAATTAAAAAGTTGCTTATACTTACTTTTAATTTTCGATCCATCATTATAATCACAACTACATATATGATATAGCAGACCGATTTTAACCAAATATGCTTAGGATATATATAAGTAATATCATTTAATAATTAACTCGTAAGTTTGGATATGGAATTTAAGGAAACCACAAAGTTTTTCTTACTGCATATTGATTTTTGATAGAGTATAATAAGTGTATTTGATTTAAATAAGTATATGTTATAGATAGTACGGGGTGCTCACTGAGATTATTGTCATTGGGCATAGGATTTGAGTTTTTCTTGTCATTTAATTGTCAACTTTATTTGGAGTCTGGCAATCGACATTATAAATTTCAATCATTTTTTACTTTTTGAAGTCGGCACACATATATCCTTCGATAGTTAAATTGTTATTCTTATTGTTTTTTTTTTCAAGTAAAGTAGTGTTTAATCTTGGATAAAATTCCTTGAAATAAATTGCATTATAAGTGTACACGCCCAATTGCCATTTGCAAAGGAAGTGCAATAAATTTTCAAGTAATAGTCAAATTTTAAAAAAAAATAAATACATCCATTCAAAAGGAAGGAAAAGAGACACGACGCGAGATATTCGCACGCAATAATTGAGCGAGCATTTCAACAAAACCAGAGTGACCATTCAATAAAGAATTTCAGATAGAGTTTAAGATACACAGATATATACAGAGAGAGACAGAGGATGTTGGGAATTAAGGAACTGTATATGAGACAGACGCCAAATGCTCTGCCAAGTAGGTCGCCCACGCAAGAGACATTTGAATTTGGCATTAAATATGACGGCAGTACCAACAACAGCAACAACAACAACAGCAACAACAACAACAGCAACAGCAGCAACGTCACATCAAGTAACAATATTGCCAATGACGAGGACCTTGCAATGGCAAAGGCAGCTGGTGATGGCGATGGCGCACAGAATTTGGCATATGACAACAACGCGAGCAACAACAGCAACAACCACAACAGCAACAATTGCAGTAAGTTACAATTGCTGCCAAAATAGAAATGAAAACATGAAGAAAACTCTCGTCTCGTGTCTCGTCTCGAACTCGAACTCAAACTCGGACTTGGTCGTCGGACATCGCGACATCGAACTGAGAACTAAACATACATATATGTACACATATTTATGCTTAATTTATTAGCTCACATTTTAGAATATTTGCAAAGCACTTTTCGAAGCCAAAATGCAATTGCAATTGCAATTGCGACTGGCAATTTGGCCAACTTGTAATTGTATTTGTTTATTTGATTTATTGATGTGAACGATAAATGTTTGCCTAATTCATCATATAGTAAAAACAACTCATACACAGCGCGAAAAAATCATGTAAAACTTAGCAGGGAAAAACATCGTTAAATATAGTTTTTCCCGACTTTATTTCTAGTTTTCTATCTACCAAATGCATCAACTTATTAATTAAACAATTCAAAATCCAATGTTACAATCATTTTTGTATGGACTTTCTCACTAAGATTACAATTTCTGTAGTTTCATCTTATTCCAAATATTATTTCTTAAGTTCATAAATTTATGTACTTTAGAAATTCAACATTTATAAGCTTAAAAGTGTGCTTAATACACATTTAATATAAAACTTTCCATAAATGTTTGGCTAATTCATCATATACTAACAACAACTCGTACACAACGCGAAATAATCAAGTATGTCCTATTAAAAACTTAGACGAAATATTGTTTAATAGATTCCCGGCTATAATATTTAATTGACTATTTTAAAATCCAATTGAATTATTGAATTTCTCACTAAGATCACAATTTCTGAAGATCAGGAGTTCTTGCTTATTTCAAGTATTGCTTCTTAAATTCAAAATTTAAGTGCTTTAGTAATTTAGCATTTTTTAAACAGAAAAGTGTGCTTAAAATAAATTGAAAATAAGACTTTTTTTCATGATTTGCCTAAAAACTACAATTTAAACTTGTATCAAGTTCTCTAAACATTGTAAATCATTGTACACTAAGTTCTAAATACTTGTCAACTTCGTTAAAATAAGTTCTATAAAATGCTCCCAAAATAATTATTTTTAATTTTTTTCTTAAATAATATCTTTGATTTTTTTCTTAACTACTTCTTGTTAACTTGAATAACATTAAATTGCATAAAATGCTTTTAAAATAAGTATTTATAGTTTCGATTCAAGTTTTCTTAAAAGACTAACTAGCAATCGATAGCAATTGGAAATTTAAATATGTTAGTATAGATTTTTTAAAATTATAGTTTTTAGATTTTTAAAACGTGTTCAATAAGTAGCGCTATGTAAAAATTTATATATATAAAAACCTCTTTGTCCTGTCTGACACATCAACGTGTAGGCCAAACGGCTAAAGGTAAAAATTTAAAAAAGCTAAAATTTGCACTCAACATAGCTGAGACAATTTTGTCGGCGTTTTGCGAAATTCCACCTGTAAGTGCGTCAAATTAAGGTCAAAGGTTACGGAATTGCTTAGTATGAAAAACTTTTTTGTTTCTTAAGATTTCTAAATCGAAAGTCTTACCTAAATTAAGACTACTCTTATATGAAGAGTTTTGGGCTAACGAATTTATATGATAATCAGGCTTGTTCCGGTTTTCACTTTACATTTTATGACAATTAATAAAATGCACATTTTCACTTTGAATTTAGGCAAAGTATTTAAAATTGATCGTTTTTCACATTATCGGACTTAAATTCACAATCGCAAATTAAGTTCAATCCGTAAAAATGGCCCCAAATGATATTAGAACAGGTTAAAGATAATTACTTCCGAAAAATTTTGACGGAAGTAAAAACCGGAACAGGCCCCTGAATATATGTATTTAGTAATTCATACAGATCTTTCGCATTAATCTTTATTTATTTTGTGATTTTTAATAGTATAAATATTATTTATTGTTGCAGATCCAATTACACTGAACGATCTACTTGGCTTGTGTGGCGGCAGCGGTGCGGCAACTGCAGCCCAGGCAACAGCAACAGCCCCAGTAGCAACAGCAACAGTAGCAACAACGGCAGCAACTGCAGGCATTGCAGGCAGCGCCGGAGGTAACGGCAGCAGCAGCAGCAGCGGCGTTAATAACTTGCTACTTGGCAATGCGGCGACTGCTGCAGCTGCCGCTGTCGCTGCCACTGGCGATTTAAGTCATCAACAAACGCAACAACAACAACTGCAACAACAACAACTGCAACAGCAACAGCAGCAGCAGCAACAACAGCAACAACAACTGTCGGCAAATGCAGTGTCCTATGCACCACTGACACCGAGCTCAACGCAATCCTCATCGGCCTCACCAGGAACCAAGTCAAGTTTTGATTACTTTCAGGTAAGTGATGATTATACTCTACTTTATTTGCTATCTTCTAATTGCACCGAATTTGCACCTTAAAACTACTCTCTCTCTTTATCTTTCTCTCTCTCTCTCTCTCTCTAAATCTCTCTCTCTTTCTCTTTGTGGTGTGTCTACGTTTTATAATTTCTTTTATTTTCACTCTTTCTATTATATGTATATGTGAATTTATTTAATTTATATATTTCGTTTTTCTTTCTTTTTTCGGGGTGAATTGGCGAACTTAGTTTGAAAATGTTGCACAAAGTAACCCACTTAAGGCTTTCCAAAGATCAAACATCAGCTTCGATTGCTCTGCACCCTTATCGCCAAGTACGCCTTCATCTATTTACAATCGCTCCTTTCACAGTTCACCTTTAGTCAGGTAACGAATGCGGCACCCAATTATTTATATATCTATATATTTGTATAATCATCCATATATTTACACTTTCAACTCGTGCTATTTTACAGTGACAGCAGCAACTCATCCAGTGCCAATGGCCTATCGCTCGACTCAATTAATATGCTTTATCAGCAGCAGAGCTACAACAACTTGGGCAACACCAGCAGCGGCAATCTTGGTCTAAATCTACAGAACGCATCTACACGCTCCAATTCACCCGAGAGCCAGAACAGCAATCAGTCCATCAATGAACCCAATCTACTAGACATGATCGTAAGTAGCCAGGATCGATCGATCAATCGATTCCCTATATTAATATTGATAAATAATTCATAGGAACATTATATCAATAGATAGTTAAGTTCTCAGTTAACTAATCAAATGATATATTGTCAAAAAATGTATAGAAATTAATGTTATTATTTGAGTTTATATATTTAAATAGACTACATAAAAAAGGTCTAATAATATCAAAATTGGGAACAAAACTTGGAAACTTTTAATGAAATTGTAAAAATATGGAAATCAAAATTATTAAATTAAATATTAAAAATATTTTAAAAGCACAAATTTTTAAATATTTAATTTTAAAAAGAAAATTAAATTTATATTAAAGAAATATTTAAACGGAGTCGGAAAAAACAAAAATACTTTTTCATTAACCTTTTTCTTACATAAATTTCTTAGTTTTTGCTTTATTTTTTCAACTTTATTGTGTTTTCTTTAAATGTTTTACTTAGTTATTTGTTTCTGTAATTTTTGTAAGAATATTCGATTAATCAGTTAATTTAATTCTCATTCTAGAATCTGCTATCTGTTAGCAATAATAAGCTGGCTTCAATGCAACAGCAGCAGCAGCAGCAACAACAACAGTTTCAACAGCAGCAGCAGCAACAGCAAAAACATCTACAGCAACAGCAGCAGGTCCAACAACATCATCATCAGCAGCAGCAACAACAGCAGCAACAACAACAGCAGCATCAACAGCAGCAATCATTCAATAATTTGAATAGGAACTATGAATCACAGCTGTTGAGTGGATCACAGCAGAACTTTGATTTGGGCAACAATGATTGCCTGAATCAGTGCAGTCTGGAGAACTTTACGATTGTGGACATGGAATTGGCCAAGTTGCAGAATCTGCAGCGCATCAACACGCTCAAATTGCTGCAAGCGCAAACGCAACAAATGCCTCTACTAAATCAGCTGCTACAAAGCTATGCTGGGAATTTGCCAGCTGCCGCCGGTGGTAGCTCCTCCAATAATCTGAACAGTACGGCAACAGCCAGTTTAGGTAATCTGGTTGGCGGCGGTACGAGCAGCAATGTTAGTGTGGCAGGAGCTGGCAATTCCACTGGCAATTCCACAGGCACATCCAATGATTGGCATTTGGATCGCGTGGCCAAGTTCTACAGAAGCTCGGCGGCATTGTGTGAGGCAACATGCACTTGGAGCGGCCAATTGCCGCCACGTTCTCATCGTATGCTGAACTATTCCCCCAAAGTGTTTCTCGGTGGCATTCCTTGGGATATCAGTGAGCAATCGTTGATACAAATCTTCAAGCCCTTTGGTTCCATTAGGTAAGTGATTGTCTCTAAAATAAAACAAAGTTAAATAAAATAAATATAGCTAGGAATCGTACGTAATAAAGTATTAAAAAAAATTATAGCTAGAAATCGTACGTAATCTTTTTGTTATTATTTTTATTTAAATTATTATGGATAATAAAAAAATATAGCCAGGAATAGTAGGTAATAAAATAATAAAAAAATACAAATAGCTAGGAATCGTACGTAATTTTTTTTATTTTTTAATTGTGTTGTTATTATTTTTATTATAATTATTATGGATAATAAAAAAATCTAGCTAGGAATCGTACGTAATAAAATATTTAAAAAAAATATATAGCCAAGAATCGTCCGTAATTTTTTTTATTATTTTATAATTGTTTTGTTATTATTTTTATTTTTATATTAATTATTATGAAAAATTTAAAAAATAACTATTATTTTTGATTTATATTCTGTAAGATTCGAGAATTGTTATTGGTGAAATTTATCATAATAATTACAAAAATAAATGTACAAAACAGACTTGATTAAATTGTATAATTTCAGCATCGATTTTTATCAAATATTTAATTTCAATAATTAACTCACATTTCCCGTCTCTGAATAAAAATTACTGCAACTTACTAAACAATTCCCTTTATTAAATTGCAGAGTCGAATGGCCCGGGAAGGAGCAACAGGCGACACAGCCCAAAGGATATGTCTACATTATATTTGAATCGGATAAGCAAGTGAAAGCTTTGCTTTCAGCTTGTGTATTGCAAGTCGATGATTCGCATAGTGGCAGCAATTATTTCTTTAAAATCTCCTCGCGACGCATCAAGTCGAAGGATGTGAGTCTGATTAAAGTTTATATCACATTTCAGTTAATTTATATAATTTTCTTCTCATCAGGTTGAAGTAATTCCCTGGATTATAGCTGATTCCAATTTTGTGCGCTCCAGTTCACAGAAATTAGATCCCACAAAAACGGTTTTCGTTGGCGCCTTGCATGGCAAACTAACTGCCGAGGGATTGGCCACAATAATGGATGATCTATTTGATGGTGTCCTTTATGCGGGCATCGACACGGACAAGTACAAATATCCCATCGGCTCCGGCCGTGTGACATTTAGCAACTTTCGCTCTTACATGAAGGCTGTGTCGGCGGCCTTCATTGAAATTCGCACATCCAAGTTTACAAAGAAGGTGCAGGTGGATCCGTATCTGGAGGATGCTCTATGCTCGATTTGTGGTGTCCAACATGGGCCATATTACTGCCGCGAGTTATCATGTTTTCGGTAAATATTTATATTATTTAGACATTTAACTCGATAAATAACAAGTGAGAATAACGAAATTTTAAATGAAAATACAAATTAGGAAATTAGGAATATTTCTGTTAGGAAATTAAAATTAAAAAGGCAAGAAATGGGAAAAGCCAAAATATATTTAATTAAAAATCCCACGATTTTTTACAAATAAGAAAAAAAGGCAAGAAGGCATCTATAATAGGAAAATTAATTTAAATTAGGAAAAAAATATGTAACGCATAAATGCAAAATATCCGAAGTAAAATAGGTATTTTAATTTAAATTTATTTAAATTGAGATGAATTTGAATCATATAATTAAAAGATAATTGGGAACGGAAATTAGGAAAAATTAAATTACGAAATTAAATTGAGAAGACAAAAATTCAAAATGATAAATATTTTATTAAAAATCCATCATTTTAATATTTGATTAATGAGTTGTATTTCTTTGTTGCAGCTACTTTTGTCGCAGTTGTTGGCAATGGCAGCACAGCTGTGATATTGTCAAAAATCACAAGCCCTTGACGCGCAACTCGAAGTCACAAACCTTGGTTGGTTTTGGGCCATCGTCGTCATCATCGACGATTTCGTTGGCATCCTCTGGCAATCGTATGAATGTGGATCAGAAGCTGCAGCAGCAACAACATAATCACAATCATCATAATCATCAACACCAGCAACATCAGCAGCAGCAGCAGCAGCAAAAACTTATTCAACTTCAGCAACATGCCAATCAACAGTCAAACAATTTGAATCTTTTGTCAAATGCCAGCGCTACAAATGCAGCAGCCAATTCATTGTACAACTATCAGCAGCAACAGCAGCAGCAGCAGCAACAACATCAGCAGCAGCAACAGCAGCAACAACAACAACAACAGGCGATTTAAGGCGACTTGGGCCCACTTTTAGCGTACCGTTTTAACGTACTTCAAGTCAAATGTTGGATGTAATTTTTTTTTGAATTTTAAGTGATACCAAAATTTGTGCACTTTTTAGGCAAACAGAAAGCCAACCTTTTCAAATGGCCAGATAGATTTTGAACGGAAATTGTTAGTGTTGCACACACATATTCAAATATTGTAACCTACACACTCAGTTATTTTGATGTATTTACATGAACGGTACGATATTAAGTATATATATATAAGTATTACTATATATATGTAATATGTACATATATACATATATATATTCATAATATATGTATATATTTTCTTTTAGGATAATCATGAGCATTCCTCCTCACATATTATATATATATCTACTCATACTATTTTTTGATAATCATGCTTACATATCAGCATTTGAAGCGGGCATTCGAATGCTTAACGAAACCCCCAAGCAACTTGAAATATTATCTATTTCAATTATCTTATATCTTACTATATATAAATATCATTTTTTTTTTTGCTAAGAAAGCTGTCTCTATATACTTTACATTCCGTATTTGTCTAGTTTATGCAAAACTGCACAAAGTTTTTCTATTAAGTTTATCTTTTTCGTTTACTATTTTTTCGTTTAGTTGATTAGGTTTATAACTCTTTTTTTGTTGTGCTATTAATTAGAAATTTTATAGCTTCTTTTTTTATTAGCCAAGGCAAAGAAAGTTTTTTTTTTGGATTTGTCCGTGCGCGCGTTGAACAGGAAATTGCTATTTTTAAATTCAATTTAAAAATTGTGAATTTACTAAATTGTCACTATGAAATTGTATACAGTTATATGAGTTGGTTATCTTTTTTTTGTTTAGTTATTGTTACCATTAGGCTTAAAATTATTTTGTTGAACATTTACAATACGCTTGATTGTTAAACTTTGTTTTTTTCTATTTGGCTATACTAGTTTTAAAGCCCAAAAACATGCATATTATTTATGTCTTACATTATTTTTCATGTATTTTGAGAAAGGATCTCGATGCTATATGTATGTAAAAGCAAAGCATTACATATTGTACTTAAGAACGCTTTAATTTAATTTAGTGCCAATACATTTCATTGTACACACGCTTATAACACACACACAAACACATACACATACACTATTACACGCAAATATATAAACACAAACAACAAGAAAACTTTTAATTTTCAAATTTCCTCTGTTTCTTTCTTTAAATACTTAACAAACTTAAGCAAATCTATTAACCCTGCGCTTCCCATGCTGATACTTTCCAGTTAGTCTAATATCAAATGTTAAATTCAAACGAATTTAAGCATAAATACAATCAAAAACAAATATAAAATTACTTTACCATGCAACTAAAATACTCCAAATACAAATACGAATACGAATCGAGATATGATGAATTGAGTAACTTAAATAATAAGTATTCATAAGCTATTTATGTACGAATACATACGAATGAACGGGTGTTTTAGTCATTTGTTTAATTTAGAATTGATTTATTCATTTTATTATTAGTTATTTATTATGTTTGTTTGTTGAAGAACGTGAGAAGAGAATACATGCAGATGCATTGAGAATCTACAGGGATTTTAAGGTAGTCTTCGAATAAAGCTAAAAATGTTAATATAATATAAAATGTACTCGTAGCTGCCGATGCAACTACTTAGTTGAATTTGTTTAGTTGTTTTTAAATAGACCTACACAACAATACATAAGCAATTCAGTAAGTAATCAATAGAGATTTTTTGAATGAAACGCGGGTTTTAGGGTAAACTTGGATGCCTCTTAGTGAAACGGTTTCTGTTGTAGCGCCTAGCTTAGTTTCTTTTGCCTAGGACTTGGATCAGTTGTACAGTTGTATTTATAGTAATATGATTTGGTCGGCGAGAACAACATACATATACTCATTTAGTTGATGTAAGTTAAATGAATAAGTAGCTATTGAAACTCTATACAAATGCTAGACAATTATCATGCATTGTTATCTATATACCTATAATATATATAAATATATATATATATATACGAGTATACTCTTATTATAACCTACGCAAGCCTAAACATACATAGTCAATGCCTTCAGTAAAACCAATAAAATAAATATAAATATTAATATTAATATAAATATTAATATTAAAGCAAGTCACCCACTCAAAGGAATACCAAATCGCTTTAACGAATACCACAAATCAAAATGCTTAAATATATATATATATATCTATATTAAACATATACATATTTAATTATAATTTATATGTATATTGAGGAACCAGAATCAGGTGTCGCCACAAAGAACATTCAAGGGGATATGACGGAATATGAATAATATGAAATAAATACTAGAACACAAAGAAATATTAACAATAATCAACTATAATTAAAGCGAATGAACATATACACAAGTATACACGTATACATATAACGAACATATACCTTAAAAAAACAACTAGTTAATAAATTGTATATATTGAAAGGACATTTATAGATACATAAAATGGTGCTTTAGCTGAATTATAATATAATTACAATTACAATGTAATTATAAGACTTATAGAGAACAACAACTTGTCTCCCTTGATTCGTTTCTTATCAGACAATGGAAAATGAAAACCATTTTAAATTAATCATACTTATATATTTTACAGCAAATCAAAAAACAATTTTGAAAAACAAAAACAATTACAAAAACTATATTTAAGTGTTGCGACAGCTGGCAGCACAATTTTATTACGACAAGATCGCAGATAATTCAAGTGTTTTAAGCTAATGAAAGTAATACACTTATCTAAAATTTTCATTTGATTTTCTAAAGGACATTAACACTACCACTAGAACATACTACAGACATGCTTAACTTTTAAATAACTAAAATTTATATACTTTTACTAACTAAATTAAATGCAAATCAAATACTTTTAAATGAACATTTTAAGGCCTTTTTGGGGAATCCCCCAGGCCCAAAAATATTGGTACTTAACCTCAAAGACATACATACTTACACATATATTTTTACTATAATGTTTTTAACGCTTTTACGAGCTAAACTTTTAAATAACGAAACTATTACAGAAATTTTAAACATTTTCCATAACGCTTTCCTTATTATTATTTGAAAGAACAATTTTTTAATGAAGAAAAACCAAAAGAAATAAGAAAAAAAAAACAGCAGATAAAAATGTTGATTACAAATTTAAGAAATTTAATGTATCAATGAATTGAATAAAACGAAATGTAATGGAACCAAAATCGAACGCTTCCCACGCAAAACCGATAATATTAAATTTTAGCAAAGTAAAATAAAAAAAAAACAATTGAATAAATATGCAGAATACATATGGAAACATTAAATATACATACATGTATTTTACAAAACTCAAAAACCATATTAACAAATTAACAAAACACATGTTAATCAAGTTTTATTTTTAAGCAATTTCACACACTATAACTCAATATATTCATATTTTTAAAGTCAGCTAAGGTGAAAAGCCGAAAGTCATGTAATTATACAGAAAAAAAAAACTACCTACTCTTATAAATAATAATAATAATATCTATAAATTCGGCGATATCTTTACCATTTACCATGCATTAACTAAACTATGCTAACTACTTCTAGCTATATTTACGATGAATATTTTTAGTACATATGTATATATAATTATATATATGTATGTATACATTATATATACATATGGAGATGACATTGAGAAACACAAGCGACATGTGAGACACATTTTGGGGGAACATTAGCAAAAACCATTTGCAAATTGAATTTTAAACTAACAATATTTGCACGGCAAAATGTTAAATATTAAAACATGCAATAAGAACGGTTTTTAAAAAGACTATTATACAGACATACTATATTATTATACATATACATATATATATATGTATACTACTTACACTATATACACAAAGAAACAAATGAACAAACAGACAAGTAATAATTTAAAAAAAATAATATTAATGATAATGATGATGATGAACATTACTAAGCTTTTAATGCAAATAATCAAGTACCGTATACATATATTTTAATAATGGAAAGACGATGAATATTTGAATTGAATAAGTACTCGAATCGATTGTTTGAGTACTCGAACCGAGATCGTAACTTATACAAGCTATTGCAAGTTCATATTGTTAATGATATAGCGAGGTATTATAGAATAATAATAAAAATAATAGTACTTGGGGTATTTCAGCTTCATCATTGGCATTGGCTTAACAAATCTATGTCAAGGGAGAACTGTTCTCACCCTAATTCTAATTGATTTTCCCACCTTATATAGGAATATAAACAAAATTACTGCAGTGCCATTTTAAATAGCTTCCGATAAGTAAAAAAAATAAAAATTAATATTATATACTATACATATATATATATACATGCATACACAAACACTTACATACATTATAAAATACGTACATACCTAGTATATATACAAATATATATATATATACCTATTTATGTATTTAACAATTGTTATGAGCTAAAGTTCAAATTGCATTACAGTTATTATGGAAAACAAAACCAAACAAACAAAGCAAATGGAACAAAGTTGAACATATTTTGAGTGCAGAAATTTTTTGAATTTTTTGAATGCTTTTTTCTACGGCATTTTCAAAAAATGCTTGAAAGCGCAAACCCACAGGAGGCATACATACTTACATACATGAATGTATGTAAATACATTTGCATAATCAAAACAGATAATAAACAAATAAAAATAGTTAGGTATATTAAACAATTAACAAACCCCAATATCTATTAATATCAACTAACAAGATTTTTAATGATTGACGAAATATGCGCTTGATAAATAATTAAAAGAAAGAAAAAAAAAACACAGACAGGCTAAAAATAAAACATAAATGTAATAAAATACTCATAATGAATTAAATTAATTTTATCTAAAATATTTATATAAAAATATATGTATGTAAATTCAACCCATACTTATTAAAGAGCTTAAAATGGAGACAGCAAATTTAAAATAATTGTTAATATGTATTCAACAGCAACAACAATAACAAGCGATCAGGTGCAAAAATCAACAACATTAATAATTAATAATAAACAAATATAAACGAATCTCCTTTTCCATGTAATATACCTAAAATTGTATACCAGAGGATTGCATAATGCCCTCACTTCAGATTCTTTTTGTTTGAGTGGATGAGTTGAGTATCAAAAGCATACTTAATGTAAACAATAATAATGACTGCTAAACTGACAAATAGATCTTAACAAAAAAAGAAAATAAAATAAAAAAATACATAAATATATATACCCTCAAAGAGTCGACAATATATGAGCCTGTAAATGAAATACATAGTTAAACAAAAACATAATGCTGAGTATGCAAACTAAAAAGTGTATTGTATATCAACATGAACAACAAAAAAAGAAGGAATAGATAATAAAGGACACACAGACCAAAATACAAGTTCATAAATTATTACAATTGCTCACAATTATCTTATTATTACAAAAAAAACATTCGTATCCGTTGATGATTTACAATATTTGGTGCTTACATATTTAATAACTAAGATTTCAAACAAATTCCATCTTACTCTCCGTTTTACTTTACAAATGATCCCTATTAACTAATATACATAGAAAAAGCATTAGGACTAGTTAAAAATGCACACGTATTTGCTTTGGATATGCGAATTATTTGTTCAGTCTTCTCTTGGCAAAGATTTGATAAATGCCCAAGCAAGCAGACAGAGTGCCAATCGCTCCCACCTGGAAAGTGGACAATTTGCCACCCCAGAGATAACCTTTGGGTAAAGTGCTGACAGCGTGCACAAAATCTAAAGAAATGCGACCAACAGACATCAATTCCAGTCGATGTTTGGCCAGAGATTTGGCATCAATACTAGTTGGACTAGAAAAATAACAGAGAGATTATTAAATGAGTGAAGATTAAATAGAATTCTTTACTTACCTGCTTAGCTGATGACTGCGATTAAGTTTCTCCTGATTCAGCCAGAAGTTGCGAAGAGTGCTGCAATTAAAAAATAAATATATTAAATTAGGAAATGGAAATAATATTTATTTATAAACAGATCATTTTAAAAGGTCACCATATAGCAGATGTTATACAAATTATTGTTATTATATTTTATATTTATTTTATATTATATTATTGAAATGTTATTAAATTTTTTTGACTGGTTTCTATTCATAATTTTTACTGTAGGAAAAAATATATTTAAATTCTTAAAATCTGTTATTATTTGAGCAATGGAATACAAATCATAAATATTTGTTATTTTCGGATTTATAAAAATAATAGTTATCTGTTGACTAATTTAGTAACAGTCTAAAATGGATTTTTTTATTGAAATTAAAGTTTAGATAGCAAACTAACCGCATTAGATTCAGATAGACCGATAGCACCCAGAATATCGAGTTGACATTATCCCAGTTATCAGCATGTTTAACATCCACAATCTTATGCTCGGATAGCCAGCATATCTTCTCGATGGGATAATAGAGCAGGTCCACAATATTGGCAGTCACTCCCAGCATGGCCATAATGCGATCTGGCTCATCCTGTCCCAATCCATACTCCAGGGCATACTGTATCATGGGTATATCATCGATAAGACGCAGTGTGGCTCTAGCTCCAGATATTTTAGAGCTGGCTATGGCATATCTTTTGGCCAAATCCGGATTCCGTTTGGCATGATAGCCAGCCACGAGCTTGGCACTGTAGCACAGCGCTTTCATCACCTGTCAGCGAGATAAAAATAAGTTAATAAACATTAGTAATTAGTAAATAAGTAATACAATTGCACGCGACTATTTACTTGACCCTATTTTTGTTTGCACTTTATTGCAATTTATGAAATTGCTTTCCAGTTACAAACAGATAAAATATTATCAGCGATAAAAAGAATACTACGAATGCTACAAACATCTTGATTGCCTTTCTCCACTCAAGTGCTTTTGGTGTCGCCAGGGGAATTCTGTTTATGTAGGTGGCCAAGACAAGTCTGTGTTTACTTTGACCTTTATTATTATTTAAAGGTGTTTGCGTAAGTTTCTTTGCATTGCGGGCAGTCTATAAATGGGAGTTAAATAAAAAACATGGTAATTAAAACGAAAACCAATCAATATTCATGTTGAAAATTACTTTTTCGCTGGTCATGAATTGATTAAGCTTATTTAATTCTTATTTATTTATGATTTCATTTATTTATGATTTCATTTATTCGTTTTATATATTTTTAGAATTACACATTTATTTATGAATTTATTTAATATTTATTTCGCTTTAACTTTATTTATTTACTTTTCTGTTGTCATTTGTTATTGTGGTTACCACAGACATTAATTAACTTTTCTCCAATGGCGTATGATTTTATTTATACACATATTATAAAATTATTGCTTTTTTTTGCTGATTTTTATTATTTCTCATTTGTTACTTATATATGATTTTAATTATTAAAAATTGTATTTATTATTTATTCTCTTTATGGTTATTTATTATAATAGTTACCATAAACTTTAATTAACTTTTCCCCCATTGTGTATGATTTTGTTACTTTCTTGACGGGTTTATGTTCTGCCGGCACTAATCTCCAGCATTATCTGAACTTTACGCTTGACTAGAGTCTATTAAACAATACTGGAGATAGCATCAGCCTGATAAAGCTTTAAACATTGCAGAATACTGATTGAAAGCGAAAGAAAAAGTAAGGCAAGGTTCAATAATGCCGCTTCCGACTCGTCTATGCTCAAGGTTCCCCAGATCCACAACAACAATAACAACTGCCCGTATTCATGTAAAACCTGTTGTTGCGCTACGATAAAACCGCACACAAGTTGCCACGCTGCATTTTAAAAATAACTACCGTATCAAACTTTCCGAAATTATACATATTTAAAAAAGTGCACTTAACTTTGGTAATAAAAAAAAGGCTTTTAAAAACAAAACTTTAATTGCTAATGCTGCAGTTGCTTACCTTATCACGTCCGCCATAGGAATCAATAATATCACAGAATTCGTTGACAAACTTTGTAGTGCTGCTCATTTTTTTAACTCTTATAATTTTGTATTGAACCGACGAATAAACAATAATTAAAGTCCAAGTAAAGCTGCCGCGCGAACTGCTGCACGACAAGACAACAAAAGCTGCTATCACTTATCGAACAGCTGTTGCATTGCTTATCGGAGAAATGCCCAACTATCGATTACTTTAGCGGCTATCGTGTGCAACACTAGCTAACTAGCGAAACTATTGCACGATGGTGCTGACAGCTTCTGGGAAGCAAAAAAATATATTTTAAGCGGGTGTGAAAGGCGAAAAGGCTAATGATGTCAATTTAAATTTATTAAAATTTTTCTTATACATTTTTAACCAAACCACTTTTTAATGATTGAACGTAATCATGATTTAAAAGCCAGATTTGACGGGCAGCAATGTTACTGCACGACAAGACAAATATCGAACAGCTGTTGCTATCGATAAGCGTTTGCTGCTGTCGTATGCTACACTAGCAAAAAGTGATTTGACGCTGCACAACACTGCATATACACACAGCACGGATGCTACAGCGAGTTGCAGGAAAGGATTAGGATTTGGTGAAGGAAGGACCACGAACAGAAATATGAGTTTGCCGAATGCGAGCAACAATAATCATGCATCATCGCCCATCTATAGCAACAACAACAGCAACAAATCTGTCATAAAGAAAAGTTCGAAAAGCGATTTAATGCGGGCCGCAGTTGGTTTATTGCTGAAGCAAAAGAATTATGTGGTAAGTGCGAAAACAAAATGCAAATGTGATTAATAATACAATAATTAATTAATTTCCAACACATTGCAGGGCAGCGAAAAGTTTCGCAGATCCGATTTTCTTTTGCAGCAGAACAAAAGTCAATTTGCAGTAAACAAAATGTTGGACACAGATCTGCATGGCGGCAACAGTTTCACCTACTCCAATGTCCAAGTCATCACCAATAATCAGCACATGGTTGACCAGCAGTTTGGACGCTTCTCCCAGTTTGTGGAAGCCCAGCCGGAGCAATTGCGTGTTGAAATGAAACGCTTCTATGCGCCAATGCTGTGTCATCTGTACCTGGAGCTGCTCAAGGCTCGCGAGTCAAAGGGCGCTGTGGAGTTTCTCAAGAAATATGCCCACCTGGTGGCTCCAGTCGATCTCTATGATGCTCCACTGCCCACCAAGATCAACGGCTGCTCGGTGACGAGTGAAACGCAGTTGGCAGCTGCCTCCGAGTGTCACATACGCTTCGCTAGCGAGGCACAAAACACCGGTGATACGGAGCTGGATTACTTTATGAAATTAGTACAAATTCTGTCCGGCTGCACGAAGCTGGAGACGGCCGAGTCGGATTCAACTGTTGCGCATTTTCGCGCCTCCAAATACGAGTTGCATACAACGGCTCAAGTGGTGGACAGAATTGGCGCCTATTTGCAAAGACGAGGTCATGTGCTCATCTTGAATCTGCTCTACACATGGATTCACATACACATTGTGGACAACGATCAGCGTCTGTTTACGGAAGATCAGCTGCTGGGCATCAGCGAGGAAATGGATCCCATAGAAGGCTACGAAGCGGATGAAAGTATTACAAGTCGCAGTGAACACAAGACTGCAGTTAAAAATGCCAAAAAACGTGCCGCTGAAGAGAATGTCTTCAAGCTGGAGACGGATATTAAAACGGAGACGGATTCCTCGCCAGCTGCAGACAAAACCAAACTGAATATTGACGCCTGCCTTCATACACTTAAAGCCTCCACAGAGCAAATACTTAAATCACAAGTAGACATGCCGTGTTTCTACAGGATTAGCGAAAGGTCACGGGGTCTCACATCTGCTGATGTGGATGCCAATGAGTGTCACATGCTGGCGGGCTTTGATAACTCATCTGTTCAACTGTGGCAACTAAATCAGCATAGATGTAAAGGCAAGAGCTTCTACAGACGTGCTCCACACTCGCAATGCAACTGGGAGATCAATAATTGCAACGATGAGGAGCAAGAGGAACTGGATAGCGATGAGGAAGCAATCAAATGCACCTCAGAGGAGCGACGTGAACGCAACAAAGCACTTCGCAATAAATATGCAGACAACTCCTTGTATGTAACTCACTAATAATTATTTAATTCGTTTATAACAATCATTAATCATTGCAGCAATGAGTACGGCGGATTGCAGTTGCGTGGTCACACTTGTGGTGTCACCAATGTGCGATTCTCGGCACACTATCCGCTTTTGTATAGCGTGTCCAAGGATTGTACGATGCGCTGCTGGCGAGCACATAATCTCCAATGTGCGGCAATATATCGCAGTCACAATTATCCCATTTGGTGCCTCGATGAGAGTCCAGTGGGACAATATGTTGTCACTGGCTCCAAGGATTTGAGCGCACGTTTGTGGTCCTTGGAGCGCGAGCATGCGCTCATCATTTATGCAGGCCATACACAAGACGTTGAGGTATCCTTAATAATACTTTACTTTGATTTCTGGGGATATTGAAATAACTTGATTATTGCATTGTTTCAGTGCGTCGCATTTCATCCCAATGGCAATTACCTGGCCACCGGCTCGGCGGATCACTCGGTGCGTCTGTGGTGCGCCACAAGTGGAAAACTGATGCGCGTTTTTGCCGATTGCCGACAGGCGGTCACTAGTCTGGCCTTTAGTGCCGATGGCAAGATGCTGGCCGTTGCCGGGGATGAGTCCAAAGTGAGGATATTTGACTTGGCTGCCGGTGCGCAGCTGAGTGAGCTCAAGGATCATCCGAGCAGCGTTACATCATTGGCTTGGGGAGCACACAATCAACAGTTGGCCACCGCCTGCAGCGATGGCAGTCTCAGACTGTGGGACATTAAAAAACTGACTCCCATGAGGTGATTTGAACTAAACTTATTCGATCTATATTTGCTAATTAAATGATATTTTGATTTCACAGCGAGAGCAGCAGCAGCACCTACTCATCATCATCATCATCATCGTCATCATCAGCTACAACGAATCGTCTCTTAACTCTAAATAGTTCCTGCCAGCGTCTGGTCAATGTATTCTATGGACGCAGTAAAACGCTCTATTGCATAGGCACTTGAAGTGAACCGGAAGTCATCGTAAATTGTTTATAAAATCAAATAATTTATTTGTAATAAGTCTGTATAATAAGTATTACTGTTACTATCAAGTGAAACAATGTGTTTTCTTTTTCTTCTCGTTCGACGATTCTAAAATACCAGGGATAGTTTTAACTTTAATTTTTCGATCTAAATAGAGAAATATAAGATAATAATTGAATTTCCATTTTTAGTTTGAAATCATAATATATTTTTGTAATTTTTATAATAACAATTTACTGCAAATATATTTTGCAATGTTCCAAACTGTTTTATAGAAAATCTTCCGAATGAAAGAAAATGCCAGATATTCCATTATTTGATGGGGTATCCTGGAAAGGATACATTTTTATTGTAAATTTTTAATTTAAGAAATTAATTTTAGCTCTTATTTAAGATCTCAATAAAAACAATACAAAATAAATTCATTTAAATTGTTATTTAGAAATCATAGTATATTGTCATATTGATTATGAAAATTGAACTCAAATGTCTATTGAACCGGGAGGTATATTTCAAAATGCTCTCGACTCAATGAATATTAACATTACAAATTTTAAATAAAAGTAATATGATTTCTGAATAAAAACTTAAATTATTTTATAATTTGATAGTTTTTTTTATTTAGATCAAAAATAAGAATTATTTATTAATTCAACAAATAATTACTGTTTTAATAACTATAATCATTACGCTCCTTGCACAATAGGATAGGATTATTCGTGATGTATATAACTATTATACATACATAATCTACATCGTCATCATCATAAATATATGTATATATCTGCGGATTCAGCTTATTATAGACAAGTGTCTAAAAGTGAATTAAATGATTATGTACTCATTTTACAGCTGCAAAGTTTAACTATATATATTGTATATGTATAATTATCTGTATATGTACAATCAAATGTACTTACAATGATTTTGGACACTCGCACAGCCCATTGGAACAAAACATAATCAAACTTAAATTAATTCCATTTGTGAATCTATAGTACAATAAGTTTACATAAAATTTTTAAGCCAGGCAGGAATTATTTGATACAGAAATTTGATAGATGTAAATGAGCAGTGTTTTCTTGATTGTTTGATAAATGTTTTAACAAGATGGCTAAACTATTCGACTCTTCAACTTACGAGCTAGATGCATAAATATGGGCGCAGAACATGAATAAATTAATTGGTATGTCATACAAATAAGTGGTTTAGTCATAGGCAAATCTATTGACACACTATTTAACTAAATATTTGTTTCACATTATTATCAGTTTTTGCATTGTGGAACTTGAAAATCTCGTATTCAATGGTCCTGAGACCATGTCAACAAATCTTGGATGCTATAAATAACATATGAGTATACAATTATAATCTTATTTAATTGTAATTGACTTTAACTAGCGCTTGTGACGTCCACGTATAAGTTGCAGTGCCTTTGCCATGAGTGGAGCCTTTTTGTTGCGCATCGGGGCAGCTGTGGTGAAAACAATATAAACATTAAAGAATATTCACTTGACAAATGATAATGATAAACTAACAAACTTGTGCAGCATCACGGGCAGAGTTAAGCACACGGAGTCGAGCATCTCCCACCTTGGCAGCATTGGGCGTGACATTGGACAGAGCTGCGACCCGTGCGGCTGGCGTGGCAATAAGTTTTCCTTTGGTGCCATATTGTTCCTGCTTGCGTTGGACATTGCGCGGTGGCTTAACCATCGAGTCAACAAATGCCAATTGAGTTTTACGCACAGGCGCCTCGCTGATTTTCTGTGATGCCTTAATGCTCTCGGCGATTGTGCTCAGTTTGCGTGCCTTCTCCTCCTCGCAACGCTGTGAAAGTAAAGATCAATTAATTCAGGAAATTTAATAATTTTAATTGTTAAAAAAATCAATAACTAAAGAATTTATTACTATCTAGATTATAAAAATTAAATTCAATAATTATATTTCATTTATCAATGAGAAATCATATTATAGCTATTATCAACTTTAATTATACAAATAATTGAATATATTATAAAATTGAATAAATTATATATAAATTTTAATGAATGAAAATGGAAAATTAACATTATCTAGAATACAAAAATTAGATTCAATAATTATATTTAAATTATTAATTGGACATCATATTATAGCTATTATCAACTTTTAATAAGCTAAAAATTGTGCATGAACATTTGATAAATAAAAAATTGTATTAAAATTTGAATGAATGAATTGAAATATAACTCATTTTTTACTTCTTTTTAATTCATCTTTCTAAGATTAATTAACTAATTATCTTTCTAAGATAGCCCATCTAAAATTAGTATATCTAGGACTTTCTCATTCATCTATATGAATTTTCTCGGTTTATGCTACGTTACCAAAAACATTTCTCGCCACGTTTCCATTTCCTCCCTGTGCTGACTGCGACAATGCCGATGGACATGTTGCTGCCAAAGGACATCGCTGTCCTCCATCAAATACGGGTTGTACTCTTCAACATTCAATAGCTGATGTGGCGTGGCACGTTCCAGCACAGGACGTAGCACCTCAAAGGGCACACCTCCAGTGTACTCCAGAGCTAACAGACAATGAAATTCACAAATTGTAATATTAATTTATACAATTTATCAGTCATTTCTTAGCTACCGTCAATATTCTTTTGCAGCACACGTATACACAGATCAAAGAGCGACGGTACTTGAAGAATTTGTCCAGTTCTAACGCCTGAGTAGATTTTGGTGCTGCAAAATAAAAGAGATTTTAAAAGGATACACACAACAATTATGTAGAAGAGATTACCGCATTGTCTTGGACGAAATGCCAGCTGCCAACGCCTCAGATTCATTGATCCTCGGTGCCCTGTGTGCGCTGCTGCTGAGACCGTGATTGAAGACGACATCCATGACCGTTTGATTCAGTGGCATGGGTTTATAGTTGTTTGATATTGTTGGCAGTTCTAGGGCTATACTGGGGTCCAAAGGTTCCAACTTGGCCGACGATGCCAGCAGCTCAGGTTTCTTAAATGATATAAAAACATAAAGATAAAAAGATTAATTTTGTTATGTTTTCCGGTAACTCGTGCGAATTCCGAATATATTTTGAAGATTTACAAAAATTAATTACTATTCAACAAAAAATTAACAACAAAGACTAAATAAACAAAAATTTGAATATTTAATTCATCAATATTAAGAAAAATTAGTTATTAATTTTAGATTTCTTTAGTGATCATGATTCTAAGTAAATAAGACGACGAAATGTAATTTTTTTCGGATGATTTTTGGAACTTTACAAAAATATTCAAAAAAGAAATCAAATAAAATAGCAAAAATTGCGATTTTTAAAATAAAATATTAAAATTAATTTAAGATCTAAAGTTTTTACTTTCCATTATTTCTTTCGTATATTCCCTTTTATTAATATTTAGTATTTTCCTAACTTTTGGTATTCCAAATTTTTATTTTATTTTTATATATTTCCTGACTTTAGTTTCCCGATTTTTATTTCCTTATTACAAGTTTCCTAGTTTTGTTTAGCTAATTAATTAAATGCTCCAATCTTTTTATTCGTAGTCTTCGATTTTTAATGTAAAATATTTTAAATTAAAAAGTTTTGCTTTCCAATACTTCTTTCTAGTCAAATCTATCCAAATATAATGTTTATATTATTATATTTAATATTTTCCTAATATTTGTCATCCCAAAAATTGTTATTTTCTTGTAATATATTTAATAATTTTGCTTTCCCAATTTGTATTTCACGATTAAATATTTGCTAGTTTTGTGTAGCTAATTAGTTTGATGCTCCTATCATTTTATTCTGTGTCTTTTATGTCAAAATTCTTATAGTGTTGTTTATTTGCTTTTCTTACCCTTGTGCTCGTTATCCTGCTGGAAGTTGTTGTAGTTGTTGCTATTCGCTTGGCTGCATTTGGAGCAGCGGCAGATCCTGTGTTGACTGTGGATGTTGTTAGTGTTGTTGATGATGGTTTGTTGGGTGACTTGAGCTTGAGGGAATTCTTCTTGCCACTTATTGGCATGTTGAGCATGCCAAGAACATCATCAAAATTCGCACCCATACTGGAATCAAAGCCATCCGCCGTCTCCTTCTGCTCAACTGCATCGGTTTTGGGTTTGCTTTTTGGTTTCTTTGCCTGGGACGAATCATCATCTGGTCGCTGTGGACTGCGTACACGCTTCGAGGATGACGACTTGGATGACGATGACGTTGAGGAAGATTTGTGTTTATCTGTTTTCTCTTTGGCCAACTTTTGTTCGTTGTTATGATGTGATTTGTCCTGTAACATAAATAAAAATGTTATTAAATGAATTGATTAAAAGCAGAGTTTGAAAATGTGAGAAGTTAAACGTAGTAATTACTCAAATTAAAGTTATTTTTTTTATTTTTTAATTTAGAAATGTCAAATAATATTTAAGCTTCAATTTTGAGCTACGATATATATTGAAAATATTTATATTTTTACCAGACGATTCAAACTGTGAGAACTTTAACGTAATAATTAGTAAAATTAAATGTATTCTTTTTATTTTTTAATTTAGAAATGTCAAATAATATTTAAGCTTTAATTTTTAACTACGATAGATAGAAAATATTTCTAGTTTTACCATGTGATTGAAACTGTAAGTTTAACGCAAAAATTAAATGTATTCTTTTTATTTTGTAATTTAGAAATGCCAAATAATATTTAAGCTTCAATTTTTAATTACGATATATATTGAAAATATTTATATTTTGACCAGAGAACAACAATAAAATGCGACAAATCAATAAATATTTATATAATAGCAGGTAAAATAGTTTAAATTATTTCAACTGGTTGTTTGTGGAGTAAAAACCGGTTTGTATATGTATTAAAAAATAGTATAAATATGAAGTAATCTACTAAAACATTAAGAACATTCACACTCAGAAAAAGTAGCAAAGCATGTTTACAAGATGGTTAATTAATAGTTATTTATAATATATTAATTAAATTAATATTAATTATAAATAAATAGATACACACCTCCTTGCTCTTGTCATGCTTGGATTTGCTCTGATCGCTTTTATGGCTGCTGCTGCTGTGATGTTTTTGTTTGCTGTTGCTGCTGTCGCTGCTGTGGTTGCTCCTGTGATTGTTGTGATTGCTGCTGGACTTGGCAGGAGTTGAGCTGAGTGACTCCTTCGACTTTCGATGCTCGCTGCTGCTGTTGCTGCTCTTCTGCTCCTTGCGGTGTTCCTTGCTCCTGGAAATTGTCTTATCATCGCTGCTGCTTTTGTCCCGCTTATCGCTGCTCTTGGAGTGACTTTTGCTACTGCTACTGCTGGATTTACTTTTGTGGTCGCTGCTTTTGGGTCGTCGTGATTCATGCTTGGATTTGTCCTCGCCGCCTGAGGAATTGCTGCCCTTGTTCTCCTGATCCTGTTCCTCATCACTGGAGCGTCGACCATTTGATCTATTTGAATCATCCTCATTGTTATTATTACTTTGTGTTGTGGGCTCCTCCTCAGCAGCGACCATAGCCTTCCATTTGGTGACTAGAGTTTTAGCAGCAACGCCAACTTCTCCATTAATCTTTCGCAATGCATTCACCGTCTTCCCAATGCCCGTCTCCTGCAGGTGCTCGAATGTGATCGGCAGATTGAACAGCTTTGTGATGCAGTGCAGCAGCTGCGGGGAGTAGGCAAGTAGTGGGATTACGATTAGGATTAGGATTAAGCAGCTTATATATGGATTATTCATATGACAAGATCATTTACTCAATTCTTTCTACTTTCGTGGGTAATATTTAAAAGAGTTTATGTTTACGGATGTGGAAAAATAGATTAATGGCAACAAGTTAGAACGCCACAGTAAAGAAGCTCGACTGTTAGATACCCAGTACTCCTACTAACCATAAATTAAATAAATAAACAAAAAAATACATACATATGAAGGTGAATGAAAATAATAAAAAAAAACTGGATTTTAAATTAATTTCATTCATTGTAATATTTTAAATAATAAAAAAGAATTTTTGTTTTCAAAATAAAATACAGTTAGTCAAAAAAGTGTTTTCACAAAATAAAAATTCACATAGGTGTTATTTAATTTATTAAATATTGTTTAAATCGAAAAAAAAATATTATTTAATTTATTAACTTCTTCTAAGAACCATAGTCAAGGATAATAAGATACAAATTAAAATGAATGTCCATAATATATACTTTTTTTGCAAGAGAGAATGTCTAAATTATTCATTTTGTCAAAACATTTTCTTGACTAACTGTATGTGCATTTTTTACTTTGTCAAAACAATTACTCGACATACTGTATGTGTATGAAAATACGTGTTGGGCAAGGACTTCCAAGAATCTGGCTATCGGGTCTCTTACAGTCGAGCACACCCGACTGCAACGTTCTTAGGTACCACATAAATAAACACTTGAATATGTATGTATGTATGTATGTACATAAGATGTACAAAGTTGTACAACAATTGTTTGTCAATTTCCAAAGCATAAACTTAATAGAAAATTTACAAACTCGCTTAGGGGAATTACACAAGTGGCAGAAATAGCGTTAACAGAGAGAGAGAGAGAGAGAGAGAGGAAACCCGACAAAGCTGATTGAACAGAAAATGGGAGAATGGGGTGAAAAACTTACGCGTGTCTCATCCTCGCCATGGCGTTCAATGCTGCGTTGATAATGGCGTACAACATCGGCCAGATTGCTAGTGGACGTCATCACGTCTGCTTAAGTGCAATTAACTGCTTTACACCTACAACAGTTTGGGTTTTTTAGTCAATAAAAATGGCACGCAGGCAGCTTCACTTTATTATCAGCTTTCCAGGAAAATGCAGCGTACCACAAAACACAAGCACACACACACACTCACGCACTCACAACGAATATGTCTCCTGTAGAGGAGCACAGTTATTGATATTACTATGTATGGGACATAGCTGTAAGCTTGTTAAAATTTATATATTTTATAATTATTTCACTTAACTGTGTGACTTTTCACTTTGAATACTTCGTTTGCCAACACTGCAAAACAGCTGTAGAGCAGTGTTGCCAAGTCAGCTTCTTTCCCATCAGATCTGACGTTTTTCGAATGTCAATCGCGTTCTAGCTTTTTTGAAGTTAAAAGAACTACCAGAAATATTTCAAATTATTACTGATATATTACTGTTGTATATAGTTGTAATATAATATATATAATTTAAAGTTAACCTATGAAGCATAAAATCTTTTTATCTGGCTTTCTTCAAGATTTCCCAGTTTATTCTAGCTATTTTTAATTGATGATATAGCCTTCTTAGGCGTTGATGATGTTGGCAGCACTGCTGCAGAGGCTGTTCAAAATGAAGTTGGCTGCGCACGCAATTTTGAGAAGTGTTAAGTATGCTGCGCGTCCAGCGCACAGCTGCTTTTGACATTCGCTCTTGTCACATATCGATATATGTGCACAATCGATAGCTTATGAACAACACTAGACGTCTTGCAGTGTTGGCAACACTGTGCCCATTTTGTTGTGAATTATTGTTAATTTTTTTTAATCGAATTTGTATAAATCGTGAATAGGTGTGGAATTAATTGCGGACAGAGTGCAGCATGTGCCAGTTGTTATAAATACGTATATATTATTAATAAACTGTATACGCGAGCGTCTTAGAAAATGACCATGGGCGAGCGTGAGCCAACTTCGTCTCTCGTTCTGCCCGTTATACTGAGGCCTATTTTCACACAGGTAAGTTGGTGTTAGTTGTTCCATGTGAACAATAATGCTATTGTGTGATGGTGGTGGTGGTGGTGGTGGTGGTGATGGCGGATGGGGGAGGGCTTGGCCAGTTAAATGCAATGTTGCGTAAACGTAAAACGTTAATTGTTATTTACAGTTGGAGCGACGCGACGTTGGCGCGGCACAATCATTGCGCTCAGCCATATTAAAATCGGAGCAGAATAATCCGGGCTTCTGTTATGACCTCGTTGCGTCGATCGTGCGACGCGCTGATCTAAATGTCAACCTAAATGAGGCCGTCTTGCGTTTGCAGGGCAACATTACCGAGGCAGACCGTAAGTAACACACACACACACACACACACACCTACAGTTGTGTATGTGTGCGTGTGTGCGATTTCATTGTTTTTATACGCTTGCAGTGAAGGTATTATGATTTTGTCACCAAATGTGTAACGCATTCAAAGATGCGTGACTATAGTTAGTCAAGAAAGTATTTTGACAAAATAAAAACTCATATATTTGTTTAATTATTTAAAAAAAAATTAAGTTCGATGAAAATTATTTAACTTTATTTAACTTGCTCTAAGTAACATAGACAAGAATAATAAAATAGTTTAAAATAAATAAATAAAAATTCATACAAAATATATACATTTTATAAATTGTCTAAATTTTCGATTTTGTCAAAAGACTTTATCGATCAACTGTATACAGTATGTCAACTTATTGTTTCTTCAACAGTTAGTTAAAATAACTGTTTTTATGAATTACAAAAATTTGCATATTTTATTTAACTAAAAACTAATACCTTTAATTGGTTTTAAATTTTTTTAACTTATAGTACTCTGGGAAATAAATATCGTCTTATTTTTTTGTAAAATACAATTAAATATGTCTATTCTTCTTCATATCAAATTAATTACTTGACATACTGCATAATTATTTAATCTAGATAAGTTGAGTCTACAAAGCTATATATTTTAATCTGAAACAAGTTTCTTAGTCTGAAGCTATCTTGAATTGCAGGAATAAGATCGTTATATCATATAGCTGGCATAGGAGAGATCGTTCAAAAATAAAACTTTAGTATAAACATTCTTTGAGATATTTCAACCAATCTTAAAGATTGTGTATTTTGTATTGTCTTATACATTCAGAATAAATTGTCTTTAAATCGGAGTACTATAAGGTCTTCTTTTTTCGTTTCAGTTTTTAATTTAAATATGTATATTATTAACATAATTGTTAATTTTTAAACACTTAATTTTTCATTTAGCCGACAGTTTTTAGTCGTGAATAAATACATATATAAATATCAGATAGTTGTCATAGGAACAATCAGTTATAAACTGTATACAGCGTTCTGCAAGGGTATCAGATCTTCGACGAGACGCAGAAATAATTTGTATTGTATTCATTTATTTGCTTTTTGATTTATTTACATACGCAGTTAATGAATATCGCTTAACACGGACTGAAGAACCCTTCCAGGAGTTGAATCGCAAGTCGGTGGCACTTAAAGTGATACTCAGTCGCATACCAGATGAGATCAATGATCGCAAGACCTTTCTCGAGACTATCAAGTGAGCTTTTCATATTATAATTAAAATACTTAAATCACGCTAATTGTTTGATTTAATTTGATTTGCAGGGAAATTGCAAGCGCCATAAAGAAGCTGCTCGATGTGGTCAACGAAATTGGATCGTTTATTCCGGGAGTTACGGGTAAACAGGCTGTCGAGCAGCGTAAAAAGGAGTTTGTTAAATATTCAAAGAAGTTCAGCACAACGCTGAAGGAATACTTTAAAGAAGGACAGTAAGTTCAAACATTTTATAATAATTTATAATTAATGCAAGTATATTAAAATAGGGAACATTTTAACTAGGAAAAATATATGGAAAAGATAAATATTCAAAAGATACGTAAATTTAACTAGTGAAAATATTTGCAAAAAAAAACTGGCCGATTTTTAATAAAATATATTTTATTTCAAAAGTTTGCACTCTTTCCAATTAAAATTTATTATTTTGGTCGATTTCCAGAAACTGCTAAAAAGCATAACATTTTGTTGTATTTAGAAACAATCATAAACTCAATTTAAAGTCAACCAAAATAATGTTAAATTGTGAAAATAATTGAAGAATGAAATATATATTTTATTTTAGTGTTTGAAATTAAGATTCGGAAAAACAAAGTTATTTCTATTAATGCCATTTTTATTTAAATTTCCTAATTTATGCTTTCTCTCTTTCCATCCGAAATTTTATTGTTATTTCTTGGCACTGCCTTATTTTTTCAATTTTATTCTAAAAAAATAAATATTTAATTTAGTGGTTAAAAATAAAATTAAAGATTTCCAGGGTAGATTTATTTTTGTAATTTTTGTACTCTGAATTTCCTAGTTTATGCTTCCTTTTTGTCCATCCTAAATTTTATTGTTGGTTTTTTTCATTGCCTTATTGTTCCAATCTTATTTTTAAAGAAATATGTGCAAACGGAATTCCACAAAATCAGCCGGTTTCTTTAATCGTCTCGTATCTGGTTTCTTATCTAACAATGCTTTAACCGGACTCCATAGGAATGATGTCATCCTATTGTTGTTCCGATTTCGTTTATTTATCAATTTAATCAGTTGACAATGACTGTGCACATGTGTGTGTGTGTGTGCGTGTGTGTGTGTGAATACAACTGCATTTTAAATCAAATTCAAATTGCAGCAATTATTCATAGAGAAAGAAGTTAAATTTGTAATTTAATTGGGAAAATTTAATTTATTTAGCCTTTAACTTATAACTTACAATTTATTTTCTTTGAATTTATTTTTATACTATTTTTATTATATTTGTTACTAATTTGTATATATTTATTATTTTATTTTTATAATATTTATTACTAATGCTTAGTATATATTTTTTCAATTTATTTATCAATTCAATTTAATTGTAATTAATATTTTAATTCATTATTTTACAGCTTAAATTGTACATTTTTTATTTAATTTCTTAATTTAAATGTATGATTACTTCCAGTATTTTTTAACATAATAAAGTTAATAATAAAATGTTCACATTTCTTCTATTTTCAGACCGAATGCAGTATTCATAAGTGCACTTTTTTTAATAAGGCAAACGAATCAAATAATGCTGACAGTTAAGAGTAAATGCGAGTAGAAAATTAAATGTTTTAATTAATGCAAAACTTAGTGGCATTTTAATTTTACGTTTAACTAACAATCGGAAAACACAACAAACAAAATAAATAAACAAAAAAAAGCAAGAAACACATTTTGCAATAGCCTGTTGTAATAAAAACAAATTGCTAAATAGGCCTAATGTATTTAAATAATTCTAATCACAACAAAATTCCAATACAATAACTAAAACAAACAAAATGCGAATTAGAAACTGAAACTGAAACTTTTCTCTTTTTCGTATTTAGTCAATTGTGCGCGTTTGTGTTTTTTGATTTTGTTTACAATTTATTGTAAATAATTCATCCGTTTTCTGTTAATCACAACATGAGAGTTTTTTTTACATATATTAATTTCTATTTAGGGGAACGCGAACACAAATAAATTTAATGTTAGTAAAAAGCGAAAACGGGACACAGGAAATGTACTATGAGGATAAAGAAAGCAACAAAATGAAACAATTGAATTTTTAACTGTTTTTAATTGTTAGAGTTTGAAATTTATAACTATACATAAATATAAACAAAATACACTTACTTAATGATATGTTCAATTTGAAAAGGCGAAAGACAGTAGCTGAGATCGCTAGCGAAAACAAGTGAAAGAAAAAAATTATTTTATTTTTAATAAATGTTATATGAAAAAATAAAAAAGAACGCATATTGTAGAAATAGAAAAACAAAACGACAAATAAAATGTATTTATATTCCAATATTGTATTTACTTATTTCCTGACTTGGTTGCTAACGTCGCACTGTGAAAAAGTAACAGCAACAGCGCATTAATTATACTATAATTAATTAATTTTCATTTATAAATATGTCGTCCCTCTTTTGTCTGTTTTGCGAAACAATTTTCGCCACCTGTGGTTTTGTTTTCAAAACAAAGGACGAATCGAACGAACAAACAACTGAACTTCGTTCACTTTGGTGAGTAGTTCAATCGAACTTATTCTGAACGATAAGCCGGCGCGCTATTTAAAATGTGTATTTAATTTTGTTCATTAAGCAATAAATTATTATTTAATAAAACCATTTAAATTGGAATTTTTTAATAAATTAATAAATTTATCAATAAATTAATAATTTAATGAACATTTTTTATTAAAAAATGGATAATATAAAAGTGATAATATTTATTAATGTTGGGAATTCATCAGTCCGAGGGGGTGAAGTTGTATTAAATTAATTTCAAATCAAAAATTCGAAATTCGACAAAATTCGAACAAAAATCTATGCAAAACCAAAAATAGTTCCATTTTGCATTTTGATCTGAATGTGGGAATGGAGCTTTTATGCTGGAACCAAGGAACCATTATAAAAAAAAATAACTGCGCGCGCAGGCCACGATAAAATCAGAGTACAACCAGCAGCAGCGAGCGAACAGCACAGCAAACCGAGGAGCAGCGCGACCGAGATGACCCACTTTTCGGTTTTCGCATTCAAAATCCAACTGCTGTACAAAATAAAATTGCACTTCTTTTTCTAAACTAGCATTTAGTTAAAAATAACAAAAAAATTAACAATAACAAAAATCAAGCGCGCGTTGTATATTATGTAAAGTTCAAAAACCCGTTAACTAGTGTAAACTCTATGCATTTATGTAAATTCTCTAGCGATAACGTGGAAAGTGGAAAAGGGCGACCTGAAAAATCAGCAGCCCCAGCAGCAGCAATCAAGAAGAAGCAGCAGCAAAAAGGTTCGCTAAATGTTCATTTGGACATTTCGACTTTTCCAAAGAAAATCTTTAATTTTGTGCTTATTAATCGAAAACCAAAAGTTGGTCAAACAAAATTCCAAAACTGAAAACCGAAGGTTTCAACGACCTCACGAAAAAAAAATTTCGCTGTACACCAAATGGGGAAAAAAATGATTTTCGCTCCTTCTCGCGAAAATCTCGTATTTTCATTGTTTAACTGAAATTAAATGAGAATTACTGTAATAACAACAAAATGAAATGTAACGCGTGTGCAACAAAAATAGTTTCAGTGTTATAAAATGCTTAATGTATGCAAATAGAAAGATGTGAAAAGTAAAAGTGACTGAGACTTCGACTTTAGGCATATCGACGAAACGATAAAAAAAAACCAGCTTGCCAACGTAAAATTACACACACACACACACACATACACCCACATATATGGATGAGTACAAGCTCATACACACACACACAGGCGTATAAAAGCGCGCACGCAAAGGCAACAGAAATCCAAATGCGAATGTGAATGTGAAAGCAAACAGAACCGTTGAATGAAAACGAGTGTATATACATATGTGTGTGCGTGTGTGTTTGTGCATATATGCGCATTCGCTTATTAATGTTATGCCTACTACTTATGCACAAATGCATAAATAAGTAAGCCAAAAATTGACAAACAAATTGCATTTGTGCAAAAAGGCGCGCGCGCACAACTCACAAGCATACGCACACACACACACACATACATATGTGTGCTTATATACAGTATGTCAATTAATTATTTTGACAAAGAATATAGTCCATTTAACTGTTTTTTTTTTATTTTAAAAGAGAGTTAACACCCAATGGAAATCGGAAATACAAGTATAAGAAAAATCGTAATAAATAAAATAATTGGTATTTTATTTGGCAAACTAAAATATGTTAACTTTGTGCTTTTGTGAAAACAATTACTTGACGTACTGTATGTGCATGTAAGCGTAGAACGTGAATAGACAGAGGCAGTGAAATTGGAGCAGAGCAGCAGCAGCGGCAGCAGCAGAGGTTTGATTTGTTTGTGTGAGTTTCATATTCATAGCCGCAGTAACAGCCGCAGTCGCAGTAGCCAAGATAGCAGCTGTAGCAGCAGCAGCAGCGCCGAAAGATAAATGAAAAGTGCCCCATTTTTGGGCTTTCGAGGGCGGTTTTGACACTTGGCGCGCAGCAGCAGCAGCAACAACAACAATAATAACAGTTAGGCCGCGTGGGAGGCGTAAAAGTTGTTTGCTGCTTGCTGCGTGCGTAACAGAAAGTGCACAACTACATGCACATGTGTACACACATACACATACACATACACACAGCAGCAGCAGTGACAGAGCGGGAGAGTAAAAGCAGTGACAGCGATTGTGGGAGGGGAAGGGAGTCAGGTGTTTGCCATGCGGTTGTTCTTGTGCCACTCGCAGTGTATATACGAGTATGTACAGTGGCTGACAGCTTAGCTGACCCACTAGTCTTGCATTTTACATATTTTAAATGTATTTATCTTTTAATGATAAACAGATATAATTAATTATTGCTTGAATTTAAGCTAAAAATTTGATTTTTTTTTTTTATATAAATATAGTTTATAATGTAGTGAGTCAAATAAACTGTGAGCCACTGTATATTTTGTGTGGATGTATGTGTATGTAAACAGTAACAGCAACTGTAACAACTATTTTTGGACTTTTTTTTTGCAAATTTGCTTTTTGATTGTATTTATTTTTTGCTTTTGTTGCGGTTGCTCACTTACAAACACACATATTACATTAATTTATGAAACGTTGTATTTGTTTTTGCCAATGCAACGATCAAATGTCACGCACTGTGCGACTGTGTGTAGGTGTGTGTGTGTATGTGTGTGACAGCTAAAATTAATCGTGGAATATGTTCATTTTTGACATATGGCAATCATTCAATGACATGTGTGTATGTGATTCTGTAAAAGAAAAGGATGAAAAAAAGAGGCCCTAAAAACTATGCTACGTATTGTTAGCATGTGTGTGTGTGTGTGGCCCGCATGAAATTCTGTTCCCAACACCATCTTTTTTTTCGAGTGTCTGTGTGTGTGTGAGTATAGTTATAAATAGCCAAGATAGTTTTTGTGCTCGTTTCCTACTGGGTAGAAGAAGAAGAGAGTAGAGACTCCTCTTTGGTACTTTTTTCATTCTTTTTTTTTTTGTCTCGATTGAGGTCAAACTGTCAGGAGGATAGTGAACTTAATAATGTTCCGAACATGAAATTGGTCAACTTTAAAGTGAAATCTTGCTTGCCGCAGTGACTTGAATAATTCATGCTTATAGCGTATATTTAATATCATATTATTTCCACGTGCTCTACAAAGTATGCAATAAAAAATGTGCTCAGCATACAAAATAATAAATGCACATTACTGTTTTTTAATTATTAAAAATTTTACGAAACTTTCATAAAAAATGAAACAAAATTAAAAAAGAAGAAATGATATTTTATTTGTAAATTCAAAATTTGTATTTTCTCAAAAGAATTAAAAGCATAAGAAGTGGTTTCCTTCTTGTCAATTTGGTTCTGTTTCAGAAAGAAACTTGGCCCACATGCAAATTAATTGCACTTCCATGAAAAGTTCTGATGCAACTCGTAACTTTGTAACCTCAACTTTTTGTGTTTTTCCTCCTTTTTTTAGTTTGAAGTGCATCCAAAAGTTGACGACGCACACAAAACAGTTGAAAACTTCTTAAATTACTTTCAAGTTGGCAGCCACTAAAGTTTAATGACCTGCCACCTTTTCGCATTCCCAATTGTAAATTTTGTAAGTTGAGAATTTCCAGTATATTCAACAATTGCCATATTCAAGATATTTCAAACAATTACAAAATTAAACGAAACCAAAATATGGGGAGAAGAGAAAAAGCATAAGCTGGAAATTTAAAGAATGAAACATTTCAGATTAAAAATTAAAAATAATCGAATTCTTTAATATAAGTAAAAGTGGCTTTGATTTTTCCGACTCTGATTAAATTTTTTTTTTCAACTAGGAAATTTTTAAATTTTAATAGGTACATAAAACATAAATAATTTCATTTTTTTCCTAATTTTAATTTCATTAAATTTCCACTAGTAAATATTATAAATTTAAATATTTCACAATTTGTATTTTTTCGTAATTTTTAATTCATTAAATTTCAACTAGTAAATTTTTTTAAATTTAAATATATACAACATAAAACATAAATATTTCACAATTTGCTTTTTTTCATAATTTTAATTTCATTAAATTTATCCATACTTTGGAAATTTATCTCCGAATTTGGAAATTTTTGGTAAATTTTGGAACAATATTAGGAAACCTACGAGTTATGAGGAAAGAAAACGAAATTCCATATAATTTACTCACTGAAAATTAGGTTAATAGAGTGTAAAGCAGTGTAAAGCAGTGTGAGACCGCAACCTACATTCGATTGGGATTGTGTTTTGGCTGCCAAGAGAGAAAGAGAGTGGGAGCAGGATTCTTGTGGCTAATCTGTACTTTGAGAACTCATTAAAATTTAAAGCAGTTTCATAGCAGCTGACGGCTTGTTGTGTGTTCTTATTTCGTCTGTTGTTTACTAAATGTTTAATTGTTGGTTTTACGTTTAAACGTTTAAGCTTAAGCATAACTGTAAATTGAAATTTTTGTTGTATGAGATAAAAAAAAATAGATACGGAAATGACAGCAGTCAGTGTGAGATACACATCATGCCATCTGATGATGCTGCCCTCAAAGAAATAATGTCGAAAAAAGAAAGAAGTGAAAAGCACAGATAACCCACACTTACACCCACACACACACACACACATTTAGACAGCCGCCTTTTAACGCCCACTTCATAATCATAATTAAAAAGTGCTGCGACCCACACTCACTGTGCTGTTAAACGATTTACAGCGAGCGCTTCCTCACTCTCTCTGTGTCTCTCTTTGTCTGTCTGTCTGTTAAACTGATGGCATTGCACATGCGCCAGTGTTGGTAAACTTACGCTGGGATATTTACTCATGCTCTCACACGCTCTGTGCAAAAAGGAAGAGAGCGCACTCTCACTGGCAATGCTGTCATCTTGGTCGCACACTCCAATTGCTGTTGTTGTTGTTGCTGCTACTGCTGCTTTTGCAGTTGTACGTGTGTGTGTGTGTGTAGGAACAGTGGTTAAACTCTGTGCATTACAGCAACTAGTGGCCGTAATGAGACTTTGCTGCTGTTGCGCTTCTCATTTGACTGCGCTTCCCAGTGCTGCACACACGTCTAATTATAGCGTCAAAAAAGAGTTATACATAATACAGTGAAAAGTACTACTAAATTAAACAAATACTTAGTTACAAAGTAATTATGTTGACAAGATAAAATTTCAAAAATCACAATTTTTTCTATCTTGGTTTTTTATATAGTCTTTGTCATTTTAAAAATAGAAAAAATGATTTCCATGTTTAAAAATAAAAAATCAATTATGTGCAAAACAATTACTGTGCTGCTGCAATATATATATTATATATAGATTTAATCAGTGACTTTAAGTGATAAACAAATTGATTTTGTGTACCTTTGATATTTGGCAAAGGACATGCAATAAACGATATGAATCGGAGCCTTGTTGATGGCACCACCGGATGGATGGATGGGCGTCAAGTAAATGCCAAAGCCCACCTGCTGGATGCTGGTTGCTGTCATGAACGCCCACATCGGAGCAGAGGGGGGGAGGCGGGGCAGGATAAACCTTGTCATTGCTTTTAAATGTCAAGAGGGGGAGCGGGATAAATATACACATGCATACACATATAGCAAGCAGTAAACGGCAAAGTGCTTTCATCGACAGATATATGTATGCGTGTGTGTGTTTGTGTGTGTGTGTGTGTGTGTGTGGTTTACACTGCATTCCGTATTCATTTTCACAGAATTTCTTCTGACCAGCATTGGACCGTAAAGTGATTTAAATTCAATTTCAAGCGACATTTATTATTGGATTAAAGTGGCAATTAAATATTAAAATTGTTGCATAGCCTTTAATGCAACTCGTCGCATCCTTTGACTGATCCAAAGATTTATCGTTTTACATTTCTACGCAACTTTCATTTTTACTCATTGCCATTTTTTGTGTTGTTGTCTTGCGGCTGTCTAGACAAATTGGCGCGTGTTTTCATACCCTGCACCAGTCGAGACGTTGGGTATATATGCGCTCAAGTTAGAAATTTACCAAGATAAGATTTGTTGAACAAAATTTTCGTCTAAAAATTAGTCGAGAACAAAAGAGAAAGTAATACAAATAATTAATAAATCTTAAAGACTTAAAATAAATCGACTCAGAATTCTGAAATTATCTTTTAATTCTTTATATTACTTTGATATTAATTTGTAAACATTTTTAATTATTGACTTATCGACTGATAAGTTGGCAATAAAACTTTTTAGCCTTCAGACGTATATGTATTTATATATTACTTTCAAATTAATTTGTAGACATTTTTAATTATTGACTTTTCGACTAATAAGTTAAATAATAATTAAAATAAAAGTTTTACATGGTATCTAACAATGGAAACGATAGAAGTTCGCTCTTTATTGTATTTTTCTGATGTTACCTTTTCATTTTTCATATATTACTTTAAAATTAATTTGTAGACATTTTTAATTATTGACTTTTCGACTAATAAGTTAAATAATAATTAAAATAAATGTTTTACATGGTATCTAAGAATGGATACAATTGAAGTTCGCTTTTTATTGTATTTTTTTCGCCACGCGTTCCACATGGCGTATGACTAATACAATTGTCTGCACAATGTGTGTTTTTTCCTACTTGACTGTTGAAGTGTGTGTTTGTGTGTGTGTGTTTATGTGTGTGTGTGTGTGTGCGTGTATCTGACAGACAGTTAACACGTTAAATGGCAGTAAAGGATTTATACAGTTAATGGGGCAGATCGATTGCATTATCAATTTAAACGCATGGCAACGTGGCGTATACGTAATATTGTTAACAATGGGAAAATCTATTTAAATACGCCCACAAGTATTTGAAAAAGTATTTCTGAATGAAAAAAGGGGTTTCTTGGTGGCCTCCAAATGGGGCCAGAACGGTAATTAACCTAAAGTTCAAAGTTCAGGCATGATTGCCAAGTTGCCGATTGGAGCCAAGTCGAAGCAGTTGACCCATTTTGACATTTCGTACACATAAATAATAAAGAAGAACAAAGGCACGGTGTAATTTATAGAAGATACGAATATAAGAATCCAATTTGATGACAATTTTCCCAACTTCTTCCTTGTGCATTTGCAGTCGTCAAAGGGGCAGCCACAGCATGCCGTACGAGTCGATGCACCATCATCAGTCGGCGGCCGCTGCGGTGGCAGCCGGCATAGCGCCAAGCAGCATGTTGGATGCACTCAGTCTGCAGCTGCGCGATGCGGAAATGCGACGCACTGAGATCGAGCGGGCCCACCAGGTGAGTCATCCCAATGGAATCCACACAAAATATAAATACTTATTATCAATATCTTAGAAATTCGCCTTTGTCTTAAAAGCCATGGTAATTTCCAAAATCTAATGATCTCAAGTATTTTTCGTAATTTTAGACAAAAATTAACCTTATCTGTTTATTATTGAAAATATTATTTCTGAAATATGTAAACAAGACTTTCTAAAACAACCGTCTTTTTATATATTACTAATCCGACTTGGACAAAATTTGTTCAGGAAGTTTGAGACAGTCCCAAACACACAATCCATGAGTTTGGTTTAGATATTTTAAGAAACAATAAAGTTTTTCATACTAAAGGCTAATTTGCATCCGATTTTTCCTATGGCAGCTATATGATATAGTAATCCGACTTTGACCAAATTTGTTCAGGATGTTTGAGACAGTCCCAAATACACAATCTGTGAGTTTGGTTAAGATATTTTTAGAAACAAAAAGTTTTTCATACAAAGCAATTCCCTGACCTCTGACCTGAATTTCAGGCACTTATAGGTGGAATTTTGCAAAACGCCGTATTATTGCACGATGAAATTGTCTCATCTATGTTTTGTGAAAATTTCAGCTTACCTTTGAGTGATTCAGTCAATCAGTCAATGAGTCAGTCAGGACAAAGACTTTTATATATATAGATTTTGAGAATTAAATCTTGTCAGTTGAACTTTTGAATTCCAACACGGTTTTTAGCTTTCAGAAAAATTTATTTTTCTCGCTACTTACAAAAGATCTTTGAAAATTCGAATTTGTGCTTTAAATAGTATGAATTATGGCTTTATAATAAATGGCATAATTTCAAGATTTTAAAAGCGTTTTTCTTTGTTTTACAAATTTTTGGTAAACAAATTTTTTACTTTGGAAATATTTGTTCCTGCGCTTTAAAAATAATTTTTTGTTTTTAGCAAAATATATATTTCAATTGTTAACTGTTTAATGCGCTGTTTATAAAAAAATTGTATTGCTTTTTAGAAAAGAAAATGCATACTTTTAGCAAGTTTCCAAAAGTGATTTTAAGACGAATATGGAGAATATTTTTAAGAAGTGGATGATAATAATAAAGATAATATATAATTATATTTATTTCGTGACAGGAAACTCTGGCACAAATACGCAATCTAAGTGGCAATGCTCGTCCCGACACCGAGGCAGTCGAGAATCTGCAATCCCGAGCTCGTGAGCTGGAGAAAAAGGTGCGTTGAGAAAACACACAACATCTAAAACTCTATTGACTGTTTTATTTTATATATAAATCTAGGTTGCCCTGGAGAATGTGCACTGTGAGGAGCTGCAAATTGAGTTGACAGCCGCTCTGAAGGCCAAAGCAGCACGTTCCACATCCTCGAATGTGTGTGGCGGCATGAATGCAGCTTCGATATCAACATCGGGAGCATATGGAGCAGGTGCCAGCATTCCAACTTCGGCCAGCAGCTCCACTGTCACTTGGGCACCGACAATCAGCCACCAGGACCAAGGCTCCGAAATTGATATCATAATGGCCAAGATCGAGCAGGTAAGATAACAAAAACATTAGAAACAAAGTAATAGGAAACTGGTAATTAGGAAATTACATCAGTTGTAAAAACTGAAAGTTCAACAATTAGAGAAATCCGAAATTAAAAAATAAAGCTCTACAGAAATCGCAAGTTATGATTTTAATTATTAAAATTATTAATATATTCTGGATGAATGGAAAAGTCAACCTTCATTTGCAATATTTAATTTAAAATCTTCTTTTTTATCTGCATTACAAAATATATGATATAAATATATACCATATATGATATAAAAGTTTAATTTCAACTTTCATTAAATTTTTATAAAGTAACTCATATTTTTAATATGTTCTATACAAAAATTGATTACCCAAAAGTAGCAAAATAAATTTGTTGGTATTTTTTTCGCTTGCAATTATTTATAATTTACATTATTAAAATTATATGGATGAATGGAAAAGTCAACTTTTGTTTATAATATTCATCATAAATATTAATTGTAGCTCTTCAATTTATTTTTATTTTCAAATTGCAATAAATATTTAAGCATAGAATTCAATTAGAGTCAAAATAAATTGAAGTGATCTTTTTGTAATATTAATGAGTTAGTTTCCTGGATTCCTTATTTCTTAACTCTTAAAGTTTTTTGGGATTTTTTAGTTTATGCTACATTTTTTCCATGCTTATCTAGGTTGCTTTAGATTTTATTAATTTATTATTAACTAGGGTCTGAAAATTAGTTATGTTAACCTTTAGTATGATTTTGGTTGAGGTATTTTAAGAAACAAAAAAGTTTTTCATATTAAGTTTAATTTGCATCTGATTTTGCCTATGGCCGTTATATGATATAGTAATCCGACTTTGACCAAATTAGATCAGTCCCAAAAACAAATTCTGTAAGTTTTTCTTCAGAAACAAAAAAGTTTTTCATACAAAGCGAATTCATGATCTCTGACCTCAATATGATGCACTTACAGGTGGAATTTTGCAAAACGCCGTTTTATATAACTATATAGATTTAATATTAAATTTTTATTAATATGAACAATGAAACAAACTGTTACTGCTCCTTTTTAATGTTTGACTGCTCGATTTCACAGACATTTGATTGAGACTCGCAGCTGTAGGAGAAACAAGTAACAAAACTATGAAAGCTATCCGAACAGAATGAATCCGAGTCGTCATCAGATTTGAAGATAGATCCCTTTGGCAATTCATCCTCATCATCGAGCTGTGTAGTGGCATCGACTTTAACTGGTTGATTCTGTTGAAAGCAATTGTTGTCTGCGATTTTGTTGCTGATCTGTAGCTGACGTCTCATCATTTCATTCTCCTTTTTTAGCTGCTCAATGATGCGTTGATTCTCATTGCTGCTGTGCTCTTCCAGGCCAACTGTGAACATCATGATAAGTGTCATTTCCTCGATGCGCCTATCTAAACTGTTCGCAATCGCCTGCAAGCCGGCAACATATTTGGCCCTCAAATTGTAACGCTCATTGAGAATATTGCCCTGACAATGGAATTTATATTTCTCCATAATGTGCTCAATGCCCGCTTTGTACTCCTCCAAGGTCTGTTTCAATTCGGCATTTTCGAGCAGCTGATGAATTCGCTCATCGTCATTGCAATATTTGACCAGATTCTTTAACAATTGATCATCCTGAACTCCACACGAGTCAATAATCAATTGATCCACATTCTGGCTGTCGGCCAAAAGAACTGTTGACTTGTTCAGCAGTTCATGGAAGTTCTTTGATAGCTTCTGTGCCTTGTTAGTCAGGCTATTAACTGCTTTTGAAATATTACTCATTTTGTACGTTCAATTTGGAAAATTCCCAGCCTTTTTCTGCTATCAACGGCTCAATGAACGTTACAAATAATTATTGTCAGGCTTACGGGAATTTAATTCGAAATCAGATTTTTCATTGCCTACTTGGTTAATACATTTTGATTTTTTTAAACTCATTAATATTTGCAATACTTCAGTTAATATCTAAATTAACTAAGTAATATATATATTTTAATTAAAATGTTGAGATATTAAATTTAAATGAACTAGGAAGAAACGGGCCAAAATAAAACACATTTTGTAGGAGAGTAAAGAGATACATTCTCATTAAATAAACATTTATTATTACTTATTCTTTTACTTATAAATATGAAGCGAAATATATTTATTTTAATTGCATCTTATTCTTTGTAGTAACTAATGGAATTTATTATATTATTTATAGAGTAGTGTAGCATATTTTAATAAAATAATAATTCAATTATAATTGTTATTTTAATTGAAATTTCATTGCAGGATAATCGCGTTTTGGCCGAATTGGAGCAACCACGAACTTCGGCCAGTGCCAGCATGTCAACTTTGCCGCCCAGTTCAATGATGAACATGGGAAATAGCGAATTTAGAACCATATCAAAGAGTGGTGAGTCTAAAAAAATAATGTGTCTAATCAGGGATTAAAACCGAAACGAATATCGGTTTCAGTTACGGTTTCGGTTATGCTCGAATTAAGGTTTTCGGTTATCGGTTATGCAAAATCTTGGAGTATCGGTTTCGTAACGGTTATCGGTTTTTTGTAAGTTTCGGTTTAAAAATACCGGTATGGCTTCGGTTCACAAAAAAATAAAATTTAAGATTTTCGGTTGACCAAAATAAGAAGCGTTATTCAATGTTTTACATGAAAATGACTTAATGCTCTAATTAGCCTGAAAAATAATGTTATCTGGTTACTGGAATGGTTCTGCGTAATGTCGATTTTATCATAATTTAACTTCATACAAATTTGGTTAATTTGGTTTGAAAATTTCGATTATTTTGATTTTACTGATTTTTAATAACTTCGAACTGCCATAACTTTGTCAAGAATCAATCAATTTCCATGTGCAATGTAAATTTGATCATGATTTTACCTCTAAATACGTTCTGCATTTAAATTTTTTTCATTTTGAAAATTTGAAATTTTTGAAATTTTTCGAAAAATGATAAGGGGTAGTACAGTGTTACTGTAAAATTTCAAAAAAATTCGAAATTTTCGAATTTTCAAAATGAACAAAATTTAAATGCAGAACGAATTCAGAGGTAAATTTATGATCAAATTTACATTGCACATGGAAATTGATTGATTTTTGACAAAGCTATGGCAGTTCGAAGTTGCTCGAAATAAACCCTTATAAATGAATCGGTTACTAAACGGTTATTTCGGTTTAAAGAGTTTCGGTTTATGGGTTTCGGTAGAGCGGAAAAATATTTTTTCGATTACAGTCTCAGTAATCGTAAGATTACAAATTTCAATCGGTTTTCACCGGTTAAAGGTTACGGTTTCGGTTAAGGTTTCAATCCCTGTGTCTAATGATTTAATTTAATTACATTTACATTTGTATTTTAATAGAACTCGAGGAAGAACTGAATCGTTATAAAAGAGCCGTTTTGGGCAGTGCATCGGGTGGTGGCGGCCATGTTTCGGCCATGTCCTCCGGCTATTCGAGTCTGCCCCACTCACTGGCCTCCACGCTGGCCAATGGGGGAGGCACAAGCTTGAGCGGATCAAGCGTTGCCGCTGCTGCTGCCGCTGCCGCTGCTGGTGGCGGCGGACATACATCCATATCGGGTCTGGTGCCCAACTCAATTAGCGGCATATCGTCGAGTCTGAGCAGCCATGCCATACAATCCCTACAATCGGCGGCCTATGGAGCTGGCCAAACGTCGGTGGAGAAGCTTTTGAGTGGAACTAGTGGAATGTCTGGCATTCCACCATTGCCGGTAAATATTCATACGATGAAGGCTATGCCAACGGCATTAAGTCAGGTAAACCAACTATTTTCAATTTGAAACTAACTAACAAGCAACAACAATAACAATAACAATAACATGCAACAAATAATATTAAAAAAAATACCATTACTTACCTTATATCAATGCAATTAAATTAGTTTAAACAATTCAATCGCTTTGAAACGGCTTTGGCTCCCCTCGGTGATCGATCATCTCTGCTTCAAGTAGCCCTCGTGTTGCGTTCTCATTTATTGATCATTTTAATACTCGATTAATCGTATCAATCGTAATCAATCAATCAATCAGACGCTGCGATTGTCAACTTCACCATGTAAATTGTGCTTTGTTGTAGTTTCATTATTGAAAATAATTACATAATCACACACACATACACTTATATATATACATATAGATCACAAACATATAGACAAGCTGTATAAATATGTAGTATTTTATTTAATTTATTTCCATTTATCATTTATATTTTTATAGATCAATTTTATTGTTTTAAATCTTTTTTAAAATGTATAGCATACTGTTTTGGTCACTTTAATTAATTTGTGTGCAAAAATAGTAGCATACTTTTATGGGTATTCCATTAAAATGACCATATGAAGAATTCCCCTAAGTTCTTTAACTGCATGCTATAATTTTTTAATAATACAGTCAAACTTCCCTTTAGTGAAATCTTGGAGATAGAATTAATTAATTATTTCTCAGTATACAGAAATTTTAGTATGCGTAAACTAAAAATAAATTTCATTACATGAATTCATTATAAAATAACTTCGGTGAAAAAATTATATTCTTTGATGAACAAATGAATTTTATATTTTTTTTTAATTTTCTATGATGTATTAGCTATTAGCTATGATATTTTGTTCCTCAAAACTAAATAAATTATTAGTCTTGAATATTACACAAAAATATTCGAAAGGTCTTCTATCCAAAATTTTAATGGAAAATCAGGTTTAAAAGTGAATTTCTTTTATGAAAAATCTAAGAATTTGATCATTTTTTTTATCTAAATTCCATATATGATATTCCTCAAAAAAAAAGCTTTTTTTATTTTCTCAAAAGTAATATTTTAATATTCTTCAAAAAATTTCCTTTTATTCTTTTTCTCATAATTAAATACATTTTTTGTCTTGAATATTAGCAAATACGTTAAAAGATCTTTTATCCAAAATTTTAATGAGAAATCATTTCCAAAATACCTTTCTTTGATGAAAATATTGAAGAAGCTGATGACGTTTTTTTTTTTTAAATATTGTAGTTTTCTATCATTGTATATACATAAATTCACTATAGAGAGGTTTGATTGTATTTTAATTAGTATTCATTTGTTAATACATCATTAGAGTTAGTTAAGAGTCTAGTAAACTGCGTTAACTCTGTGTACCATAAAATATAATTAATTTGTCATTGCCATTAAATGCCTTTGCATATTAAAACATACAATATAAACATTTAAAAAAACACATACATACTGCATACATACATACACACATGCATACATATGGCATAATGTAAAAATACATACATACATACATCAAAATATCAATAGAAGAAAGTGTTTTGCTTTCTTTTTGCCGTTTGCCCAGAATCGCAAGTTCATTTGTTTAATACAATACATTTAATCGTAATAATGTTCAGCTTCTGTTCATCTACTTAGCATAATTAATATTCATTCAATTCGCGAATCAATTCACAAAACATACTCAAAAAAAAAAATAGTTTTCAAATCTGTTCTCATAGCTAATTACTTATTCTGAAATTATGGAATTATGCTGTTTTCTAGCTGGCTTTCATTTTGATATATTGACCAATAAACGTGTACTCTCTGTGATCTCTCTTTTCCCCGTTTTATGTGCTCTCTCTTTCTCTTTCTCTTATACTCTTTCTCAATCTCTTTCTCTCTCTCTCTTTGCCACAATTTTTGTACAATAACTCCGTTCTACAATTCGTTGTTATTCTGCTCTGTGGCGAAACTTGCGATACGTTTAAATATTAAATACATATATTTAAATATTGTGTGTATCTGTATCTTTTTCTGTCCAATATCTGTGTGTGCAACTGCTGAATGTGTGTGTAATTAACACTTATACAACAATAACTACAATAATAACAATAACAATAATTACAAACACAAAAACAATACAATATAAATTCAAATATAAAAAATAACTTAACATAAATTGTTGAAAATGCGCTTGAAATTGAAAATAAAAAACCAACAAAAATAACAACCACAAAAATTACAACAATAAAAAAAAAACATAAATTATCGAAAATGCACTTGAAATTGAAATTGAATTTGAATTTCTCATTTTCTGTAACTTTTCTGAATTTATGTATGTGTGTATTGGCTGTATGTATACCTAAAAAAACAACACAAAAAACAACAACATTAACAATTACAACAATAACAACTACAACAATAACAACCCTCTGTAAATTTAAAAAAAACCAAACAAAAATTGTCGAAAATGCACTTGAAATTGAAACTCAAATTCTTTATTTTCCTTAACTGTGTACGTCTAATTTATGTATGTGTGTATTGAATGTATGTATACCTAAAAAACCAACACAAACAACAACAAATATTACAACAATAACAACAACAACACATTGTAAATTTAAAAAAAAATCAAACAAAAATTGTCGAAATTGCACTTGAAATTGAATTTGCAATTGAAATTGCAATTGCAATTGAAATTGAAACGAGAAGCGCGGAACAATACAACTGTACAATTTGCAGAGCACAACCATGCCCCTCCTGTCACTCAACGCTCATAATATGCCAACCGGCGGCTCCTCCAGCTACTCGGCCTTGGGCGGCTGTAGCGGCAACATCGGCGGCGGCGGAATTGTCGGCTCCTCGTTAACTCATCCCACCATGAGCAACATCAATATGCTCGATACGAGCGCCCTTTTGGGCCTGGGACCCGCAGGTGGTGGCATTACGGGTGCCACATCGCTATATGGCTTAAGTGCCGGTGGTGCTGGCGGTTTGGGTAGCTCCTCCTATGGGCCACCATTTATGGATGCCGCCTCGAGTGCGTCGTATCCATTCACATCGGCTGCTTTGCGTCAGGCGTCCAAGATGAAGATGCTAGATGAGATCGATATACCATTGGCACGGTATGGCAATCGGAGTTCACCCTGCTCCCCAATTCCCGTGCAGCACGGCAGCTGGGGACTCGACGAATTCACCGATGGCCTCGCCACATCCCTCATGCACAATCGCAGCGGTTTGGCGCTGGGCGCCCTTGACCTAGACAGTGAGTATCGTTTTTGCATTCTCTCCTCAATCAATCTTCATCTAATTGTTTAATTTCTCAGCTCGCAATCACGCACTGAATGGCGCTAGTGAGCCACAGGTGGACATGTTGGATATTCCGGGCAAGGGACGCTGTTGTGTCTTCATCGCACGCTTTCCCTACGATCCACCAGAGTAAGTTTAATTGCATTTCTTTATATCATACCGTAACGATTATAATTTTTTAAATATCTAAGAAAGAGTTCAGAGCTGGCGAGCGAAACGAGCAGGGGGCAATGTCCCCTAGTAAATTATAAAACAAATAAACAAATAAAACTTATTTTTTATTTACTGAACTAGAATTTTATAAATATCTAAGATTAAGTCAAGCAAAGCGAGCAGGGGGCAAAGCCCCTTGTGAATTATGAAATACAAACAAATTTGTTGATTTTTATTAGAAATTAAAAGACTCTTATTTTTACAACTGAATTTTCTTTGCAGGGAGGCCGAGGGCGAGTTGTCGCTCTGCGCCGGCGACTATTTGCTGGTGTGGACCAGCGGAGAGCCGCAAGGAGGTTACCTGGATGCGGAGCTACTGGACGGACGACGGGGCCTGGTGCCCGCTTCGTTTGTGCAGCGACTTGTGGGTGAGTAACAAGTGATAAAATAATATATACAGACAGATTGATAAGCGAATCTCGTTGTTTTTAGGCGACGATTTGCTGGAGTTTCATCAGGCGGTGCTGTCGACACTGCGGGACGCCGAAGATGGATCCATGCAGTGCGACACAACGTCGCTGCCTTCCTTGCCGCCGCACAACCCATTGCTCACACACACGCACGAGGATTTGGCACGTTTGAGTGAGACGCACACCGATCTGGAGCACGACCAGGACGACATAAGCGATAATGGTAACTATATATATACACATATACATATGTATAACATATGCATGTCAAGTGATCTATGAGCATCTTTAATTCTTTTTGATTTTTGTTGCCATTTCAATGCGTCGCAACTTTTGGGTGACAAAAGTGAGCATGAATTTCTTTAGAGTATTTCTTCTTACAATTAGAGACGCACTGAACTAGGCTAGACTACAAAAACAAAATTTATTTTATTTATTATATTATGTAAATGAATTTAATTATATTTTATATATTTTGATCCCGGCTAAAAATGCCGTTTTTACACATTATAAATGTACTTACATTTTTAATTCAAATATATTTAATTTTATAGTAATTTATATTTTAATTTTAATATAGATTTCTTCCAAAGTGTCGGTGTTATAAAATGATTTTTGTATTAATTATTTACTTTAAAATACTGTTATTTAAATTATATAAGAATATAAGCTTTTAATTCTCATTCTACTATTTAATTTGCCTTTTAAGTTTTAAAGTTGAAATTTTATTTAATTTAATTGTACATAAGAATTACATATAATTGTTAAATTTTATTGGCAAATTCCAGTAGCTTTTTAATTTTGTATTTAATTTAATTTTGGTATCTAATTTGGTATTAATCCTATATTTATTTATTTATAAAGTTGAATAAATGTTTTCTCAACTAATTTTAGTTGTCGTTTAATGAATAAATCAATAATTCAAAAGAAAGCTTTTCTTAATTATAATTTAATTTAAATTTTAAATTTTATATTAAGCAATTTAGTAGAAATAAATACTCTTACGACTTACTTAATTTATATTTTCGACTTTGAAGTTTTAAAATTGAAATTTTATGTAATTTAATATAGTTGATAAATTTCATATTCAAATTTAAATAACTTTTTAAGTTTTTATTTAATTAGATTTTTTCTATTTATTTCTTAATTTTATTTTAAAACATATATAATTTTTTAGCCACAGCTTTTAGTTGTCGTTATATTAATAAATAAATTATCCGAAAGCGAGCTTTAATGAATGGAAATTTTCTTTACTTTCCACAGTTCCAGCTCCTAAGCACTTGACGCTGGAGAGGCAGCTGAACAAGAGCGTGCTCATTGGCTGGTCACCGCCGGAGCCGGTGGGCTACAATCTGATCGACAGCTACCATGTCTATGTCGATGGTGTGCTCAAGGTCACGGTGAAGGCCAACGAACGCACACGCGCTCTAATCGAGGGCGTCGACTCCACGCGGGTAAGCTGAGCTCCTTAGCTTTATAAACACCTTGGTCTCAGACACTAGAAGAGCTAGAGCTACTAAATTTCGTAGACTTCTATTGTGAACTCATTGTTTCGAAATTTTGCCACAATCCTGTTTAGAATTTATAATAAAAGAGCTAGAGACTCTCAAACTATAATTTTAACAGTAGTTATGGCTGTTTTAAGTTGTGGTCAATAAAGTGAGTGCCTAAATGTATGCTTTAAAATGTATGCAGGCGTACTCTACAAATCCCTAACAACGCAAAAGATATTATCGGTGTTTCTAAATAGTTTTAATTAAATTTTTGGTACAAAAAAAATGTTAATATGTAAACGAAAATTGATTGATTTCAAAGAAGATCTATTTAGTAAGATCATGAATTTAAAATCTATTTAATAAAATCAATACTTAAATTTAAAATAAAAATTATTTTTAAAAACAATGAATCGGTTATTTCGGCTTAGATAATTTTGGTATTTCGATTTCGGTATAATAAATAAGTTATGTTTTGGTTAGGGTTTCAGTTACGGTTTCCAATTTCAATCGGTTAATACCGGTTAAATGTCACGGTTTCGATTCCGTTTTTAATCCCTGCCTAATATAAATAATTAAATCATAGTATCGCTTATCTGATAGTCGTTGTCACTTATCTTTTCTTTTTTGTTTTAAAAGTAACTGGGTTCGATTCCCCGTCATGTTATTATAAAAATATGTTTTTCAGTTCCTTAGGAATGAAATATAATAGTAGTATATTCTTTAATGCATTTCTATAATCTCTTTCTTCCGTTCTCTCTCTATATTTTTAGCCGCATCGTATTAGCGTACGCAGCGTTACCCAAAACCGTCAGACGTCCAGGGATGCGGCCTGCACAATGATTATTGGTCGAGATACTTCGCACTTGGGCCCCTCGGCGGTGCGCGCCTCGCACATAACGTGTTCCTCGGCGGTAATCTCGTGGCTGCCGGCCAATTCGAATCACCAGCACGTGGTGTGTGTGAACAATGTGGAGGTGCGCACCGTCAAGCCGGGCATGTATAGGCACACAATAACGGGCTTAGCGCCCAGCACCCAATACAGGGTGACCGTGCGTGCCAAGCATTTGCGCGCCGTTGGCCAACAGACGCCAGGCCAACAGATACCGGGCAGACCCGGACAGGAGGAGGCACCCGGTGCCTATGCCGATTTTCGTACACTGACCAAGGGTCTGCCCGATCCGCCACAGGATATCCAACTTGAGGCTGGTCCTCAAGATGGCACCATTCTGGTGACATGGCAGCCGGTTAACAGACCCACGTCCACGGGGCCTGTAACCGGCTATGCTGTGTACGCCGATGGTAAAAAAGTGACGGACATCAATTCACCAACGGGCGACCACGCCCTCATCGACATTGGCAAACTGGGCGTCTTCAATCCTCGAGCCGTCACCATTCGCACCAAATCACGCGATTCACAGTCGGCGGACAGTGCGCCCATTTTGATACCAAGTGAGTGTATTCATATTCATTCAGATCGAGAACATTTCTAAGATCCCATAGTATAAAATTATTCGATGGGTAATATTAAGAATTACCAAACTTGGGTAAATTTTAAAAACTAGGAAAATTTAAATTGGAAACCTCAAATTAGAATAAAATCTTAATTTCTAAATTATCATAGAAAAAAGAAAAAGTGGAAAGTCTAAGACGAGGAATATCTAAAATGCAAATCTTTTCGACACACGAGTATTTTCGATTTTCGATATTGTAATATTGGTATTATGACCAGTTCTATTGAAAAGGCGTCGCAAAATTCAAAATATAAAAATGGTATTAAAGAAAAAAAAATATAACTCAAGTCAGGAAATTCTAAGATACTTCTTCCTTAAATAAAAAACTTTATTTATCTTGTACTGTGAGTTTTTGATTTTTAATTTAAATTGTATAGTTTATACTGCGTTTTTTAGGATTCTGTAAAATTTAATATTTTTTTATTTTTTTTTTAAAGCCTTACAAAAATAGTTCATGATTTCGCTTGAAGTACCCATTTGAAATATTTCCTTTATAATGATAATAAATAATATTAAAATGAGTATTATTTGAAAAAAAAAAATATTTAATTGAAGTCCGAAATATCAAAGATACTTTTTCCAAATATTATTTGCGCATTTCTGTACACCGAATGTTTTTTTTAAGTTTAAATTTCCTAGTTTCTACTCCCCTTTTCTACAACCCTTTTCTACTCCCCTATTCTACTCCCCTTTACAAAAATATTCGGGCTTTCACTTAAAATTACTTACTCATTTAAAAACTTTCCCTTTATTTTACAGACACAGTGCGTAATGCTGTCGCCCGTCGGGGACCAAATCAAATGGGCATGGGTCCACAGCTGCCACAGCAGGGTCTCCATGGCATGCCCAATCAGCAGCAGCAAATGGGCATGCCTGGACAACCTGGTCAAATGGGGCAGCTGGGACAGCCCCACATGATGGGAGGTCAGCAGGATCACACGCAATACGATCCCAATCAAATGCAGCAGCAGCAGCAGCAACAAGGATTACAGCCAGGCCAACAGCCGGGTCCGGGTCAGCCGGGTCATCAGGTTAGTGTAACGTCCTCATCCACATACAGAACCCTGAGGATTCAGATCCACTTGCAATTGGCATTCCCTGTACATAAGTATATAAATCTATATTCTCGTTATGTTCTCTGATCTCGTTTTCTTATCGTTTCAAATGCAATTGGTTTCAAGTTTCCAAATTTCCAAATTTTTAAAAGAAAAATAAACTTTAAATGGTTTTCGGTGTTCCGAATATTTAAATACTCTTGCAGATTGTTCCAGTATTAACAATATATATTTATATGTATATATTATAGTTGTTTTTTAGTTTTCTTTACATTTAATAATAAATATTTGTTATTTGTCTTAAAGAATAATTTCTTCTAAAAACTCCTGACAACTATATTTACGAGTATACGAATAATAATTAGATGAATAATAATAATATAATAATTATATGAATAATATTTTCAAACTCTTACAATCAAATTCGAAAATGATGATTAAATTCACATATCAAAAAAAGAATTTTAAAATATAGGTAACAATATTTTTATTTGTACTTTTTGTACATGAAGTAAATTTGTATTTTTAATTGAAAGTAAATTAATTTTAATAAGAGTTAGTCTATGATTTTTAAATACAAATGTAATTTTTTTTATTATTGTATACATTTTTTATTTAAAGCAAAGAGAAGAGTATTTTTTTTTAATTTTTTAATAAAAATCAACCATTATTTATAATACCCTCTGCAAGAGTAATCAAACCCTTTTTCAACTGTACATAAAGCTCTACGAATGTAGATAAATATCGTACCGTTTCACAAAACATCAACTATTCGATACTGAATGCTAAATCCAAACCAAATCCTATGATTTGTATATATATAAATACTGCACCATCACCGTCAAATGAATCAGTTATTGATTAAATGGGAAGTCTTGAAGAAATCTTCACATATTACCCATAATTTTTTATGTTTTTATTGGTTTGTTATCTTAATTATTTTAATTGAAACGTTCATCAACTTGATTCATAATGGATATTTTCAAAAAGGAAAAGTATTCAATCAGCTACATATTTACTCTAAAACTCTATACTCTATACTCTCTCCTACTTTAATACTTAGTTTATACTTTATACTTTGCCACTCTACTCTACTCTCGTATTGAAGAACTCTTTTGAATTGCCTCTTTATCTACTATTCTATTACTGTTCCTAAGAGCCTCTTTTCTCAGAATTGTTTTGCAAAAGTAACCACATTATATACATACACCGACTATATCCAAATTTAGACAATCGCACAAAAAATTCACACACAAAATTTGTTAAAAAATTTAATATGAAATGAACTGTGAGAAAGTTGAACCTTCGATTATAATTATAAGAATTGAGACCTTTCCCCAAAAAAAAAAATAAAATATGAAAAAAAAAATGGAAAAAAGGAATTTGTATGTATGTAAAGTTATTATTTATTTAATTAGTTAATGCTAGTGTTTGATTGTATTTGAATTTTGTTTAATGATTCATGATTTTTGAGTACAAATCACAAAATAGCATGTTGAACAAATTGCAGCAATCAAATATGCAAATGCAATAATTATTCCAATTTAATTGAGTTACACAGATTAACCAATTAGTATGTTAATGAATTAATTAATTAATAATAATAAGTAAATATTGATGCGGCAATTTACAATTGTATTAAGGAAAACGCAATGCAACGAACAATTTTAAACAAAACAAGTTACATACTATTCATTTTCATTATATGAAACCAATACTGATACCGATAACGATACCGATACCGATAACGATACCAATTCGTTATCGAAAAACAGCCCGACGGAGGCTCCGGCTTGTTAGGTGGCCTGCTCGGTGGCCTCTTCTCGAAACCCACACAGAGTCAAGTGAACCAGAATGTAAGTTATACCCACAACATCTACCCACATTCTCATACTCGTAATACTATTCAAAACACTCACAAACACACACACACAAACTACTAACATTAGTTCAATTGTTGTTATTCAAAATAAACTTAAGCGTTCGATGCATTTTTAGTAATACTTATCTTCGATTTAAATATACTATATAATTAAATATAATTAATTTATAAACAACAAGTAGAACTACGCTTTGACTCCAGCTTGAAACTACAAATGCCAAGTGCGATTATTAACATAAATGCAGCTATATATCAATATATATAATATTATTTATTTCTTATAATTTTTATTCAATTATCATTAGCAGTTTTATTATGATTTGTTCTTATAAGCATAGCTTAACCACACATAACTAAGCTAAACTCTGGCCTCTAGGAAACTTCAGATATTGCATGGTTAGTTGGGGGTTTTAAATAATTTATAGCTTTGTATTTTAATTTAGCTTTTTGGTCAATTAGTTTCCAGGGAGCTTAAAATATATTATGATTGTATATTAAGTACGTCTCATTGCCAACTTTTCGACTGATTAAGAATAAGAATAAAATTCTTGTATTCCCTATGAATATCTAATATATGTTTAAGTATATTTACTATGTAAGTATTGATATGATAACAATGTGCATAGTTTGTAGGTGTGCATAAACGCAGTTCATATTTAGCGACTTGTGTGTACAACATGATACAATAAACACACAATAAAACACACACAACCACACACTTACATACATTCCTACAGTTAGTCAAGTAATTTTTTTAACAAAATATAAAATTCACAAATTTATTTTAAATTTTTTAAAATATTAAAATAGGATTTTTATCGCTTTTTTAAATATTTTAAAAAATATAAAATAATTAAAGTAAATTTATTTTTATTTTTGTGAGTTTCAAAAAATTTAATCTGAAATAAAATATCTTAGAAATACTAAAAAGAGTTAGAAAAAACTATATATATAAAGAATAAAAAAATGTTGCCTAATAAAAAATATCTAGCAAAGCTTAGAAATAATTTGCTTAGATGTGTTATTCTGAATACAGGATAAACTTTTATTTTTTCGGAAATCGTATAAATTAATTTTAAGTTTTATTTATGATTTAAATGAAATAAATTATGAAAAAAACTTATTTTTCTAAAATCATAGAATAACTTTTATTTTTAATTTGGAAAAGACAAATTTTTTTTATAAGATCACAAAATAAAAGTAAATTTCTATTTATTGATTAAAATTCACAAATAATTCTGAAAAATACTAAACAAAATATTAGAAAAAACATAAAATAATCCAAGAAAATGTTTTTTTTGTGAGTTTAGAAATATATTGCCTAACAAAAATATCTGACAAATCTTACAAATATTATTAATTTAAAATGTTTTATGTAAAAATTAATTTGAGGTCAAATTGATGATATTAATTAAAATAAATTATGAAATAATATTTTTTTTTTTAAATCATAGAATAAATTTTATTTTTAAGGTTTTCAAAATACCAAATTTTATTTTAAACAGATTACAAAATTAGAGTAAATTTTAATTAATTGATAAAAATCAACAAATAATTCTGTAATGTTCTTAATTTTTGCTTTTGTAAAAACAATTGCTTGACTAACTGTAGCTACAACTACAGCAATATTCGCTTTCTTATTTCCTAAACCAAATACTTTGTGCTTAGCTTCGTACTTGCCTTTGACCTCGATAACATTAATTGTAATCAGCCATAGACTTATAATTTAACAGTTGTCTGTACATTAGCTTAAACACATACACACACACAGATACAGATACATTGTACATACATATGTGATAGAAACATAGTTAAACTTTTTTAGTTGAAAAAACACATATCTCTCTATAGACAATGTGAATGAAAAACAGAGTACAACTTAAGAAAATCAATTTTAGCGACGCTAACAAAATTTCAAATTCATTTAAATTAATTTAAATTCATGCGCGTGCTAACGAACGATCGATAACATATCGATAACTACCAGGGCTACCAGCCAGGCGCCACGCAGCGCGGCATGGTGCCAGGACGACCCCAGGGACCACAACAACAACAGCAACAACAACAACAGCAGCAACAACAACCTTATGGAACACAGGGTCCGATGGGAGGTGCACGTTTTCGAGGTCCAGTGCCAGGACAGATGGGCATGCAGGGTCAAATGCCGGGTCAAATGTCGGGTCAAATGACAGGTCAAATGACAGGTCAAATGCCAGGTCAAATGCCAGGTCAAATGCCAGGTCAAATGCCAGGTCAAATGACAGGTCAAATGTCAGGTCAAATGCCCGGACAGATGCCCGGTCAAATGCCTGGACAGGGTCAAATGATGGGACAGGTGCCGGGTCCAATGGGTCCACGTGGTCCACTCAACCAGCAGCAACAACAACATTTGCAGCAGGGTCAGTTGATGCCAGGTCAACAACCGGGTCAACAACCAGGTCAACAACAGCAACAAATGCCCGGAGCACAGAAGAAACCACGTTATTTTGTGGCAATGTTCGATTACGATCCATCCACAATGAGTCCCAATCCGGATGGATGCGATGAAGAACTGCCATTCCAAGAGGGTGACACGATCAAGGTAAGCACGCTCTAATCAATTGATGTTACACAGAACCACCAGAACACTTTGCAGGCTTTGCAGCTACAGTAAGCCCACGGAATGACGAACACAGAACACAACACAACAGCGAGCTAAATGGTAACAACCTAATCAGCAAATCAGTTAATCAGCAAAATCAGCAATTGATCAACGCTTGATCAGAATTGGATGCCGCTAATTGAAACGATTCGAATCCAAATAATTTCGTTTACAGAGCTGCAAATAGTGATTTAAATTTGTTTTCATTAAATTTAACTAGTTAAATATTTCAACTATAACTAAAATCCTTTGAAACTAGTTAAAACTTGAATCTGAAAACTTTTTGTAACAATTTACACGTCAAATTAAACAACACTAGTTTTCAATTTCAACAAAATACTTAGCAGACGTCACAAACAACAGTCAATACATATTTTTAATGCTAATTTAAAAACAGAAACAAATTTCAATCGATTTGGTTTCTCACTTCACCCAAAAATTGGTTTTTGTGCCTTTGTTTTATCTGTTTTATGTATTGTATTGAACAAAAACACAAAAGTGGCTGGGTAGTAACAAGTTAGAATAACACTTTGTGTTAGAGCGCAACGTTTTTCGGCAAATTTCCTTCAAAAAACATGAGGAGGAAAATATGTCGAAAAAAAGGAGTCTTGCTTGGGCAGTGACAGCTGAAAAAGGAATTTAAATCGTAATTTCGTTATGTTTTGTATAGTACAAAAATACAAAAGTGGCTGGGCAGAAACAAGTTAAAATAACACTTTTTGTTAGAGCCCAACGTTTTTCGGCAAATTTCCTTCAAAAAACAAGTGGAGGAAAATATGTCGAAAAAAAGGAGTCTTGCTTGGGCAATGACAGCAGAAAAAGGAATTTAAATCGTAATTTCGTTCTATTTATTCTATGTGTCTAACAATATCTAATTTTGATGTGGTACCTTAATGTGTTCAACGTCCTCTGACATTTAGTGATGGTGAAATTTGTTAATTAATATTTAGTGGCAGTAAAAATTTCAACTAAATATTTTGTGTAAAGGAATATTACAAGAAAATTAAAAATTTCTTAAAACTGTTTTTTAGCAACTACTTACTAAAATCAATTAATTTAAAATGACTTAAAATATAGTAAAGATAAAACTATAATTAGTTTCAATGGGAATTAAATAAAGGAAATATTTATTTTAGTTAAGTTTTGCTTGATCAGAAAACTTAATCACTATTCGCAGCTCTATTCGAATATCTGTGCATGTTTTTCCTTCGCCACACTTGAGTCTGTCCAAACCATTTATTAAGTTGAGATCGTAAACTACACATAAGTTAATCCCCATATCAATAACTACTTATGTATCTACAATAACTATACAGTATTTACCCTAAATTAATCTTATACATAACACAAGTAGAAGTTGTTCTCTCTTCTCTAATAGTTTCATAAATAATCGTTAAGTTAGCACTCAAATAATACACTACAAAATAGCATTATGAACTCTGAATAACTTCTACGACTTTAACTAATACAACTCCTCTTTTTCCCCCACTTTCCGATACAGGTTTATGGTGATAAGGATGCCGATGGCTTCTATTGGGGCGAGTTGCGGGGCAGGCGAGGTTACGTGCCCCACAACATGGTCAGCGAGGTGGAGGACACTACGGCCCAGTTGACTGGTGGACAGATGCAAATGCCCGGCAATATGCAGACTGGAGTTACACCTGGTACGGCACAAGTGATGCCCGGACAGGGTGTTCCTCAGCAGAGCATGCGCAATGTGAGCCGAGATCGTTGGGGTGACATCTATGCGAATATGCCCGTGAAACGAATGATCGCCCTCTATGACTATGATCCCCAAGAGTTGAGTCCTAATGTGGATGCCGAGGTAAATTGGTTGAAAAGAATTGAGACTGCAAAGTTATATAACATAATCAAAACTAAATCGATTCAAATCTTTTCGGAAAATTCTCTAAAATATTTTTACAACATTTTAATTCTTCAATTTTTACTTTTATGTTATTGTGTGATAAATAGTACAAAACAATACTTTACACTTAATTCTAAGACCTTTAATATTCTTTTCAAAAATCTGGTCAAATTGCACAAGAATTTTGACTTGTAAAGTTGCTAGGTCAAAGGTTTGACCAACTTCAAACACTCTTAACTTTGCCAAAACTTAAGGGATCTTCAAGCGGAAAGTAATTTTGATCGTGGTTCGAACTCTTAATTCTTTCTGCATTTAAATTTTACTTCGTTTAGAAATGTATTTTTCGGAGTGACTAAGTAAGGTTTTCAACAGGGACTAAAACCTTAACCGAAACCGTAACCTTTTACCGATGAAAACCGATTGAAATTTGTAACCGTAACTGAAAAAATTTTTTTCCGCTGTTCCGAAACCCATAAACCGAAAATGTTGAGGCCGAAATAACCGTTTAGTAACCGATTCATTTATAAGGGTTAATTTCGGTTCTGGCCGTCGCAGGTACTGAGCAACTTTGAACTGCCATAACTTTGTCAAAATTCAATCAATTTTCAGGCGCCATGTAAATTTGATCACGATTTTACCTCTAAATTCGTTCTGCATTTAAATTTTGTTCATTTTCTAAATTCAAAATTTTCGAAATTTTTCGAAAAATGACAAGGGGTAACACTGTAAAATTTATAAAAAAATTCAAAATTTTCGATTTTTGAAAATGATAAAACTTTAAATGCAGAACGAATTTTGAGGTAAAATCATGCTCAAATTTACATTGCGCATGGAAATTGATTTAATTTTGAAAAAGTTATGGCAGTTCGAAGTTATTAAAAATCAGTAAAATCAAAATAATCTAAATTTTTAAACCAAATAAACCAAATTTATATGAGGTCAAATTAAAATAAAATCGACATTACGCTGAACCATTCCAGTAACCAGATAACATAATTTTCCAGGTTAATTAGAGCATTAAGTCTTTTTTGCATAACCGAAAACCTTAATTCGAGCATAACCGAAACCGTAACTAAAACCGATATTCGTTTCAGTTTTAATCCCAGGTTTTTAATGACTTCAAACTGGCAAAACTTTCTGAAAACTCAAACGATTTTCATGCGGAAAGCCATGTTAATCATGATTTTAGTTTAAAATTGGTTTTAAATTAATCTATGTTTAATATTAACAAACACTATAATATTTAAATGGTAGCAGTTTTGAATGAAATCTCTTGGGAAACCGGGAACTCAATCTTTATAATTGTTTCTTCAACTTTCATAATTTTCTTAAAACTCAACTGATATATGAATGCGGAAAGTCATATTAATCATGACTTTAGTTTAAAATTGGTTTTATATTACACTATTTTTAATATTAAAATGATTGCAGTTTTAAATGGAATCTCTTGTGTAGACAGGAAATCAATTGTATCTTTATCTCTGCGTTTTTCAGCAGGTGGAGTTGTGTTTTAAGACGGGTGAGATCATACTCGTTTATGGTGATATGGATGAAGATGGTTTCTACATGGGCGAACTGGATGGTGTCAGAGGCCTGGTGCCGTCGAATTTCCTTGCCGATGCGCCCGATCAGTATAACAACAATCAAATGGGACCCGGCGGTGTCGCCGGACGTGGCAGCCTCAGTCAGCGGGGCAGGGGTCAGGGGCCCGGGGCAAGGGGACCACCGCCACCGCCACGAGATAATATGATGCCCGGCGTCGCAGGGCAACGTGGTCCACAAGGCAAAAGTAAGTAGGCTTTTGTGAAGATTCATTCTTCTTAATGCATTTTCATTTACTACGTTTTCAATTAATTTCCTCTTGATTTTCAATACAATGTGATACTAAAAAGAAAACAACTTATTCGAAAAGCAATTACAGGCTTACTATTTATCATTTTCAATATTTGTTTTCTTTCGATTCCGACTCAGAAAAAAAGAGAACGATACAAAAATCTCAAAGAAATTCTCAACAATCTACAATACACTCTATAAGATAATCATATATATATATGCAGGTATTCCAGACAACACAAGACAAACAAGCAGGATGATAAAAACGAACTTCAAGATTCTATTCTGTTGGTTTTTTTTTTTTAAATTTTTAATCCTTGAACGATTTCTATCAATATTTGGAATCAGCGAATATAAAAACACTCTAAAACCAAATACGATCACTCTTCTAAAAACCAAACAAAAACAAATTTCGTGACGACACAGAAAAATCTTTCACTCTTTTCTCTTTCTGTCTAACTCTTTCGCAAAATTTCAAATACTCTTAAAAAAACAAACAGTTACAGATGATATAATAATAATACAAATACAATTTCCGTTTTGAACGCCGCTAATTTTATATATACATATATATATTTTTGTTACGATTCCGCAGAACTTTTGTAAAATGTTTTTAACAATTCATTTGAATATTTTTCAATATTTCTTCTATTTTTTTTTTTTGTAAAATATTTCATATTTTCAGCACAAGTCAGTTAAATATTTAAATAATCCTCTTATACTTAATTGTTTTGGGTTCAAATCGAATTATGTAATCCTCAAACTACTACAATATATTATAGATACATAGTTGTTGTTCTTGTTGTTGTACACACAGTCTTTTTGAAATGCTTTTCCTATTCTCAATTTTATTTTCCGTTTATTCACAATTCACATTCATTTAATTTTATGAAATTTAATGAAAAGAAGAGAACATTTATCTCTTGAATGTGAATAATTTCCATTTCATAGCACTTATTTATTTATATTTAATTTAAAATATCTTCTACACTTTGCGATTATTATTGTCTCTTGTCTTGCGTGATTTTCTATAGCCTTGCAAATTTCTAGATGGTCTCTTCTTGCATGTTAATTAATCCAACTAAGCTCTATTGTATTATAATTTAACAGTCTATCAATTTAATGACGAATTTTCTTTTCTTTTTTTACTTTAATAATTTGCATAATATAAAAAAATAAAAGACTAGTTTTCTGCACCTGATTGTCGAATGAATTGTAATTTCCTAGTTACTCACCAATCAATCTAAATTTAGAGTTCAATTATTAACAAACTACAAGTCTTCAAACTTACTTCAATTAAATTTAACTGAGATACAGCTCAAATTATATTATTTCTGATTACTTGTATAATTTAAACCCGATTCTGACAAGTTGTAAATATAGAATGAAATTTTTGAAAGTGATCCAAACGAAGAGAATTCGTTTGAAATGTTTCCTTGGTATCTTCACGATTCTATAACTATTCTAAACCCGTCCCACCCCCTCGGTTGCCGTTCCCTAAGTGTATGATCTATTTTTGCGCTGCTTTTTCCGAAAATACTTTGTGTTTAATATTAAATTTTTGAATTTTAATTACGATTACATGTTTTCCAAGTACTTTCAAGCTGGTTTTGAATGTTGCTCTTGTTTGTTTGCCAATTATAGACAATTGGGATATTTTTGTCATATTTCCGATTTTATGTTCTTTAGAGATATAACAACAAAAACAACAACACCGCAGGGGCTTTAAGCACAAAATATATGAAAACGAATTCAAAATGCGAGCAAAAAAATCTCTTTGTAATCTATGTAAATTAATCTTATTGTAAAATATGAAATATGAAAGTTTTAAAGTTCTTAACGATCTACTTACTTAATTATTCTCGTATTTCCCCTTATAAATACATAATCGTACTCGTATTAACAATAATAATAATAATAATAATAATTATTTATCTTAAGTGCCACTGACACTGAACCAAAAAATGTGGCCCATAAGTGCAAATCTATTATCTATGCTATGTATAATTATTTAATCCATCGCTGCTCAATTTTGAGCAGATCTACTCGTATATAGGGAAAGCGCAACGAAGGTAATATTTATGCAACTTATATACAACATGACAATCTAACATTAACTATCAATAAATAACAATAACTATGTACAATATCTTTAAATGCGAAATACGATTTTGACAATATTCCTAGCGATCCCATCTCGTTTTTCAATTTCAATTTCAATTCCAATTCAATTTCAATGCCCCCTGAAAATGTGATTTATTTTAATTGGTTTTTGGTTTTTGAATCGTTTTTGTTGATTTCATTTTTATAGTTTTGGAAACTGCGGTGATAATACAAAAACACGACATTCGGGACCCAAGCGATAAGTCTATAAAATAACAGGCAGCAGCTGTAAAAAATTAAAATTCAAATTCAAATTGAAATCTTTGAGACTATTTAACTACATTCAGTTAGTTTTTTCGAATTTGTTTTGTTTATCGGTTTTTCTTGGGTTCGATTTTTAATTTCACATTTTACTTACTACTACAAAACTTCTTTCAAATAATTTTTTGTAATGGTCTGCTGTGGTAAATGTGAAGTCTTTATGTTATATTCGTTGCTATAGATGCTCGCCCTGCTTCCCCTACACTGTTAGACAACACGGGCCACCCTGCCCCCGATCACCAAACGCAGGTAAATACTCTTTCTCTTTTGATTTTCTTTTTTTATTTCAATAAAAAAATACTTTAAAAGCTAAAAAAGAAAAAAAAATATTAAACGAAATACAACAGAAAAAAAAAGAAAACTACTCAAAGAAAAAGTTAAGAAAGCGCTACAAAAAAATATAAAAATATAACCACACTTCATAAGCTACAAATACTATTATTATTAATACTTACTACAGCTAAAAAACTAACTTGCTCTCTCTGTCACTCATTTGGTTTCGGTTCTCTATTTCTCAAAAAAAATAATTGCGATATACGAATTCATTCATTCCAATATCAAAAATACATATATCACAAATACAGCCCAATGTCGATAATCGTATATTGCAATGTTGATAAGTTGATCAATCCATCTGATATATATATACATATATTACTCATGGATAGCTTTCTATCCTTGTTTCATTATTGTACAAAAATTCAATACATCATTGTCCATGTCTCGATCACTCTTCCTTCTTCCTTTATGCTATCTATCTTGCTCTGTCTATATACATACATACATATACTCTCGTATACTCTACATTCTTGACACTCTCTCTATATCTATATATCAGAGACGGGCACATTTAACTACTTTTATAATGCATTTGCCATTTCACTAGCATTGAAAAAATTAGTACTAATGAAACATTTTTTAATTGGCATTGAAAATGATAAGTAATTAAAATATTTTTTTGCCATTGAATAATTCTAGGGAAATCGCAATTTAATTAGCATTATAATTGTATTATTGCAATAATTAAATTTGTAAATTTGTTATCCTAAAACTATGTTAAAAAAATGATAAAAATTTGAAAAAAAATTTAAAATTTAAAAAAATTTTAGAAATTATTTTAAATTCCTTGGATTCTTAACATTTTGCTAAAATTTTTAGCATTTTTTTTTAAAGTTTTTTTGATTTATAAATTTTTTTTCAATTTTTCAACACTTTTTTATATTTATAAAATTTTTTGAAACTTTTAAGATTTTTTTCAAATTTTTAACTTTTTTTTTTAAATTTTTTCAAATTTTTAACATTTTTTTAATTTTTTTTGGTTTTTTTTTTAAATTTTTATCTTTTTTTTAACATTTTTTTAAACATATTTTTAAGATAACAAATTTCCAAATTTAATTATTCCAAAAATTCAAGTATAATGCTAATTAAATTGCAATTTCACTAGAATTATTCATTGCCAAAAAAAATATTTTAATTACTTTTCATTTTCAATGCCAATTAAAAAATTTTTCATTAGCACTACTTTTTTCAATGCAAATTAAAAAGTAATGGTAATGCTTATATGCACATCTCTGCTATATACATATACATATATATATATATATATATAGTATGTATGTTTGTGCGTTCTCCAGAAATCCATCTAAACGCTTACAGTACAGTACATGAACATAAATATATTTTTGCTTATTGAATCAAATCTAGAATATATTACGTATACGTAATATTTATTAAAAAATATGTATAGCTAGCAACCTCAAGTCAAGTTAAAAATTTGAACGAACAGCAACAATAATTGTACATTCAATCAATCAATCAATCAGTCAATTAATCAATCATAGTCCGTGTATATATATATATTTTAACTTATGATCGTCCTACATCTCAAATACTTAATCCGCACCTGCATATACATATATATAGTTAGTGTAAAATAATAATAATAATAATAATATTAATCAATGTGTGTATAGTCTTATCTTGAGATACAATAACAGATAAACAGACATCGAATACAGCTCCAATTCCTACAGCACAAATCATTCACATTTACATTCAATTTCATTTATTTTTATTAAAATTCGTTTTATTTGTTTATCATTTTTTTCTTTTAATTAATTGAATTTCTATTGCTTTGCTAAATACGCATTTTCTTGGCTTTATACAAGTCTTCAATTACGAATATATATTTAGGATTATACTCAGATCGAGTTCACATTTTTAAGTTGATGATTTTCCTTAGTTCCTTTTTAATTTAATTTGGCTCAAGAGTGTGTAAATACATAAATAATACTACTAACATTTTGATGAGTTCAAACAACAGAATCCAATATACGATATTCGATATGCGATAACGATAACGATATACACAACATAATTGCCGATAAAAATGTGATTACCCTGTACTCGTATACGTACTCGTACTATATTCTAAATATCTAATCAATTATTGTTTCCTTATTGCGTATACGCTACTAATTAATTAATATTAATTATATATCAATTGCTACTATTACTATATGGAATATTGGATGTAATGTGTATAAATTTCTATGTGATTCACTGTATGTGTAAACTATTTGATTATTATCATTTCAATTCCTTTGTTTTTTGTTTCTTTTTCATTTATTCTGTATGCCTTAATTTATACCTCTTGCTTTTCCCTACCATATACATAATTAATTCTGATTTTAATTGTTAATTTCTTTCACTAAATATCACTAAATTGTTTCTTAGGCTGATTATCTTACTTTTAACCCAAAAACAAAGGACGAATACTCGTATCTCTTGGGGACAAGTTGAAAAAGAAGATGAACTTGAACTGCATTTACACATACATTAACATACACAAATAGATTGATTAACTAGTGTATATACTAACTCTATTTAGTTATCTGCCCATCCCAAAATGAGAACGGGATCTTTTATGATGATAGCGCATTTTTATCTTCATGTTTTTCTTTGTTTTCACATTTCATTTATTAGATTTTAAATTGACTTTATGCTTTTCTGATTAACTGCAAGTGTATGCGAGTTGAGTTTTGAGCGTAGAATTCTAGGAATTATTTCTTCAGTTGAAAATCAGCAAAGAAACGTTGCTAGTTCTACATAAAACTTCACCAGCTCTCAATCGATTGATCAATCACAAACAAAAGTCACGTATTGTAACTGTCATTCGTTTTGATTGAAATCCAAGAGGAAATGCCCAAATCTCTCAAAAGGAATATGCTCCGTATAAGAAATCGAATGTATGTAAGTTTGAATGTGAGTGTGAGACTTTCTGGACTTAAGAGGTCGCAAATAAATTGCAAAACAAATTGGAAATCGGTTCGGTTTACCAAGTTAAATGAACACTTTTTTTGTGCTTGTATTTTGGGTTTTGTGTTGAGCATAAACACAACAGTGCCTGTGCTGTAACAATTAGAATATCACTTTTCAAAAAGATCTTAAAAATATTTGAGTGTCTAGAATTCTCATTTACATGAAATACAGGAAAACTCAAATGAAACTTAGCAATATTTTATTTCGGCAAATGCTCATGTGATAAAATTCGAAAAAAAAGTATCTTGCTTGGGCAATGACAGCAGAATGCAGAAAACAGAACTAAAAGTGATATTATTTGAGAGGCAGCATTAAAGTACTAAACTAAAACTTAGGAAAAAAAGCATGTGGGAAAAATCTTAAAAAAGTTTATCTTGTTTGAGCAATGACAGCAGAATTCAGAAACAATACTAAAAGTGATATTATTTAAGAGGCAGCCTTAAAGTACCGAAATAAAATGCAAAAAAAACAGGTGGAAATAATTCTAAAAAAATGTGTTTTGCTTGAGCAATGACAGCAGAATACAGGAAACAGAACTTAAAGTGATATTACTTGAGGGGCAGCCTTAAAGTACCAAACTAAAACTCACAAAAAAATTAATAAGTTTTTATTTCGGTAAATGTTCATTGAGGAAAGTGTGAAAAAAAATAAAACTTGCTTGAGCAATGACAGCAGAATACAGGAAACTAATTTTGAAAGTGAATGTGACATTATTTAAGAGGCAGCCTTAAAGTTCTAAACGATATTTGCGACCTCTGTCCAAAGAAAATAATACTCTGAGTGAGTATTCGAATGAGTGTATGTATGAATGTGAGTGTGAATGTTATTGTGAGACTTCCTGGCTTCGAGTATTTGACACTTTCCTCCTCACACACTTTAAATTAGGTTTTCAATTCGTATCTGCATATACTCTCTATACTTTTTGTATATGCAATGCGATTACTTGTAGTTGATTGTAGTTGCAATTACTAATTAATCAGTTAACAGTTAAACAATTACTAATCCCGTCATTTAACTAACTAACTCACTTACAAACTTATACAACTCGTAGGCGCGCTACCACCAAGTAATACTCTATCTATTTTTAAATTTATGCTCGAATCATGCCCAAATTAATATTCAACAATATGTATTCACTCGCCGAGAGAGTGAGTGAGAGAGGTGGCAATGAATATGAATATGAATACAGTATAATGTGCTTAATTGAACGACCTACTTAAAATGGGAATTTATTGCATATAATATAAAATATTCAATTTCAATATTTTAATGAATAATTTAATATTATTTTACTACAGGTTTTTTTAAATAAATTTATCTTAAAAAATTTCAGTTGATTTAAAAATTTAAAATAAATATATATAATATACTTTAAAATAGTCGATAATTATTTTTGGAACATGTTTTTTTTTAATAAATTGATCTTTAAAAAATGCAATTGATTTATCAAGTTAAAAGTTTAGAAATAATACAAGAGGCATTCAGCAGTTGTGCATTTAAATTCATTTTGAAGACTTAAATATAATATATAAATGAAATATAAATAATTTTTAAAATTTATTATCAGCATTGTAATTAAATCCGGGGCTGCAAGCCTTCAACATTTTGGAGAAGGTTCCGTTCTTTGGTTCAAGCCATACAACCCAAGGTTTTTCGTTGGAACCTTGGTTGAATTTTAAACAAACAAATTATTTAAATTACTCAATATTTTTCCAAAAATCCTTTAATTTTTTAAGTTAATTTATTAAATAAAATTAATAAAAAGATACCTTACTTTTTGAAGAATCTAAATTCATTATTATTTCGACCTTTTTTAAAATCAAACTAAATTAAGATCTATAATATTTAAATTAAATCTATAATATTTTAATTTATCAATTTATTATCAAACTAAATTAAAATCTACAATATTTCAATTAATTCTATAATATTTTAATTTAGTTAAAATAAAATCTATAATATTTAAAGTGAATCTATAATATTTAAATTTAGTGAAAAAATATTTAAATTGTATCTAAAATATTTTAATTATCAAACTAAATTAAAATCTATAATATTTCAATTAAATCAATTATATTTTAAATTAGTGGAAATAAAATGTATAATATTTAAATTAAATCTATTATACATATATCAATTTATGATTTTATTATCAAACTAAATTAAAATTTTTTCTTTTATTTAAATTAAATCTATAATATTTTAATTTAATGAAAATTAAATCTATAATATGTTAATTTAGTGAAAATAAAATCTATTATATTTAAATATAGTATTTAAAGATTTATAATATTTTAATTTAGTTTAATAATTAAATAATATGTTTAATTTAATCTTACAAAAGTAACGAATCTTTTTTACTCAAATGTAAAAAAGTACTTTTTTTTTTAAATAAACTGCATTGGTTTCGGAGTAATAATTTTAAATATTCCGTTGGTGATCCGATTCGGGGAACAGTTTTGCAGCCCTGAATTAATTTTTGAATTAAGTATGGAGGCAATTAAGCGAATTATACTGTATAAGGCGAATACTATATCCCATAAAAACCAATTATTTAAATGATTAGTTGCCATTAAAATTGAGAATGCGTATAGTTTAAATGTAAATCTAGTGACTAATTCGATATGTTTTCGTATATATGTTCGATAACCGACAACTTGCAGATGATCGGCCGCGTTGGTAATGTTGGCCTGCAACAGCAGCAACTACAACAACAACAGCAGCAACAACAACCGTATGGTCAGCAACAGCAACAGCCGCAACAACAACATCAGCAACAAATGGGCATGGGACAAAGTGGAATGATGGGAATGCCACAACAACAGATGGGACAGCAGATGGGACAGCAGATGGGTCAACAAATGGGTCAACAAATGGGTCAACAAATGGGTCAACAAATGGGTCAACCGATGGTGCAGGTGCCGGTGACGACGCAGGCGCCAACGGGCGGACTTTTCTCAGGTGCAACTAGCCTGCTATCTGGTGCTACTTCGGCTGCCACCGGTGGTTTATTTGGTTCAAAGCAAGCGCCCAAAACGGATCCAATGCAACCACCTGTTGGTGTGCAGCCAACGCAGCAACAACAAGCAAACGCCTTTAATGCCCAACAACAGCAACAACAGCAACAACAACAACAGATGCAGGGTATGCAACAGCAACCGGGTATGCAACCGGGTATGCAACCGGGTATGCAACCGGGTATGCAACCACAACAGCAACAACAACAAGTGCCACCGCAACAACAACAGCAACAACAACAACAACAACAGCCACCGCCTCAAGGTCCGGGCGCCGGTTTGCTGGGAGGTCTTAAGGGCATCGCAGCAGCGGCGCCCGGCGGCGATGTCCTATCGAAAGGCAAAGATCTATTTGGTAAATTTGGTTTTGGCTTTGGCAAATAACCCCGGTCATTCCATAGGATCCTGTTATATTATTCGTAGATTAGAACTATTTATACATACATTACATTACATACTATGATTATTGCTATGATTACTAATACATATACATATATATATATATATATATATATATACGATTATACAACAAATGAATAAAACATGCATTCATTCATTGATTCATATGCGTGTCGTGTGTTTGTTCATATTTAGTATGAATGCAACTAAAATTATATAAATATTTTTTATTAATACAATTGATAGAAATATTGATCACACACACACACACACACACATAAATTGTTGTAAAATTGTTTAAATATATATATATATTAAATTTCCAGTTTAAGTAAATTGATAGCAAAAAAAATAAAAAATAATATATATTTAAAGAAATTGCTGCTGATGATGAAGATGAAAAAAAAACTAACTAAATGAAACAAACACACACAACACATTAATATATAGATATATGGAATGACAGTGCGTTAGAGAGAGACAGAGCGCGTGTGAGAGAGAGAGAGAGAGAGGGGGGTAAAATGCATACATATATTATATACATAAATACATTATATATTTACAATTATTTGTTAACGCACATTGTTAAATTTGCTACTGTTGCTGACCAGTTTATAAATAAATAATAAAATGACAAAAAAACCAAAAAATACGAGTAATAAACATAAACAAAAGAAAACTATAAGTGAAATCCCCAAATAAAAAAAACATACATATATTATATATATTTAAAATATATTAAAAACAAAAACATTAAACATTAAAATGAATACACATTTAAATTAAATTTATAAATCAAATCCCAAAGTGAACGAACGGAAAGTTGAGCAATATAAAAACGCGTTGGACAAACACAAAAATAAAAAACTAAGAAAAAACTAAAACTAAAAAAATGGAAATACTTATACATTAGTTATGATACATACATATACTATAATAAATACACAGATACTACATACAAACATACATACCAAAAATACAACTTCGCATTGCTTGTCAGATCGTCAGGGACATTTGGTTTATTCCATTGACAGACGGCCAGATACCACGTACTTCTGAGTATCAACATAAAATATAATTAATCAGGGACCGTAAATAATGATTTTTTTTATTTTTTTAATAAAAAAAATTACCCACTTATAATAGACTTAAAAAATAGTGGTTTACACCAAAATGCTTCTATTTTTAAAATCTCTGCATTTCCGCTATGATTTTTATTTTTTCAGACTTTTACGTTCTTGTTCAACTATAATAATTATTTTTGAGGAATTTTTTAAAATTGAAATAAAACTCTAAAAATAAATCAAAATAAATAATCATTATTTTTGAGTTATTTTATAAAACTTAAAATAAAACTCAAAAAAATAAATCTAAATAAATAATCATTAATTTTGAGTTATTTTATAAAACTGAAAATAAAACTTAAAAATTATGATTATTTATTTAGATTTATTTTTTGAGTTTTATTTTAAGTTTTATAAAGTAACTCAAAAATTATGATTATTTATTTAGATTTATTTTTTGAGTTTTATTAAAACTCAAAAGTAATTTAAAATTTAAAATGTTAAAATTTTTTTGTGGTCCCTTTACAAGGATATACAATAATATTGGTAAAAATTTTAACACAGAAGCCGTAGTTGAGTTTTATTTTAAGTGAAAAAAATAAAACTCATGAATAATCATTATTTGAGCTTTATTTTTTTTGTTAACAATTAATAATTATTGTCCAAGTTTTATGATTATTTTTTAGCAAAAACGTAAAAATTAAAATATAATCATTGAAATGTAATTTTTATAATATAACTTATAATGATTGCGGTCCCTGTATTAAATACTACAAACTCTTTATAAGCAAGTTGCTAATTTCGAAAGAATTCTCTTTGTTTAATTCGACTACAAATCAAACCTTCCAATTTCTCAATACTTGCTACTTTCCTTTGAAATTATCTATTGCTTTCTCCTGTATAAAAAACAAATAAACGATTAAAGATAGAAAGATGTTTCCTAATGTTTAATAATTGCTTTAGCAACACACGTAAAAAAAGTAAAAAAATTAAAAATAAAAAGATACAAAAAAAAGACGTGCATACAAACAAAAATACATCGCGTACCTCTTGCTTTACGATAACAGAAAGTATAAACTAATAAAAAAAACAAAAACAAATACAAATACATATACATACATATATTTAACAAAACTATTGAACTATTGATGAAATTATCAAATGGAATGAAATGAAATGAAATGTTTGTAAAGGAAAGGAATGAATTGCGTATTATAGACAGAGATTGAGGAATGTTTTTTGGGGGCATTAACTGTGAGGAAGTAATTACTTTAAACAAAAGGTATTTCAACACTCACACACACACACCTACACACACTCACACACAGATACGACCACTACTGCAACAGTAATTAATTAAATAACAAATGAAACTAAAATCAACTGAAATAAATGTAGAGAAAATCCAACTCAATTGTAAATTGTAAACTGGCAAATAAGCAAATAGTTGCAGATACATCTTACATAGATACTCTCACACACATACAATGTATATCAGCAGAAAATAGTTAAACAAAAAATGATGAAAATAATTCCAAAATCAATATTATTAAAACAAAATGTTAACTTTGCCCACGTAAATAATTTTTTGACCTTACAATCAAATCAATCATTGTACTCGTATTTATGATTTAGACAAAAGACTCGCATCTTCGGTTCATGCCGAAGTCTGTATACCCTAACTAGCGAAATCACAAGTGTCTCGATCCAATATAGAATTCAAATTTGTAGGCCTGTACATACATAGAAGTGGCATCGGAATTTGGGTAATCGTAAGGTAAGGGTATACACGAGTCGATCTCAACACAATACACACTCTCTATTAGAGCAGAGTACACACAAATTTATTTCACAACAAAAACAAAAACCAAATAAAATCTGTTAAACACAAATCTAGATAAACAACAACAACTCTACGCAATACGGATGATAAAAAATGAAAACAACTAAATTGTTATACGGTATTATTATACTTTTTCTATAACTTATAATTTCCTTATTGAATAACAAAACAAAACAAAAAAAAAATGAAAAACAAAGCGAAAAAAATAATAATTAAATAACAATTTAAAAAAAGAGACATTAATGAATTTATTATTGACAATGGGGCAATCGAATGATTGTTTTAATAATATTTCAGAATTATACAGATTAAAAATGAACATATTTATCTGGATGAATGGGAATATCCAGATATACTATTTTTAAATACTTTTAACTTCAATTTGTATTTTTAAAATTAATTGTAATTCTTTATTTTGATTTCAATAGCTAAAATATGAAATTTTAATTTATTATTATTTAAATTATCATCAATTTTTATTATATTTTATCTCTGGTATTTTTTTTTTTTTTTTTTTTTTTTGGTATGTGTATTTAATATTCCCTTTTATTATTTTTTATATTTCGACAAAAGACAGATGGAATTTTTATTATATTTTTCTCGGGTATTTCTTTCCTTTTTTGGTATGTGATATTTTTTTCCTTTTATTTTATTTTTATTTAGAAGATTTTAAACTTTTTAAAATAAAAACCAACAAATAATAATTAAATTATAGTTTAAGTTTTTAATAATTTCAGTTCCTAATGGAATTTTTAACTATTATATTTTTCTCTTGAATTCTTTTTGCTTATGCTTATTTCGTATGTGTTTTTTTTCTTCTTTTTATATTAATTAATAAAAATTTTTCACTATGATTTAAATTACAAAAATCTGAAATTTTATTTGTTTCTTCAATTATTATTTTGCCCTTTCTCTATATTTTTTTATTCCGATAAAAGACAGTAGATTTTTAATTTTTTAAAAGTAATAATCGACAAATAATATTATATAATTTAATATAATTTAAGTTTGTAATCATTGCGATTCTTGATGGAATTTTTATTATTCTTTTGATTATTTGGTATGTGTTAATTTTCCCCCTTTTTTGTTTAATTTAATAAAAGAACTTAATTCTTAAATTTGTTAAATTAAATCAACAAATAGTAATTATATGTTAATTTAATTTTATAATCATTATGGTTCCTGCTGCAAATTAATCACTTTAAGTGAGCATCAGCAATTTTTACACAATGATAAGTAAGTTTTATTTTCCAGATAATTTCCCTTTCCACTTAAGCTAAAGTCAAATGAAAATGCACATTATCAACTATCTTATTGGTAATCTTTATTGCGGTTTACGGATAAACTGATAGCGAAGCAGAGAAACTACGATTACGTAGGCGTATACTTAATATTTAAAGCAAATGCAATTAAATAATAGAACGCAATCAAGCTGCAGGTATTTACAGAGTAACTGCCAGAGGTTGACTAAGTAAACATAATAAAATACACTTAAATATCTAAATGATCGTCAAGTAAACATATAAAGTTGCGATCAACACGCGCACGCGATCAAGATTTTAACTCTGACGTCAGAGTAATTAAATTACAACCGGAAATGGACTAGTTACAACTAGTTGAACAACAACACAACATCAAGAATTTATTTACTGCTTGGATTCTAGAGGAAGTTCATCCTGATCCTCGTTGCAGAAGCGAATGTTGCTTGCAACTGGCAACATCTGTTGCTGCTTTAAACTCATGTGCTGCAGGATCAGCAGGACATCATCTTGAGCCAATTCCTTGGCCACAGCCATCAGCATTTCCACAAATGTCGCATCGAATTGCATAAAGCGTCCACATTGCAAAACAACCGGAAAATCACAGCGATAAAGGACACAAGCGGATTGAATCTCCGCCCGGAGTGTGTCTACGCCCGTATAGAAGACGTCCGACTGTGGCACCACATGCACATAGTATTTCGAGTCTTGCTGCAAAGAAAAATGTCAAAGATTTATAGGAATATAATTAAATTAAATAAAAAATAAATAAAAAAGAATAGAAAAGCTTTTTCTTTTTAAGAAAGTTTTAAATCTGCTTTTTTCCACAAATTTCTACCAATTTACTTGAGAATTGTTTCTAAATTAAATAAAAAATAAATAAAAAAGAATAGAAAAGCTTTTTCTTTTTAAGCTTTTTCTTTTTGAAAAAGTTTTAAATCTGCTTTTTTCCACAAATTTCCAGCAATTTACTTGAGAATTGTTTCTAAAATTTTAGATATTTAATTTTTGCACATATTTTAGGCTCCAATAAATTAATTTTTATTTTTAACAAATTTTTTGTTAATCAGGTGCATATTTTAAAATTTATTAAATTAATTTGAAATTGGATTGAATAAAAAGACATAAGATATTTTTAAAATGTCTTTATTTATAGCAATAAAGGCATTTTAAAAATATCTTATGCATTTTTATTCAATCTAATTTCAAATTAATTTAATAAATTTTCAATGATATCAATATTTAACAACAATTTAGATGCATATTTTATGCTATAATGCAATTTTCTATCTAAAAATTAATTTATTAAAATTTTCAATGCTATCAATATTTAACAACAATTTAGATGCATATTTTATGCTATAAAAAATATATTCTAAAAATATTTCATGACTTTTTGTTCAATCTAAAAATTAATTTAATAAATTTTCAATGTTATCAATATTTAAAAACAATTTAGATGCATATTTTATGCTATAAAAAATATATTCTAAAAATATTTTATGACTTTTTTCTCAATCTACAAATTAATTTAATAAATTTTAAATTCTATCAATATTTAACAACAGAAAATTTTTTTTACAGTGCATCAAGTAAATATTTTGATAAAAATAAAAATATTCACACATTCTTTTTTTACTTTAAAAATAATTAAGTCCAAAAGATTTTAATATATATTTTTTAGAACTCGTTTTCAAAACCATTAGCAATAATTTAATTAAAAAAATAATTCAAATTAATTAAATTAATATTAATTTTGAAGCTCTGTCAATTCTATACATTTATTCACCCATCTTAATTCAGACTCTGTCAATGCTTAAATCTAAAGATAATTTATTATTATTATTTTTATTTTGCGCAATGAAAGAAATGCAAATACAAAAACGAAATCGTGTAAATTATCTAAAAAAAATGTACGCAAATAACAAAGAGCAACAATTTAATTGACATAATTGAGGTAAATTAATAGTTGTCTGTTATATCTACTAAATAATTGACGCTGTGCTTAACGAAGGTTTCAATGGAATTTTAGATGAGAAAAATAAAGTAAAATACACTGCAAATAAATGGTCATATGTGTATAATAGATTAACACATACTCCAGTCAAATTTAAGTGCAGAGTGGAATTTTTTGCTGCTAATAATTATGATAGAATTTGTGATAAATTCAATGACTCAACAGACTTCCTATTTAAGGGAATTTCTAGGAGAAGTACACTCAGAAAAACAAGCTGTTTATATGCAAGTCATGGCTTGATAGATACACTTAATTTAATTACAAAATAATAATAATAGGATACGCACCTGTTTGAGGGAAACCTCAACCTTGGGATTTCCCAGACGCAGCAGAATGCAAATCATGCTGACCACAATGCCAAAGAGCAAACCCTTCTCAACGCTATAGACCAGACAGATGATCAAGCTGCCAATCCAGCTGAAGAAATCCTTTTTACTAGATTTCCACAACTCCTTAAACGGCGTCAAATCGATCTAAGAGTATGAATTTAATTAGAATTTCTCTGAAATTAATTATAATTTAAAAATTACCATAAAAACAACGGCTGCCATGAGGACGGCAGCAAGTGAAGCTTTAGGAATAAATTGGAAGTACGGCGTAAGTATAGATAAAGCCGATAGCACAATGAGACCCGTGTAGATTCCGGCCATGGGAGTGCGAACACCGGAAGCCTGACTCACGGCGGATCGGGTGAAGGCGCCACAAGTGGGCATGGCACTGAAGAAGGATCCGGCGAGATTGCAGAGACCGAGAGTAAGCATCTCCTGGGAGGCATCCAGTCTGCCATCCTTCACTGCAGGCAAAAGAAAAATTAAGTTAATTATTATTAAATTATATAAATTTTTAGAAAGCAAAGTTTAATAAACTTTAATGAGGAAGAAGTTGGTATAAATGGGACGAAAAAAAACAAGTAAATTCAAATACTACAAATATTCTGAGTACAAAGAGTAGGAAAAATCTGCATACATTATAAAAATGGCCGGGTTCTTAAATCATGAAAATTCAACTTAAATATTAACATTTTTAAATATGATGACTGTATGAAGAAAATACAAGAGTTCAAAAAAGAAATCTTAGATTCAAGATGATATGATGAGAATTAAGTTGGGAAAAATGAAAAAAGAAAAAAAGTAAATTCAAATACTAAAAAATATTCAGAGTACAAAAACTAGGAAAAATCTACATACATTATGAAAATGGCCAATTTTTAGATCATGAATATTTCTCTTAAATATTAAATTAAATATCGTATTTTATATAATATAATCTTATAATCTAATTTTTTAAGTATTTTTGGTTCTCAACTCACTCAAACTCAAATCAACAATTTAAATCTTTGAATAGAGATATCATTTTGATTCTAAGATCACTTAGTTCTATATTTTATAAAAATATGTTTATATTTATATAAATATGTCTTATTTTAAAAAACCTTTTCAATTTCGGGTATTCTTATTCTTATTGTACCTAATTTTTACCCTATTATCCATTTCCTACCTACATATTTTCTAATTCTGATTTTTAAGTGTTATTAATATTATTTAGTGTTACTTTCTAATTAAAAGTCTAATTAAAAGACCGGTTAAAAAAATTTTTTCTATTTAATTTCGAATTTTCCAAATTTGTCCCAACCCAATTTTTTTTTCTAATTTTAATATTCTTATTTACATTTTCTGTAATTTTGGATTCCTCGTTTTGTGATTCTAATTTAAATTTTTATTGAAATTTTGGTATTCCTAGTAATATTTCCCTAGTATTATTTGTATAGAGTATCAAATATTAAGTATACGCACCGAAGGCCTTGGCAATGGCCACATTGGCGAGCACAGCGACAATTGGGACCAAAAAGACGCCGCTGCCGAGTTCATTAAGAATATCTGTGAAGACATAAGTTCTGTTCTGATGCTCAAAGGCAAAGGGCGGCAATTTGATGGTGGGCATGGCCTTGGACACCTTGGCGGAGAGGGCAAAGGGCACAGCTTCGAGGGAAGTCTTCTGCACCCACAGATAAATCATAAGGCCACTGAAGAAAACGACGAGAGCATTACGAGAAATGCTGATGTACCAAAGAACCTTCTTCAGGCGTTGGGTGAAGGGCGTGTCCCGCTTAAACTTGACCTGGGAGAGCAGCTGTGGGGGAGAAGAAGATACTAGATTTAATTATGAAATTAAAATTAGAAAGAAAAGCGAAATAAAAAATATGCGAGATCCAAAATATACGATATTAAAATGGAATTTAGAAATTAAAATCAGCAGAAAAAAAACTGGAAATGAAATAAGTATAAGAAAGATCCAAAATCACAAAATATTCTATTAAATCTTTAAGAAAAAAATTAAGAAATAAGTGATCTTAAAATTAATATTTTTAATATTTTCTTGAATTTAAATTTTTTTCAAAAAAATGCGTTGAGTACGAAAATAGAGTAAAGATCTTGATTGTAAGATAAATTATTTATTTTTGGTTGTATTTTTTATCTTAAAATTGTCTTATTTTAAAAATCAAATTATTAGAGGCGAATTTTCTTGACTTAAGAATCCGGTAATTTTTATCAGTACAGTTTTTTTCTTTCTAATTTGTGTGCATAAAATATTTTTTGATTTGAATTTTAATTACTTATAACTTGAATTAAAATATTTTTAGGTATATTTTAAGTAATTTTTATCAGTGAGGTTCTTTTTCTAATGTTTGTACCTTAAATATTTTTTGATTTGAATTTTCTCTACTTATATATTGAATTAGGCATTCGGTAATTTTTATCAGTGCAGATTTTTCCCAATTTTGAAGTTTAAATATTTTTATTTAATTAAATTTTCTCTACTTATTTTGGTTACCTTAAATTGTATTACAGCTTTTTGGACATTGTTTCATAAATTCTTAAAATCTAAATTTATTGCTTATAATAAGCTGACTTACCCTTAAAGAAAGTAAGAGAATAATGCAGGAGATGCCCATGGTGGCGTCCGTAACGCGAATGTTGCTGAAGAAATCTCCAATTGAGGGGACTTTCTTCAGTCGTATGCCCAGGAGATTCTTGATCTGCACAATGACCACAATTACCGCTGTGCCAGAAGTGAATGCCTTGGTCACAGGTGCAGGTATAAAGCTGACTATGAATCCCAACTGACAGATGCCCATCAAGAGTTCGACGAGACCGGCAAGAAAAGCGAGCACGACGACAATCTGTACAGGTTTATCCGCACAGAACTGCAGGGTCATGATGGCCATAAGACTCGTCGGTCCAATGGATACCTGAGGAATTGTGCCAAAGAACACATAGATGATCGACCCAATAAATGCCGAGTACAGTCCGTACTCGGATGTTAAACCCGCCAATGAAGCATACGCAATACTTTGTGGTATAATTGTCAATCCCAAGGTGATTCCCGCTATAAGATCGGCAAAGGCTTGTGATCTATCATAGTTGCCGATCCAACTGAGAATGTAAATGCGACGCAGCAGCCAATGGGCCTCCTTGGGCGGACTGTACTTGCTCTGCATGTCCGTGTCCATCATGATGCTATGGGTCGGATAATAAGTATCCTCCCCATTCTTGGCCGTGTACTTTTCCTTCTCCCCACAACTCGCTGCAATTAAAAAGAGATCCATTTTAATATTTCTATTTTAAATACTTATTTATATTTTATGGATTTAATATATTATTTAAGGTAAATTAAACTTTCATTTGATATTTTTTATTTTTCAACCCTATAATTTTAATGTTTTTTAATTTATTATTTTTATTTTATTATAAATGAAAACTTAGTTAATAAAATAACATATATTCGTAAGCTTTTAATATTTTTTAATACTATTAAATTTTTTGCGTATTACTAATTTAAGAATGCTATTTTTTATATTTTATTTTAACGGTTTTATAATATTCTTTGTCGATATCTTTCATTGTTTTTATTTTAATTTAAATGATCATTCATACACTACTTTTACTGAGTTTATAAAATAATAAATTTTTGTAAACTTTTAATATATTTTACTACTATTAAATTTTGTACATTTTTTATTAATTTAAAATCATATTTTAAAATTTTTGTCGATAGCTTTTATTGTTTTTACTTCAATTTTAATGATCAATAATAAACTAATTTTACTTAGTTAATAAAATAATACATTTTTGTAAACTTTTTATATTTTTTATTACTTTAAAGTTTTGTTAATTAAAATCATATTTTTAAAGTTTATTTCAACGGTTTTTAAAATTTTTTTGTCGATATCTTTTATTGTTTTTATTTTAATTTAAATGATCATTAATACACTTAATAAAATAATACTTTTTGGTAAAGTATAATACATGAATCAGTTACTATTTGGTTATGTCGGCTTAAATAATTTCGATTTCACGGTTTCGGTATAACAAAAAAGTTTTGTTTCGGTTACGGTCTCAGTTACGGTTTCCAATTTCAATCGGTTAATAGCGGATAATGGTTACGGTTCCGGTTACGTTTTTATTCTTTGCCTTAAATACTTTTAATTACTATTAAATTTTGGTGCATTTTATTTATTTAAAATCATATTTTTAAATATTATTTTAAAGGTTTTTTAATATTTTTGTCGACAACTTTCAATTGAATCAATTAAATATTTTTGGTTTCACTTAAAATTTTGTATGTTAATGAAAAATTAATTTGGTGACAAATCTTAATTTGTATCTTTCTAAAATATACTTTTTATACAACTTTTAATTCTTTTTAAGCATAAGGTTTTTTATAAAACTTTTATAATTCGAAATCACAATTTTTTGATTTTTTTAAACATTTTTTAAAATATTTTTTGACTGCTTTCTTGAATAACGAAATATTTTTTATCACTTTTAACTTTTTATTTTGCTTAGATATTTATTTGTAAACACTTTAAATTTAAAATCATATTTTAATGATTTTATAGTTCATTAATAGATTTTTCAAAAGTTTTTAGTTGGCGTTAAAATACGTAAATAAATAGGAAAAGTGTCCTACGATCGTAAATAGCGTTAATTGTCGAATCGGCTCGACTTCCGGTTTTGGCCGTGTGCCTGCTCTGCCTTTTGGCCAGGCCCAGCGTCTGTTTCCACGGCCAACGCATTTCGTACTGATTCTCACTTTAGCCAATTGTTAAGCCGTTAACGCTTTTGGCTCAATTGGCTTTTGTTTTTGTTTTTGCTTTTGTTTTGTTTTTTTTTATTTGCGATTTCAAGGGGGTTTTTTGTAAAAACGTATTCACAAACAACTTGGTTGTACGTGTTTTCGATCTGGCCGAAACCGAGGCCCGAATCGATGCCCAAAACACATTTCATCTGTGTGAAATCGCAATTAAACAAAAGTCGAGAGTCATGTCGGGCCCATGTGACGTATGTGTGATCAAAAAAGCCGAGCTTCTTCTCATTTCGAGGGCTGCCATTTTATACCCTATGCCCATTGGTAAAGGGGTAGTATGACTTTATGGGAGTGTATGTAACAGACATGAGAAGACTACTCTGGCTATATATATATGTATATATATATTTATTATCATTTATTTATAAAAGTTATTTTAATCCTTTATTTACAATCTAAATATAAAAATTTAAATAAATTGTTATAATTTAATTATTATACTCGTATTTACAATTTTTGTAAGAAATATTCAATATATTCATGATCAGTTATTTATCGTGTTTTTAATCAAATTAATTTTATCCCTTATTTATTATCTAAATACAAAAATTTTAAAAAATTGTTAAAATTTAGTTATTATGATTTTAATTTTAATTTTATTATTCATGGTCAGTTATTTGTCGTGCTTTTGTTCAAATTAATTTAATTCCATATTTATTATCTAAATATGAAAATATGAATAAATTGTTAAATTTTGTATTATTTTTTAATTTTATTTTAAGATAATTATACTTGTATTTGCAATTTTTGTAATAAATATTTAATAAATAAACATGAGCTATGAAATAATTTGTAAATTTTTAAATTAAAATTGAAAATAAATTATTATTTAATATATTTATATTTATATCCAATGTAAGAATTAAAATCAGTTTTTTTAAATAAATGGAAAGTAAAGATATATAATTTACCTAATCGACATGAGTTATACAATAATTTGTAAATTAAAAATAAATAGTATTTATTATTTAATATATTTTGATTTATATCCTATATAAGAGTAAAAATCAATTTATTAAAAATAAATGGAAAGTAAAGATGTATAATTTTCCTAATCGACATTAGATATGAAATAATTTGTTAATTAAAATAGAAAATTAATTATTATTTAATAGGTTTTTATTTATAACCAATATCAGAGTTAAAATCAATTTACTTAAAATATATTAAAAATAAAGATATATAATTTTGCAGAAAGAGAAGGTATCTTATAGTCGTGCAGACTCATCTAGATTGCCCTTACTTATTTAAAGTGAGAGCTGCTCTCTTAATCGGTAAAGTCGACATGGAAATATACTACGAATCTAGGTATTCAACTCACACACACTAGAAAACCTGTTTCTAACACCTTCCCAGATAAACAACGAGTATTTTTCTGATATTGTTTCCGACATGCATATGAATTGTTTAAACATTTTCGCATATTCTTAACCGCAACAAATTGTTGTCGTATCTCTAACTTTAAAGTGTTGACTTGCATATTAACAGCTTGTTTTTTAGAGTGTACTTCTCTTAGAGTTTCCTATAAATAGGATGTCTGTTGAGTCATTGAATTTATCGCGAATTCTATCATAATTATTAACAGCAAAAAATTTCACTTTGCACTTAAATCTGACTGGAGTATGTGTTAATCTATTATACACATATGAGTATTTATTTGCAGTGTATTTTACATCAATTTTCTCGTCTAGATTTCTATTAAAACCTTCGTTGAGCACAGCGTCAATTATTCAGTGGATATAACAGACAACCCTTAATTTACCTTAATTATATCAATTTTAATGTGCTCTTTGTTATATACGTTAATATTTTTTTAGATAATTTACACGCTTGTGTTTTTTATGTAATTTTTCTCATTGCGCAGAATTAAATTAATTTATAGGTAGATTTTAGCATTGAGCGAGTTTGAATAGAGATGACTAAGTGAATAGAAATTGTTGAGGTTCCAATCGAAAATTTATATTTTTAGCATAAATAAAAAATAAATAAATATAAATGCTCAACTGTATTTATTTATTTATTTATTTTATTTATTTATCAGTTGAAAATAATTTATCAATTAGAGATTTCTTTGGATTTCTTTAAAAATATATTTTAACTAAATTAAATGAAAACCGTTTAATTTTCGTTTGAAAACCTTTTGTTTTTTAAATACTTAAATAAATTAAATGAGAAAATTCTAAAATAATTTTCATTTAGAGATTCTTTTTGTTTTCTTTAATATTTTAACTAATTTTAAACTTTATTTTTATAATGAAACCATATTATTTTGTGTAGATACTTAAATAAATTATATTGGAAAACTCTAAAATAATTTTTCATTTATAGATTTCTTTGGTTTTCTTAAAAAATATATTTTAACTAAGTTAAATGAAAACTGTTTAATTTTTGTATGAAAACCTTTTTTTGTAGATACTTAAATAAATTAAATTGGAAAACTCTAAAAAAAAATGAAAACCAAAAAGAATCTTTTGGTAATTTTTTAAAGATATTTTAAATAATTTAAATGATATTTGATTAATGAAACACTTCTTTTTTTAAATATTTAAGTATATTAAAATAGAAAACTTTACTCTATATTAAGCATATTTTAAAATCTTTTGAAGACCAATAAGGATATTTAATCTTCGGTTTGTCAAAGATATAACTTTCTTTTTTTATTTTTATTTAACCACAAATTATTTAGCAGCTTCCTAAGCTCTTAAATACTTATGTGACACATGTGTATTTCGCACCTCGATGATTAATAAATCAAATGCTCAGATTTAAATAAAGTTACGCTATAAAAATGTGCGTTTATTATAGTACTATAGGCTTCTCGGGTTATAAATGATATATGTTTAACTGGATAGTCACTGACCCCAGACAAAACATGACATTATTTAAGTATAGACCTTGTCAGTTCATTTAGATAATCCCTCAATTGGAATGGATGAAATTGCACTTTATTGTTGAACTTGTCGCAAACTGATCAGGTTCAATTATTATCATAAAGGTACACTTTACATTAGTTGAGGAAAACTTGGAGAAAAAATACGATAAATACTTTAATTTAATTTAAACACTAGCACAATTAAATAAATATGAATTCACTTCTATTTAGAGTACTATATAGATAATAACACGTACCGTCGAAGGATAAATTTTTAGTTATTGTCATTTTGTATATATCCGTTTGGGGTATCCGAAAGAAAGTACTTTATAAGGATGTTAAGACCAAGTACAAGTGCATCGCTCCACAATCTAATGAAAACTGCCGAATGAGTGAATTTTTGGAATGATAAATATGTGTGGTCGGGCAGATCTGTCGGATCTGTCGGATCTGATAAACAAGAAAAAATGAAAAGAGTCAAGAAAACGTTGACAATTTTTTTTCTTTCATTTTTTTTTTTGCCCGATAGCAACAACAATGAGACACTTAACGCCCATTCGGCAGGCAGATGGGTAAACAGACTCGGAAATATGCATAGATCGGGGCAGTTGAAACCTGAGGGGAGGTAGATGGGCGTGTCCGACTGGCCAATGGTGCAATACAATAAAAAAGTATCTATGGCAACTACTTACTTTGATAACGAGCAATAATAGTTGTGATAATCCATATAGTACATTCTAAATGAGATATCAACTCCTTATGCGAACTGAGGATTTTTCAGGTTTTTTTCCATCCGTTCAATTGGAATTCCGAATATAAATCTAATCGAATATACAATAGATTATTTGATTAACAATTTAGTTAGTATGCACAAGTAATATTAGTACACTTAATGAATTTAGTTATGCACATCAAATGTGATAATCAAATGGTGACATCTTGTGACTCCGTTTTAGGGTCACACTCATCCAACTAATCCTAATTGTTTTGACAAAGACACAAATTCAAATACATATTTAATTTTTATTTTTAAAAATACTTAAACTCTAGGAATATCACTATTTCTTTTTTTAATTTAATTAAACTAATAAAATATTTTTTTTTGCAATGCAAAATGCATATATAAATTTTTTTCTTTGTCAAAACAATTATCTGACGTACTGTAAGTCGCATGTCAGCTTCCGGATAAGTGTTAATTATCTAACTAGTCAATATTTACAGCAGAGACTCTAAGCCCTACAATCTTATGAACTGTGTAATGAAGCTGTAAGGTGATAATATTTCAATGCCTTGTAACTCTTCAACTTATCTTTGAAAGCGAAAATCTTCAATGAATTTATTTTCCTACGCAGATTTGCATACATGCATTTGATAAGCGTAAGTATGTTAAAGATTTTGTCATCCGAAGGTCGTTCGGTGTCTGGGTTGATAATGTGACGAACGATTCGACTCCACATGCGGCTTATCTGGAAAAGTAAATATCTAAAATCGCAGTCGTATCGCAAAGAAAATCTATTTTCGTTTAAAAAATATAGATACAAATTAGTTGAGTTTATTGTTAGATATTCTAACTATTACAAATTATCACGAATATATTAATTATTCAGTTATTATTCACTCGGAACGTAATCTTCAAATTCAAAAAATCGCGCCAAATTGTAGTTACAATTTTTGCCGACTAAACGAGAGTGTTGTAAAACGTACTTAAATCCGATAATCGTATTTTATTTTATTACTCTGAACATAATCCTCAAATTCAAAAAACCCGCCAAATTGTAGTTACAATTTTTGCCGGCTAAACACAAGTGTTGTAAAACGCACTTAAATTCGATATTCGTGTTTATACAAATATCGATATATCGTGAGCATCAATATGTATCGAATCTATTGCAATAATAATATCGTTGCGAAATACTAAATTATAAGTGAACAGAATAAGACTTTAAAGTGATTCGGCAAACTAAAATATTTATTTACAATCATTTGGTGCATATATAAAAGATTTTACTTCGAAATAAGACAAATATCGATATTTGCGTGCAATCTTTTACATGTAGCAGAGTTGTAAAACTTATATCGATATACTGTCATATCAGTTGAATTAAATATGCAGTTCAGCTAACTTTTGTGCAACCTTGCTCGTTTATCGCAGCGAATAAAAATATAATTAGAAACAAATATTATATTTAACAGACTTTAAACGACTTAAGCGCCGTCGCTATTGCTCGTTTTTTGTCCAAAAAAAAGCTAGCCAGTGAAAAGCGCAAAAATAAGAGGCGAGGCAACAATTGATGAAAGCAGAAATTCGCAAAAATCGAGCAGCGAGTGCGAGTGAAAAGAGCAAAGGCAGAAAAGAGAAGAAGAAGAAGAAGGAGGAGGCAAAGCAGAAAACGACCAGCCACAAAGCACGAAAGGCTAACCCCCAAACAAAAAGAAGTGCGTGAATATTTAGAAAAATTAACGCCAGACCGCCATTACAGTGTTTTTGTTGTTATTGTCGTCGTCGTCGTAGTCAACGTATTGTTTTTGTTGTTGCTGCTGGAAAAAAGGTGTTGAATGCTGGGTCCGGGAAACGCGAAGAAGATCGGGCGACAACTCCTCCATTAAGCGAGCATATTGTCGACATCGTTCCGTTCCGTTCCCCGTCAACGTCAACGTCTCTGCTGCTCTCCCCGTTTACGTTGTGCATCGTGACGTCGCCAAGCGAAATTCAGATTCAGCCACCCAGCCAAAGCCAGCGAGAAAAAGGCACACAAAGCAAAAGAGACAGAAACAAAATACAGAAAAACTAGACGAGAAGAAGACACCGAAGAAACGCATATAAATAAATCGAAATTGAAATCGAAAATCTGAAATAAGTACAAGTATAAGTACAAAGAGTTCCGTGCGTTCGTCGACTTTTGGTGCTGCTGGCAATTGGCAATTGGCTTGCCCATCTTCTTCTATTATGAACAACAATAGCAAGCGGAAAAGTCGACCTAGTGGTGGAGGCGGAGGAGGTGGCGGTGCCAGCGGCGGCATCTCAAGGTAAGAAGAAGCACCAGCAGTAGTTGCTGCTATTGCAGACTGCAGTTGAAAGCACGAAGCGAATGCAAAAGCAAACGCACGAAGAAAACAACACAGTCCACAGTGTAGTTGTTGCTTGCAGTCAGATACAAAAAAAAGTCGTTTCAGGTCCCGCTGTCGTGAAAGGTGAAAGCGCGTGTATAATTTTACTATTATTATTTTTTTTTTTAACTATTTGTGCTGCGTGTTCTATGGAATTTGTTGAATTAAAATAGGAACTATGTAAATCGGAAGAAGGGGCCACAAACAATCAGGGCAAATTGCAATTACTTATATAATACGCCACACGTTTATGTTTGTGTGTGTGTAAGTGTTTTTTTTTTGTGTTTTCATATGTGTGTGCGTGTGAGAGTGTTGGATCTGCGGATGGCAGTGCATATGCACAGTGTGTCAAGTAATTGTTTTCATGAATCAAAAACTTCTCATATTTTATTAGAAAATAAACATTTTCTGGGTTCTTCATTTCGGTATATGTAGTTCTTTTTATGAGTTTTAGAACAAGTTAAAAAAATAATGAAATAATGAGTTACATGATTAAAGAAGTATGGGAATTTTCTATTTGTCAAAACAATTACATGACATATTGTATGTAGGTATCCACATGCATTTACCTACATACATACAAACGTTGTTTCCTTTTCTCATATTTTGTGCTTTGTTTACATTTCCCTTTCACAAATAAAAGAGAAATAACAAAATTAAACGACATAAAATATGTAGAAAGGGCAGTAAATAATTTGTTTAAAGGCAGCCAATTGTCCAGTGAAGCACCCCACATAGGGAGTCAACGACTAATGAATATTATTTCCCCTGCAAGCCCTTTAAATTTTCAATTTAAATATGGCCGCATGCCTACATACATACGTACATACTTACATTCATTTGTACATACAAGTGCGCACAGTGGTACCAGGTCATTTTACTGCAGTTCAAATACGAATACGAGTGCTGTCAGAATTTTGACAGTTGAAATTAAGCTAAGAACAAAACCAAAACATAAAAAAAGGAAAAGAAGATGAAATAAAAATAAATATTAAATTAGGGTTAAGCTCAGATGTTAAAAATAAATTTATTAGTCAAATTCTTTTAAATATTTTGAAATACACTAGATTTAGATCTAGCATTAAATAAGCTAAAGTGGCAGCACTGCTTATACATTGTTTTAGCTAGTATGGGCCCACTGCATGCACGTATGCTCACGCGCACGTATCGTATTTATCTTCTTCTTTTACCTCTTGCCTCTTTTTTTTTGTATGCATTTTTCTTGCATTGTCAGCAATTTGCAGTTGGCTGCGACGCGACGTTGGCTGCTGCTGTTGCCGAAGTCGTCACAGGCAACGCCGTTGCTGTTGTTGTTGTTGTTGCTGATACTGCGGCTGCTGCCTCTGCCGCTGCCGCTGTCGCTGCCTTGGCACACTTCGCCTCCCGCCGGGCGCACAAAATTTGGGTCACTTTACAATTTGCTGACCGAACGAACAATTGTTCTTGTTCTCCACGTCACTTCTCTGTGTTTATTCGGCATTCTGCCTATGCACACTTTCATTTAAGCCTACACATACATAGACACCTACATAAATATGCATGTGTGTCTCAGCCTGCCATACATACATATTATATATAATATGTTATGTATGTTTATAGGTTTATGCGCTATCATGCGATTCCAGATTTCAAACGTTTCCTTATCAATGAACGACGCTCGTTTTACGCATGATTCACTGTAAAACGCAATCAATTATTTGCTTTCATTGACTAAAATGTGCGCAGTGCACCATGAATCATAGTTACCCCCCGCCCCCTCCCTTGGCACGCCCATGTCCAGCGACAGAGCTCTTGATATTTATTGTTGTTATTGTTATATTTCTTATACATACATGATTATTGTTGTTGTTTTCGTATTTTCATACATATGCGTGCATTAAGTTCATTGTGCGTTGCGAGTTGAGCATTTCACGGTCGTCGATCCTGTGCACGCAATCAAAACAACAACAACAACAGCCAAACAACCCCAAAAGGCGTTCGCCCAGAAACATTTCACGTTTTTCAACTGAACTACGATATAAATTCTTAAAGAATTATTATTTAATGATTCTGCGAATTTTTTTTAGCTAGAAAGAAATACCAAACAGTTTAAAATGTTTTAGTTTGGTTATTTAACGATAGAAACAATGCTTGGGTTTATAAAAACCCTTTTATATTCCAGTTAAATTTTAATTGAGAGTTACTTTTGAATTTTACACCAAAATATCATGCAGTTAATTAACCGAGATCTAAACTAGATATTGAAAAAATTCGATTTTTTACTGGTATAATATTGTTGTAAAATAGTACTCCGATTAATGATTTCAAAAAGTTAGCATTTAATCCAGGAAACGTAATGATAATGGTTTTTAATCTTGTTTCTTATTTTTTAAAATATAAATTAAATTACATTTTTATTTAATTTTGAATTAAAATCAATATTTGAATGAGAGCTTCTTTTAAACTAATAGTAGGTCAATTTCATATTTCAAGAATTTTCTTTATTTTTCTAATCAAAATATAAAATGTATTTATTTCATACATTTATATTAATATAAAAAAAGTGTTGAAATTAATTTATTTTTTAAATAAAATAAAAATGTAATCCTCTACCAGGATACTCCAATCAAAAAAAATCACATTTGGGATGTTTTCATTCATACATCATTATTTTTTGGGCATCATTTTTTGTAATCTCGTTAATTATAAAAATCATAAGACGTTTGTGAAGTTTAGAGAAATTAGTTTTTTTATTTTAAATATCTTTTATAATTTTTGTTTTGCTTATTGAGATCATAATTGAAACAATTCAACAGAAAATCTTTTCATTCTTAAGTTTAATTGTTCGTTTATCGGAGCATATGTGTATTTTATCTGTTCTTTAGCGAAAGTGAAATTTAGAATGACCCTTTTAAGCAATTAACATATCCAATGAAATGAGTTAGAACAAAAAAAAAACAACCCAGGTGCGCATGGTGGACATAATACATATACACACACATACATGTAAGGTTCATGAGCAGGAATGAGTTTTTAAAATCGAGTTCACTGGACTGAACCTAAAAGCACAACTGAGCCACACACACACACTTACACAGACACACATGACATGACTACTACATATTTATTTATTTTTGAGGGAAACACAAGGGCGTGGTTTGGGGGTAACAACAACAACAACAACGACGAAGACAACGGCGAATCGATATCCGTAACGCAGTGCAGACGATAGACGATGGCTTCGTTGTCGTCGTCGTCGTTGTTGTCGACCCTGAGCACGGTTCGGATTCGATTGGATCTCGCATGTCTCGATGTCATTGTTAGACCCTTTACTTAAAATGAGCAAAGGGTCCATTAAGTTTGTGGAAGGGAATGTGCATATATTCTTGATCAGCATTAACAGTCGAGTTGATATTATCATATCTATACATTTCAATTCTTATTTTTAATCTTAAAAGAAAGAAATATCAAATTATATTAAAATATTTATTGGCGGAAATGATTATATATTCTATATTAACAATACCAACCAAGTCAAAATATGGTCATGTCCGTGCATTTTAATTTTTAATCTTAGTTAAAATAAATATAAAATTATAATTAAATATATTTGTTTGCGGAAATGAATATATATTCTTGATCAACAATAACAGCCAAGTCTGTACATTTCCATTCTTTTTTTTTAAATCTTAATATAACGAAATTCAAGAAGCATTTTATTTTTAAGCAGTGAAAAATAACATATTGAGGCATGTTTAAAGATTTGTTGATTTTTAACATACAGATAGACAAAATAGGTAATTAAATTTTAAATAAAATTATAAAATTGAAATGTTAAATTAAAAATTAAATTATATTATAATGAATTTTAATTCATAACTGAAATAATAGAAAATACTTTAAATTTAAGTTTAAGCTAGTGGTATTCAAGAATGTAGAAATTGATCCAACATTTGATGTAAGGATTGGAGAAAATCCAGAAAAACTCAGTCAGACTATTAAGTATTATTATTTTATTAGTATACGAACCCAGTTATTTTTCAAAGTGAAATTCGAATTATTATTATTAAAGATAAAATAATCACAGGGTCTCTGACAGTCGGGTTCGCTCGCTTGTTGGGGCTTTTTGCAAAGCAGACAAATTGTTAACCGTACTAATTGCTCCGACTGATGATGATGTCTCATTCTCTTCAACTCACTCTCTCTTTCTCTCTCTCTCTTGCAGATACAACGCTAACGATAACAGTCTAAGGCCAGCGAACAATAAGGCGACAGTGGGCGGAGGAGGTGGCGGTGGAGGGGGCGGAGTTGGACGCTCTTTGGCGCCGGGCGTCTATAACAACACCTTTTTCATGCACTCGGCAACGGCGCTGGTCGGCAGCGTTGTCGAGGTTCGTCTGCGTTCGGGAAATACGTATGAGGGCGTTTTTCGCACATTTTCCGGCAACTTTGACATTGCACTGGAGCTGCCAGCGTGCATTAAGCCCAAGAATCAGTCCGATGAGGGCAAAACAGTGCCCAAACACATAATATTCCCGGCGGACACCGTGGTAACCATAATCGCCAAGGACTTTGATTCGCAATATGCGACAGCCGGCGCTTTTCAGACCGACGGCGCCATATCCGACAAGTGCAATGGTAACTTCATATCATTTCCTATAAACATTCTAACCTATTTATCTAAGCATACCAAAATTGGGGAAAAATAATTAGGAAATCAAAAATATTAATAGGTAAATTAAAATGAGAGAAACAAAATAAGGAGAATCTTAATTATCAATTTAAAATTAGGAAAAAATTAGAATTTAATTAGTGAATTAAAATAAGGAAAATAAAATTAGTATAAACTTTAACCATCAAATTAATATTAGGAATAAAATTAGAAAGTAATAAGTAAATTAAAATTAGGAAATCAAAATTGGCATAAACTTAACTATCAAATTAAAACTAGAAATAAAACTAGAAAGTAATTAATAAATTTAAATTAGGGAAACAAATTTAGTATAAACTAAACTATCAAATGAAATTTACGACTAAAATTTGAAAGTAGTTAGTAAATTTAAATTAGAGAAACAAAATATGGAGAATCTTAACTATTAATTTAAAGTTAGGAATAAAATTATGAACAAATTAAATTTAAAATTTGAAAAACAAAACTAGGATAAACTTGACTGTCAGGAAAGATGGAATAAAATTAGAAAGTAATTAGTAAATTTAAGTTAGGAATACACAATAAGGAGAATCTTAACTTTTGAATTAAAATTAGGAATGCAATTAGAAAGTCATTAGTAAGTTAAAATTAAAATTAGGAAAACAAAATTAGGATAAACTTATCTATCAAATTAAAATAAGAAATATAATTGGAAAGACAAAATTAGGAAAAAGGCAAAATCCAAATTAGTTTGCTTAAAATAATACTAAAAATACCAAAAATTGGAGAAATTCCGATAAACTAAAAATAGGAAACCAAAATTGCAAAAAAGAATTAACACAATTAAACAGAAAAATCAGAAAAAATGGTGAAATTTAATATAATAATGTAATTGAGAGAAAAGTAAATTGAAATGGCAATTGAAATTAGGAAAATACGAATCCACCAAAATATTTTATTTTCCAAACCTCGCGAGCTTTAATAAAACATTTTTGTTTTTGGCTTTGGTACCTTTTTTTTCTACTAATATTTTTAGAAATATAAAATAAGAAAGAAATAACAAATATTCACAATTATATAAAAAATTTCCTTAAATTTTATTCTTCACTTTTTTTTTTTATAAGATTTGTATATCTTAAAAATATAAATTATTGTCCATCAATCGTATTAAATCAAGACTAAACATTTGTTTTCCCTTTTTAGGCACTCGATTCGATGAAAAGGAATTGGAGCCTTGGGATTCTGGTGCCAATGGCGACATTGACATTGAACTGGATGGAGCTGCCAATGGCTGGGATGCCAATGAGATGTTCCGCAAGAATGAGAATGTGTTTGGTGTGACCTCAACATTCGATGATTCGTTGTCATCGTATACGGTGCCACTGGATAAGGGCGATTCTCTCGAGTTCAAGGAGGCCGAGGCAAAGGCAGAGAAATTGGCAGCTGAGATTGAGAATAATCCCACATGCCGTGAGCGTTTGGATCTGGAGAATGGTGATGAGGAGGCGCTATTCGCAGCCGTCGAGAGACCAACGCCAGAGCAAGATTTGGAGCGAGAAAGGGAGCGGGAACGTGACAGGGAACGTGAGCGGGAAAGGGAGCGGGATCGTGAGGAGCAACGCGAACGTGAAAGGGAACGGGAAAGGGAACGTGATCGCGATCGTGATCGTGGCAATAATAAACCACGTGGAGGTGGATCCTCTGGTGACTATCAGTTGCGTGAGACAATGAGCAGCGATCGCTACATCACGAAACAGACGCGGAATAACAATGGACCGCCTCCATCACATGCTGGCATGTCCTCCCAATCATCGGCCGTAACTGGATCCCGAGACAATCGTGACAATCGCGGTGAATCCATAATGATGGGACAACAGCAACAACAACAGCAACAACAACAACAACAACAAGGAATGGGGGGACCGAGTGGAGCAACGCAATCGACAGCTGTTTTAATGCTCGCTGGTAGCATTAACAAAAATACGGCAGGACCATCAGCCACATCGGTGAATGCATCCACAGATGCTGCAGCGGGCAACAAATATGTCCTGGGTGGTGGTGGTAATCCAATGATTAAGCGCAAGTTGCCCCAAAGTGGCAAATTGATGCGCGGCAATGCGCCAAATAGCGCAATACCAACATCCAATGTGCCCCAAGGCAACAACAATGCCAACAACAATATTAATGTGGCTAACAAAAGCGGTGGCTATCAATCCTCCATGGGCATGGGACAGAATCAGTACTCCTCGTATCAAGGAAACTCACAGATTATACACGGGTAAACAAACACTCTACTCTTACAATTTTTATTATTATTATTAAGTTATAGGCAGAAGAAGTTATATAAATAGATACATTTATGTCTAAATTGACAAACAGATCTCACAGACTATAAGAGCTAGATCTACCAAATTTAGTAACAATACTCCTATTAATTGAGATAACAGAATTACAAGTGCAATTTCAAAGTTACAATACAAAGTTAAATACAAAGTGATATGAATTGGTTTATAAAATTTCATCACGATCCACAATCAATTATAAATCAAAATAAATAGTATTTAATTAATACAAAAAGTTAAAAATAAGAATTATGTTAAAACATTTACAATTCTTATTAAAAATTATATTTTCAAATACTAATATTTCAATATTATATTTTTCCCATTTCTTATTTTTAATTATAAATTGCAAAATATTAATATTTAAATTTTTATTTAAAAGTCACAATGTAACACTTATTTAGCATTTTTCCATATAAATCATAAATAAGTGGTTACATTATGTTTTTAAATAAAATATAATTTATTCCATAAATTAATATTTTTTTATTTACAGTGGGCCAAAAGTTTGAGCTATTTTTCAATATTAAAATTATAATGTAACCACTTATTTATAATTTTTATGGAAAACATTAAAATTAAGTGTTACATTTTGACTTTTAAATAAGAAATAGGAAACATAATATTGAAATATTATTATTTTGTAATTATAAATTAAACATAAGAATTATAAATGTCCAAAAATAATTCTTGTTTTTTTACATTTTGTATTTACTAAAAAATAACATTTTTAAATTATATTGAATTAAAAACAAAAAAATTAAAAACAATTAAAATTATAAATTAAAAATAAGAATTATAAATGTTTTGATATAATTCTTATTTTTAAATTTTTGTATTTATTAAAAACTACTTTTATATATTTTTATTATTTTGAATTATTTTATTTAAAAGTTATTAATTTTTTTTTAAATTTTACTGTATAAATTATTAAATTGCTTTTAGTGTCATCCATATTACCATTGTTTATTATTATATAAATTTATAAATTAAAAATAAGAATTATAAATGTTTTGACATAATTCTTATTTTTATATTTAGTAAATACTATTTTTTTTATATTTATTTTGAATGATTTAATTTAATAGTTATTATTTTTATATTAATTTAACTGTATAAATTATAAAATTCGTTATTTCGTCGGTTTTAATTAATTTAACTAAAATAGTGTCATCTATTTTGCTATTGATTATTTCCTTCACATTTTTAAATATATTTAAAATAAGATTCCAAAAATGTTATATTCGATCCGTGGTAATAATTTCCCATGTTTCCTTTTCCAGATCCACGCAGTATCGCAATCAGGGTCACTTGGGTGGCGCCTCGAAGCTCAATGGTGGCGACTCCGGTCCAAATACGGGCAAACCGTTGCCACAGCGACAGATGCGTCAATATCAAGGATCGCAGAGCAACTCGTCGATTAATTACGGCGGAGATTCTCAGTCGCAGACAATGGGCAAACCGATGCACAGTGGTCACGTCCATGGCGGACACAACAGCAACTCGCCGCCATTGCAGACAGGCGGACCACAGCAGCAGCAACAACAACAACAACCACAGCAACCGCCGCCACAACAACAGCAGCAGCAGCAACAACAACAACAACATCAGGGGCAACCTGGACGTCCGTTGCGTTCGCGGGACAATCAATTGCAGGATCTGCGTCAGTTTGGACAGGACTTTCAGCTGGCGAACAGCAACAATTCGCCACCACAGCAGCAGCAGCAACAACAGCAGCAGCAACAACAACAACAGCAACATACGCTGCAACGTGGCAGCTTACAACAATCGGTGTCGCCACCACAACAACAGCAGCAGCAGCAACAACAACAACAGCAGCCGCAATTGGTGGCAATGCAGCTTCATGTGCCGCCACCGCATCATCATCAGCAGCAACTGCCGCCACCACAGCAACAGCAACACTATGTGCCTCAGCAGCAACAACAGCCGCCGCCACAACAACAACATGTGCAACATATACAACAAAAGGCGCCACAACAACAACAACAACAGCAGCAACAGCCGCCACCACCACAACAGCAACAATTGCAACCGCCACCACAGCAACAACAGGCGGCACAGTTGTTGCAGGAATCGCCACAGCCCATTTATCATGTAATGACGGCACCAGCAGCTGCTGTACAACAACCACAAACATCACCCGTGGTCATAACTTCACCTGGTCCATTGTTGGAGCAACAGCCACCACAGCAGCCTCCTTCAAAACCAGAAGCAACACCTTCACCCAACATTGTTGCTGGTGTTGGTAGCAATGTGACGCCCACTGGCATTGTTAGCACACCAACAACATCAGCAACAGTTGCTGCTGCCGTTGCAGCTGGTGACAAGACAACGCCAGTGGCAAATGCAAACGCTGCAGGAGCAACAGTTGCTGCTGGTGTTGGCGTTGGCGTTGCCACCACGACAACAGTTGCTGGCGTCGGCGTCGGCACGACAAGTGGCAACACACCAACTGGCAGCACGCCCGTTGTAAAGAAACCACACGTCTTGAATCCATCGGCAAAGCCATTCACACCACGCGGTCCCAGCACTCCGAATCCATCGCGACCACACACACCGCAGACTCCGGTGCCGCAGATGCAGGCGATATACACGACAACAACAGGTGGACACATGCCGGCGAGCAATCAACAGATCTATGTGGTGCCCCAACACGCATTCCAGGCACCCACTCATCCAGCTGGACAGGCAACGCGCATGCGTCGCAGCAACTATGGTGAGTGAGATACGATGATGATGATTATGACGCACAGTGGGACATTTTGTTGATTTTGCGTAACGAAATCAAATATCTAAACAAATGTTTAAACTACTTTAAATGACAATATTTCTAGATTACGTGTAGATACCCAATATGGATTTTATTTTAAATTTACAAAGTTATATTTTTTAAACAATTTTTTTCTGCTTAGTGAAGGTTTTTTTTATTTTTTTAAACCCAAAGAATAATTAAGCAATTAATGATGATGACGCACAGTGGGCCATTTTGTTGATTTTGCGTAACGAAATCAAATATCTAAACAAATGTTTAAACTACTTTAAATGACAATATTTCTAGATTACGTGTAGTTACCCAATATGGATTTTATTTTAAATTTACAAAGTTATATTTTTTAAACAATTTTTTTCTGCTTAGTGAACGGTTTTTTTATTTTTTTAAACCCAAAGAATAATTAAGCAATTAAGTGATGATGATTATGACGCACAGTGGGCCATTTTGTTGATTTTGCGTAACGTAAGCAAGTATCTAAAAAATTGCTTAAGCTACTTTAAATGACAATTTTTCTAGATTTTCTAGTTACTCAATACGGATTTTATTTTAAATTTACAAAAGTTATTTTTTTAAAAAAAACTTTTTTTCTGCATAGTGATCAATTTTTTTTTAGTTTTTTACAAGCTTTTTAAGCACATGTGATGCTTAAAAGCTCACAGATTAATTATATACATCAACTTAGAAGCAGGGATTAAAACCGAAACGAATATCGGTTTCAGTTACGGTTTCGGTTATGCTCGAATTAAGGTTTTCGGTTATCGGTTATGCAAAATCTTAGAGTATCGGTATCGTAATTGTTATCGGTTTTTTAAGTTTTGGTTTAAGCATACCGGCATGGTTTCGGTTCACAAAAAAATAAAAATTATGGTTTTCGGTTGACCACAAAAAGAAGAGTTATTCATTGCTTTACATGAAAAAAGACTTAATGCTCTAAATAGCCTGGGAATTTATGTTATCTGGTTATTAAAATGGTCCAGCGTAATGTCGATTTTATTATAATTTGATTTCACATGAATTTGGTTAATTTGGTTTAAAGATTTCGACTATTTCGATTTTACTGATTTGTAATAACTTCGAACTGCCATAACTTTGTCAAAACTCCATCAATTTCCAAGCGCAATGTAAATTTGATCATGATTTTACCTTTAAATTCGTTCTGCATTTAAATTTTGTCCATTTAGAAAATTCGAAAATTTTGAATTTTTTAGAAATTTTACAGTGTTACCCCTTATAATTTTTCGAAACATTTCGAAATTTTCGAATTTTGAAAATTAACAAAATTTAAGTGCAGATCGAATTTAGAGGTAAAATTATGCTCAAATTTACATTGCGCTTGGAAATTGATTGAGTTTTGACAAAGTTATTGCCGTTCGAAGTTGCTCAGTAGCTGCGACGGAAAGAACCGATATAAATGAATCGATTACTTAACGGTTATTTCGGCTTAAAGAGTTTCGGTTGATGGGTTTCGGTACAGCGGAAAAAAAATATTTTCGGTTACGGTTACAAATTTCTATCGGTTAAAGGTTACGGTTTCGGTTAAGGTTTTAAACCCTGCTTAGAAGTTATCAATTTGCTTAAGAATGTTTTAGTTATCAGTGGGAAATCAAAGTTTTGATAGATTAAAAACTCGAATATTGTAATTTTGTTACGCTAGATCGAGCAAATCATTCCACTGTGCAGTGGGCGAAATATGAAATGTAATTAATTGATTGATCTGTTTGCAGCTCCAATGAATGCATCGCAAATGCAATTGACGGCCACGACGGCAACTGGGCAACCATTGATGGCGACGGCACCGATACCACAATTCATCCAATACCCGCATCCACAACATTTCCAATCCCAATATGGGCTGCCGATGCGCGTTTATCCGGAGCAGCCGCCGTTGCAGTTCTTGACACAGACGCCGCCATCGACGACACCGTCACCAGGACAGCCGCATCAGACGTTCCATCCGCCACCACAGCCCTCCCCTGCCGGCGGGGGACTACAGCCGTCATATACACCGCAAACACAGCCGCAGGCATATCAATTCATGTGTCTACATACCCCGCAGCTAATATCAAATCCATATTTCCCAACGGCGACGCCACAACATCCGCAACAGAATCAACAGATTCAGCTTGTCATGCAGCAACATACCTCGCAGTGAGAAATTTAACAACATGACCGGAAAACCGTATGGAAGAAACATCCCCCTCTTCTTCACCTTCCTCAACGTGCACAGCAGCAACAACAACAACATTAACACCAACAACAACAACAACAACACCACCACCACATTTTGAATCTACAACACACACAAACACACAAAGTCTTGCAACAGTCTTGAGAATTCAAATTGTCTGGACTAGAATATATATATATGTTATTTTCTCGGCTCTCCAGCAAAACTTGTAATGTCTGCGAATTCATGATGTTGCAAGCAACATTCAACATTATTCAACATTGCAAGTGAAACAACAACACAAACAACAACAACAACTAGGAAATTATAAAATCTATAATTAAAGCAACAAATGGGAAACTAGAAAATTTGTCAAATTGCCACAGAAGAAGAAGAGCATCAACCACATTAAATGATGTAGGAGAAAAACCAAACCCATATAAAGTCGATATCGATGAATGGTATTACCTAATTATGTATAACCAATCTCAAGAATCGAGTTTCCTACTCAAGAGAATTCAAAATTGATTGAAATTGTGAAATAAAAATCAAATATTGAACTGAAAGCAAAAAACAAACACCAAAAGCCCAATTATGAAATCAATGAGAAAAACAACAATTATTATTATGAATTTTTGTAAAAATTGCTTAAAGCGTAAATTTTTAAATTCAAATTCAAATATTTGCTTTAGATCATAACACACAACACAAAACAGAGCAGCAATAAATCCAAAATCATCATTCCAAAATTCAAATCAATTTTCCAACAATGCAAGCAAAGTTAAGTTAAGAATAAGAAATGATTTCAGTTAAATTTATTTTCTTTCTAACCAGAAATGCAATTGTAATTAAGTTTCGATTGTATTCACATTTTGGGATTTTCCAAGTTGAGAATTGTTTATCAACAAATTAGATACTTTGTTATGCCACAAATAAACTAGATAATCCCACTGTGAATATGAATATATATAAATTTCTTATGTGCACAACTTTGCTTGATTCTCGGAAAAATGCGACAGACGCGACGAATGTGAATTGGGGAGCAGATTAATAGATTAATAATGTCAAAATTTATATATAAAAAAAAACTGATTGATTTGATTGAAATTTAATTTTGTTTTCAACTTCTGCAACATTCTCAACAACACGAAAATAGTCTCGAAAAGCAATTCAACAAAGAGATTATTTCCAAATACTTTTCATTTATTATTTTTTTTCTATTCCAATCTTTTTTGTTTAATTTGCATTTTTGAACAAGAAAGAACATTTCTAAGAGCGCGAGTCTGAGTCAGGTTTTTGGGTTTTAGTGCCTCCGTTGTCCATCAGAGAAAACGTCTTAATCCTTTGCCAGTCTTTAAATCAGTTCGATTATTATTCAATCTGATCAAGATGCATCATCTGTTGTGGTCCTGTTTTGTTTTGTAAAGTTTCCTTAAATGAATAAAGAAAAAGAGAAAATAATTATTAATTAAAATAAAAATAAAAACAAAAACCACAAAAAAAAAACACAAAAACAAAACATCTAAAAATAATTTGACTTTTTATTACCTGGAGATTTGAATGTTGACATTTTTATTCCTTTCAGTGAACAGCATTTGGTGGTTAAATTTTCGTTTTTGAAAAGTCCATTTGTGGAAAAATATCGAAAACGACGTGCAGCGTGAGTTCTGGATTTTTATAAAATGTGGTTTGATTTTTTTCGCCTCTAACAATAATATATTTAAAAAATCATCATAAAATGCAGGGACCATAAATGTTATGAGAAGCTGTTATGAGCCATAAAATCTTTTTTAATGGTTATTTAAAGACTTTATTTATAAAATAAATCAAATTTAATAATTATTTGTGTTTTAAAAAAAATAAATTAAAAATAACCATCATTATTGATATTTATATTTTCAGTCTTTTATTAGAGTTTTTGGTGATTTTTTAAAATAAAAGTGTTTATAGACTATTATTTTTGAGAAATAATATAAATGTCTTTAAAGACTTTTATTTTTGAACAATAAATTTAAAAGTCTTAAAAGACTTTTATTGTTGAGGAATGAAATTAAAATCATTAAGAAGCAATTTTACCTTTATATAGTTTTATGATGATGATGATGATGATGAATTGGATATTATTGAAATTTATAAAAATAAGTCGAGTTATTCGACAAATGAAAAAATTCGAAAAAATGAAAACATCATATTTTTTAATAATCTGGGTAAATTGACATGGATTTTTCAAACAAATATTTAAATGTTGAAAAAAATTGAATTTGCTTCTTAATACTTGGGTTTATTTAAGGATATTATTTATATGCTATTCTTAGAACTCGTTGGAAATAATGTTAGAAACTACTAATAAGAAGGGATTTGACTTTTATTATGAACTTTAAATGGATATTAAATATGTTCTAAAATGTATAATAGGAAATTTTAGATTTTTTTTCAATATAAATAATAACAATCACTTATAAAAAGGGGATTTGACTCTATACTGTTATACTTAGCAATTTTTTAACTTCCCCCTACCAAAAGTAACTTTATTTACTTCTCAAAAAGTTGTGGTTCATTTCTGTTGAGATTTCTTTACCCAAACTCGTCAAAATGGCTGTGATATGATATAAAATACATAAGGTCACAAACATTTTAACGACATGGTATAAGAAAGATGATGTGCCTGAGGAGGAGTTTTAAGACCGTGTTAACAGCTCGTTTTGACCAACATTTTAACTGCAATTCACACGAAACTCATCAAAATGGCTGTGATATGATTTTGATAATTACAACATTTCACAACCCCTTGAAGAGTTACGCAAGAATTGTATTGAGTGTAAGTTTAATTCAAAAAAGAAAAGTCGAGAGCTGTTTATTTAACTGAGATACAAACACTTGTTGGCTTTTTTGTAATCTTGTAAATACGTGAATTTACCCTATTGCAATGCCCATCAAAGCTGGCTGTGATACGCTTCAAATGCACATATATCATTCTCAGCCCTTTTTGATGACATTGTAAGTAAGACATGGAACCATATCATTAAATGGATCATCCTAAAAAATGCATTCAAATTTTTGTGCCAATAATAAATGTCACAAATATTTACCAATTTTGGTATTCTTAAAAATTCGATTAGTCCGATGTTTTCTACCAATCTTATAAAGAGCAATACCAATAATTAAATTTTTTGAAAGACATCCTGGAAGATTTATAATTATAATTTTTGGCAGTTGGTTTTAATTTTTGTCTCTTTAAAACGATATCGAATTAAGGTTAACTGAGAAAAATTATAATTATTATCTTTGAGGGTTAAATCAGAATTATGTCTGAATTTTGGAGTTATTTGACTGATATCTCGAACTGCGTTATCTGAGGACGACTTCTAAAAAATTAGATTATTTGCACAGATATTGCTCTTTTTCGTATTATCATTAATGATACAGGATTTTCGAAAAAATAGAAGTGTTTTTCACTCCACCCTAATGTACACACCCACCCACATACACATACACACACACACACATACACAGATACACACTCTCAAGTGTTGCCAGTTTAGCTTATTTATAGCTAGATTTAGTTAAACTAATTATATTGTTTAAACTACCGAATAAATTTATAAAATTTAATTTTTTTGGTTGCATACAAGCTAAGTCTTGTTTTAGCACATATATTTTTATTTCTGTTTTTTAATTTCTTTTCAAAAATCTAGCTTATTTTAGCTGTCGAAATTCTGGCAACACTGACACTCTCACTCCACACACACACACACTCATGTAAACGAACTCTAATATAATTGACGTAACCAAGACGTTAACCGGCAGTGACGACCTAAAACTACGTAACGTAACAGCTAAACGTTCCTTTAATTTGTGTGTGTATGCGAATGCGTGTGTATTCCTAAGTATGTATGCTTAAGATAATAGCAATCGTTATTTAACGCTAATTTTAAATGATTTCAGCTATTTTCAGATTATTTTTATCTTCATTTTCTTATGTTTTTTTTGTAGGTTAAGTAGCCAAAAAAATCTGCGGCATGTTGCATGCATTTAACTGCATCACATTTCTATGTAAGCATGTGTGTGTATATGTATTGCTTGGCAGTAAAACGACAGCGACAACGTTGACGTCGACGGCGACGTCGACCACCGCCCTCTGCCGCCAGCTTAAATGTCTGCCAGTCAGTCTAACTGTGAACTGCTGTCTGTGTATGCTGTCTGTGTGTGTGTGTGTGTGTATGTGTGAGCATACACCCTTAGCCCGCGCCCTTTCTAATTTTCGGCATTAGCAACAACAACAACCACCACCATTCGCCTTGTTTCGAAATATATTTAAGAATTTTCGAATTTCGAATTATGCGCTACATTTGTAGGGCATTGCACTTTTCTGTTCGATTTTGTGACGTTAAATGCGTTTGATTCTATTGCTGCATATACAGTATATCAAGTAATTATTTTTACAAGCATCTTTTTGTTTCTACTTTTACACAAAAAAGTAGATAATATTTGTTATCTTTTTGTAAATAATGAAAGGAATTTTAATATTTTGTCAAAACAATTACTTGACTAACTGTATGATTTATAGGCGCTGCCACGCCTTCTTTTAATGCGTTACACATTTCTGATTAAATCTATAATCAAAATTAGAGATATTTCTTTTTCAAAATAAAATGTGAATTTGGTTTGTGTGTCAAAATAATTACTTGTCATACTGTTTGTATATGTACGTTTTGCAGGGTGTTGCCGCAGTCGGCTTATTGATTTCTGTGTGTTAATCATTGTTGTTGCAGTCCGTGCAACCGAATTGAACAATACACATTAATATATATATATATATATATATATATACATGTATTTGTGTGTGTGTGTACACATGAGTAGTGAAAAACCGACGAATTGACGGACCATCCCTTATTTGGCACGTACCCGGCGCGACGCGGCACTCTCTCTCTCTCTTCCCTATCTCTCACTCTCACTCTCTCCTGCTTTCTGTACCCAACATCTGCTGTGGAGTAAGGGTGTCTGGGTGTGTGTGTGTATGTGTGTGTTACTACTGCCGCAGACGGACTTTTGCCACCCACCCTATTTCCTTTTTCCAGCAGCAGCAGCAACAAAAACTTCATCATCAACGTCATCATCATCATGAACGTCGTTGTCGTCGGCGTTTGTCGTGTGTATACCGAAATACGTAAAATTCATTTATGGCTCGTATCCTTTTTTTTGTTGTTGTGGTTGTTGTTGTTGCTGCTGCTGCTGCTGCTTTGTAACTGTTTCGGGGCGACGGCCGCGACGTTCTCTTCTTCGTTTTCGTCTTTTGCCTCAGCTTCTTCCTTTCTGCCTTTGGCTTTGCCCACTTTTCGCCGCTTCGCATTTCATGTACTACGTACTTATGTATGTAGGGAATCCTTTAATTGTGGCTGGCAATCCTTGAAAATCCAATAACGTTAAGCATCTTCGGGGTGCTCCGCTGGACAAATGTCGCCTGCTCCTCTGGACATTGCGGAGCCTGTTTATATTTTCAATTTCTTGCTTTAAATACATTTCCATTAATGTACATTTATATATCTTTGACTGTGTGTATGTGTATAAAATGTTTTTTGCGCAGTTTCGAAATACGAATATGGAGAAGAAAAAAATGCAACAAACGCCATGTTCTTTTCACTTTACATTTTGCACTTGATTAAGAATTAAATATTTATGATTTTTATGCACATTACTTGTTTTGATATTTTTTAAATATATTTATACATTTATTTACTCAGTATTTCCCATTCAATTGGCAATAATTTATTAACCGGTTTTTCTCGTGACGTTTTCGCCTTTTTACAACCACACACAGAGCGCAGAGAGAACAGAACGGACGACAAACTTTCTGTTCTGCTTTCTGTTCTGTTAGTTGCCTCTGTTAAACATCGCGACGCGACTGTCGCAGCGACTGCGCTGCCTTTTGCTGCGTTCCTTATGCTGTACAATGCGTGTATGTGTATACGATGGTTAAGCCGCACTTCGTGTTTGCTTCGTCTGGACATTCGGCTTACTATTACTTCGTATTTCAGTATAGTTTTCAGTTACATGCGCGCGCGATTAACAAAGGGCAAAAAAAGGCGCGCCCCCATCCGTCAACCACCGAAAATACACACCAAATGTATTCCGTGTTTGTTGCCTCTGTCCGTCTCACGCTCCAGAGAGCGCCGCTTAGAAACTCACTCTCAAATGCATAGTTACATGTACAGGAAGTGGCCGCGAGTGCCACTCTCTCTCTCTCTCTCTTTCTCTCTGGTATATCCTGCTGTAAGTTAACACTGTTGGCAGCATGTTAAATAACATGTGGGAGAGTGAAAGGTTCTCTCTCTCTCTGTTATATCCTGCTGTAAGTTAACACTGTTAAATAACATGTTAACCCTGGCACACCCTGCGTCACATTTAAACACTCAAGTAACGCACAAAAGTTATGGATAATATATTTAAATGTGTCAAAATAACACTTGCTTGAGTCTTTTCACGATCAAAAAGTCATATTTAGAGCAAGTGTGAGAGTGGGAGGGCCTCTCTCTATCGCTCTCTCTCTCTCTCCTGGTATCCTGCTGTAAGTTAACACTGTTAAATAACATGCTTGTCTTGGCACACCCTGTGACCCATTTAAACACGAAAGTAACGTACAAATGTTATCGATAATCAATTTGAATTTGTCAGTTTCTTTATTTTTCATTCATCCTTGTACACGAAATTAATGTTCAACAGCATGAAAATACTACACAAATGTTGTAAATGTAAACAATGTTAATAAATATTGTCATGGTTGATTCTAAAATATATGTTTGTATGTATGTATGTATGTATAACAAATGTGCAAATTGTTCTTGATGTTTGAATGTTTGTTTTTTTTTGTGGTGTGGTTGGTATTTGTTTTTTTTTTTTTGTGAGGTTAGGTTGAGGTTCCAGCCGCATCAGCATGTAAAAAAAACAATTAACAATTTTCCGGAACCATTCCAGGGTTGCACGAAAGAAAAGGGCTCATCGAAAGGTCTGGCAAGTTAAAACTAAAAACGAGATATGCATACTATAACTACATTATTTTTTCTTTTGTTTTTTTTTTTTTGTTATTATCTTTTCATATGTATATGTAAGTATGTGTGTGTGTGTATGTATGCGTATGTTTTGTATGTATGCGTGATTGGTGTTGAGATACATTTTATAATCGTAATAAAAATACAAAAGTTGTTCAAATGTTGTTGTCAAATATATAGTTAATAATTATATAATAATAAAATAATATTATTATAATAATTATAATATTTAATAAGAGCTTAAATCGTATTGCAACAGGGCCAATTTCCAAAATGCTAATATTAAATTTGAAATTCATTCAATTACTGAATATTATTGTTAGTTAGATATATATATATATATATTTATCTGATTCTTAGTATCTAATGGAAATTACGAACAATGTGGGATTTTGATAGGGTTTACTAGGTCTACCTACTAACCAAAAATAATGAAATGGGGTGTGAACCACATTTATAAAAATTCTTTAAAATTACATTAACGATATTAAATGATAGTATAATAAATAACTAAAAGTAGCATACATAGATGATTTGCTATATGTACTCTCTCTCTCTCTCTCTCGCTGTCTCTCTGTCTTTCTCTATATTTTAGTTGTATTCAAATGCATATGTTCAAAAATATATATTTATTTATATATTTAATATTTAAGCCCCGCCCCGTTCGTTTTTTGCCGCCCTCAATCGGCATTTTTTATCTCGCTCAGATTGCGACAGGCTTCCCTCTCTCGCTCTCTTTCTCGCTCTCGCTCTCGTTGCTCTTCTTCTAATTTGAGCACTTTGCTTTTTAGTCCGCACAGAATTTCCGCTGTGGCAATATTTTTAATGGTGCTCAAATCCAAATGTTGGCTGTGATTGTTGTTGTTGTTGTTGTTGTCGTCGTTGTCGTGTTCGCCATTGCTGCTGTTGTTGTTATTATTGTTGTTGTTGCCGTGCTCTGTTGTTTCAGCAACATGTTGCTGCTGTTCCATTTCCAGACTGCGATTAATTGCATTCAACAATTTGTGTTTGCCCAGCGCCAATGCAAGTTCAACACCAACACCATTGTTGTTGTTATTGTTGTTGTTGTTGGTTTCGGTGTTGCTCTTGTTGCTGTTGTTGTTGTTCGAATCGGTTTCCATGTCCAGGCCGTGATTATTGTTGTTGTTGTCATCGTATTTCGAGAGCTGAGAGTCATCAATTCCATTGTTGTTGTTGTTATTGTTGTTGTTGTTGCTGTTGTTGTTGGCTTCCTCAATTTCCACCTCACGTTTGATCAATTGTATGTCGGGTGGCGGCGGTGTGGGCGTTTGTGGGCGTGGTCGATTGCCATTAACTAAATTTAAGGCTTCCTCATCATCATGATGATTATTATTATTATTAATATTATTGTTGTTATTATTATTATTATTATTGTTGTTGCTGCATTTGTTGCTGTTGTTGTTGTTGTTGCTGTTGTTGGTCAGTTGATGATTCTCCACCAAACGTATCTTAAAGTTATCTGAACTTCTAGGCACAATTGTTGTTATTGGTTCCATAATATCCTGGCTGTGGGCGTGGCTGTAGGCGTGGCTATTGTTGTTGTTGTTATTATTATTGTTGTTGTTGTTGTTGTTTAGTGCATCATCGTGTTGTTCCGCACTCGGATAACGTTCCATTTCCTTTAATCTCTTTGCCTCCGACTCTGTGTTGTTGTAGTGCATCAGGATTTTCCTTTTGGCCAAATATTTGTGCTGTTTTCGTGCCGAATCGAGCATTTTTTTGCTATTCGCCTGGAGAATCGCAAATGAGTTGCTCTCTGTCTCCGAAATCGTGTTGTTGTTGTTGTTGTTTGTGTTGCTTGTGTTGCTGTTGTAGTTGTTGTTGTTGGTGCTGTTGCTGTTGTTGTTGTTGTTGCGATTGAGATTCTTCATAAAGCTCTCGGCGAGCGTTGCCTTCGATTTGATATGTTCCCTAAAACCAGCATATCCTTGTCCACCTCCTCCTGTTCCTCCTGTTCCTGCTCCCGGACTGGCCAGGGATAATGGAGTGGGTCCATTGATTGAGGATTGCTCCAGAGCTGTGGCCCCATAGCCAACATGTCCACTGGTAATGTTAACACTATGCGTGCCACGCTCATAGCGACACTCGGTGCCATCGCTCTCCAACGGCGAACTTATGTCGCTCGCATCGCTGTCCAGATTTTTCTGCAAGGAAAACAGCAAACAAGAAAAATTGTTAGGAAAATTCTCTGAGAAAAAAAGTTGCATACATTTAAAAACCCAAAGAAAAAAAAAATTAATATAAAATAAAAATCTTGTAAAACCTAAATCACACGACCTGAAGGACATATTTTAAGGATATTTTAGGTTGAAAATATATGAATCTTAAATAAAAATTGTATTTTTAGAATTGGAAAATAAGAGTTAAAAGTAATTTTTATAATTAAAAATTATAACTTTTATTTGCAATCCCTGACCAAAATACACAAATTTTATTTTACAAAAAGAAAAATATTCTATATAACTACAGTTTTCATCACCGAATTTAAAAATCTTTAGCTTCGTTCGATATTTAACAATTATTATAAAAATCTTGATTAATTTTTTTGAAATCGGAATCCGAGTTTAGTAAGGAAAACTTAGTTGACTCCGGAGATATTTCAAAAAAGTTCACAAGTTGTTTAGCATTTTTATATATGATCAATTTTGTTAGAAACGATCGGTCACAAATATAACACAATATAACAAATATAAGATATTGGCCTTATTTTGGGATATATTAAAAACCTTATATTTTAATGCAAGGGTATTCAATTTTTAGAGTGCCGAAATAACTTTATATTCTTGAATTTCTACTAAAATAATATTGTCTATGTTTAATAAATAAACATATAGACAAAGGGTATTTTCTGAAAGTTACCTCTGTGTGGAGTCCTTTGATCTTCATGGCCTCGGCGACCTTGAGGAATACGGGCAGATCCTCGTACTTGACATTCACCTGGCCGCTGTACATGAAGTCGAGGAGTCCAGCCATGTGACTGGCCTCGACATCGGCCATCAGGAGTATGGGATGACTCGATGGGTTCTCAAGGAAGATCTGCTGGAAATAAGGACTGCACACGGACAAAACCTGCAATTAGAAAGATATAAAAAAGGGAGAGAAAAGATGGAAAAAAGAGAGCGCTATTAGAGATACAATTCTATCAAGAATTTTGTCAGCTTACACAGAAAAAAATTTGCTAGTTTTCCACGAAATTTAATTGTTTTGTGAGAAAAATAATATTTTTAGCCAAACATTCTTAAAATAAGAGAAAACATCTTAATTTTAAAATTGTGATTAAATGTTTTTTCTTAGTTTTTTTTAAAAAAATTAAAATATTTATGAAAATATTTGTTTTTCAATTATTTTTTAAACGAAAATTTTTAGTTTTGTTAGAAAATATTAATTTTAAGATCTTCAGTCTAAAGAATCCATCGAAAGTGAAAGATTCTGAAAATTAGAGATATCATCTCTAATATAATATATTTTTCTCTTAAACTTGTCTTATTGTAGGAACAAATAATTTTGAAGGAAATTTTTCTTTAAGACAATATAATATACGTTGATTTTAAAACCTTCCGTCTTAAAAACTCGTCGTGAGTCAAAAATTCTTAAAATAGGAGTCAATATGTATATTGTGAAATTGCATTCGTTAGATTTTGTCTTTTTAAAGTTGTCTTATTAAAACATAGGATAGTTAGTTAAAAACTCATTTTTAAGACGAAAATTCTAAGTTTTATGAAGAAAGTGTAAATTTTAAGATTAGTTTTCTCTTTATACTTGTTTTAATTGACAAAAAAAATTAAAAATTTTGACCAATATTCTTTTTAAAGTTATCTTATTTGATAAAAATAAGTAGTTACGAAAATGTTTGTTAAAAACTCATTTTTTAAACGAAAATTCCAAGTTGTATGAGAAAAGTATAAAACTTAAGAATATTTTTCACTCTCTATACTTGTTTTAATTGACGAAAAAATTAAATATTATGACCAATATTCTTTTTTAAGTTGTCTTATTTGATAAAAAAAAGTAGTTAGGAAAAATGTTTTTTTAAAATTCATTTTTTAGACGAAAATTCTAAGTTTTATGAGAAAAGTATAAATTTTAAGAATATTTTTTTCTCTCTATAATAAAGTTTATAATAGAAAAAAAAATAAAATCATGACCAATATTCTAGATTATAGAAACCGATCTTTTTTTTTGCTCAGTGTACCAGTTTGTGGGCCTTGAAGATTTTGCCGCCAGCTGCGATTGTCACATCGACCATTTTTTCATCCTTCTGCAGGGAGTGGAAGCCACGACACATGTTGCCATGGAAATTGTTCCATGAGAGCAGGTACTGATCAATGGTGTTGGGATCGGTGTAGGGTTGTTGCTGTTGCTGTTGTTGCTGCTGCTGCTTGTGTTGCAGTTGCTGTTGTGCTGCCTGATGTTGGGTGGCTGTGATGTGAATCTGTTGTGCGGTGGTTGGCGGCGACGACGGACGCGGCGTGGAGGCTTGATGTGGAATCTGATGATGATGTTGCTGCTGTTGTTGTTGCTGCTGTTGTTGTTGCTGCTGTTGCTGCTGCAGTTGCTGCTGTGCCTGCTGCTGTTGCTGCTGCAGTTGCTGCTGTAGATGCTGCTGTTGCTGCTGCAACAGATGCTGTTGTTGCTGTTGCAATGCATGTTGCAATCCCGGCGGCGATCGATGCGGATGTGGCGACAATGAAGCTTGATGTCCCATGAAACGTTGCTGCTGCTGCTGTTGATGATGTTGCTGCTGTGCCTGTTGCTGCTGCTGCTGCTGTGCCTGTTGCTGCTGCTGCTGTGCCTGCTGCTGTTGCTGGCGTGCATGCTGCTTGATCTTGACCATGTTCTCCTGCTGCTCCTGCTCCCGTTGCCGCATCAGCTCCTGTTTAATCTTGTACTGTTGCATGGACAGATCATCGACGCTCTTCGACAACTTGACCATGTCGCTGTTGCTGTTGAACTTATTCCCATTGTTGCTGTTGCCCAGCATCGGCTTCAATTCATACTTGTAATCTCCGCTAGCTCCACTTGCTGCCGCTGCCAATTTCCGCTCTGCCGCGAGAGCAGCACGTTCCTTTTGCCGACGGATGAGCTCATCGATTTCCATGTAGGCGCCACTTGTGGCAGCTGCAATTGCCGATGCAATTATTGGATCATCCTCAAAGACGCTGTCATCGAGTGTCTCCTTCAGTGTCTTTGTCGAGGAGAATAATCTCAGGGATGGATCGTTGACCTGATCGCTGAAATACACATCCATCAATGTGAAGAAGGGCCATTCCCGTCGCTTCGGCTCCTCCGACATCTTGATGGCCTTGTACTCCTGCAACAGATTGTTCCATTTCTTGATGATCTTCGACAGCGGCAACGGCACATTCAGTTCACGTTCCACAACGCTGTCAATTAAAATTAATGAAGCCATTAGAGAAGATTTAAAAATTAATTATAAATAATACCCTACAAAAATATTAAATTTAAAATAAAACGTAATAAAAATAAAAGACATTTTTGTAGAAGATTCAAAATTAATTATAAATAATACCCTACAAAAATATTAAATTTAAAATAAAACGTAATAAAAAATGAAGAAATTATTGTACAAGATTTAAAAATTTTTGTAGAAGATTCAAAATAAATTATAAATAATACCCTACAAAAATATTAAATTTAAAATAAAACGTAATACAAATTGAAGAAATTACCATAGATGATTCAATATTTATTATAAATGCCTACAAAATATTAAAAAATAAAATAAAGCGTAAAAAAAGGAAGGAAAAAACCAAGCAAAAGCACAAAAATTGGAAGAAACGTATCATATTAATATTAAATAAAAATCAGCTTTGATTTTTCTGACTCTCTTTTTTTGCATTTTAATTTTATAATTGTATTTAACATGTAAATGTTTATTTATTCTCTCTGTCGACTGCTTTTAGTAGACGTTAAATAAATTAATAAATAAATAATTAAATAAATAAGTAAATGAATAATTAAAAAAAATATATAAATATTTGGCTTCTTAATTTCGTTTCATTAAATAAATGTTTCAAAGTCTTAATTTTAAATTTATTATAATATTATTTAATTTTTAATTTTATAGTTGCATTTAAAATTTAATTATTGATTTGTTCTCTATGTAGACGGCTTTTAGTCGACGACAAATAAATAAATAAAGAAATAATTAAAAAAATAAATAAAATATTTATGAATAAATAAATAAATAAATAGATAAATAAATAAAAAAAATAAAGAAATAAATAAAAAAATAAGTAAATAAATAATTAATATAAATAAACACCATTTGGTTTCAAAATTTCTATGTATTCAAAGCTACAAATTGAAATTTATTATAATATTATTTAATTTTTAATTAATTATTTGTGCTCTCTGTCGACTGATTTTAATCGTCGTTCAATAATTAAATTAATTGAATTAAATTTAATAAATAAATATTTTAAAGTTTTTTTTTTTGAGACAAAATTTTAATTTTTTACTTTTTGTCAAAAAATACCTAAACAAAACATTTGAAAAATAGAGAAAACTTCTAGAATGTAGGAGCACTTATTATTAATGTATTATAGTGATTATTCGATTTTATTTTTCTTTTGATATTTTTAAGACAAATATGATCTTTTTTAATAGTGTAGTTTTTTCTCCCAAATATTATTTGAGATAGGAAATCGTGTTTTATTACTTACGCCCAAGCATATTTGGAGGCATTTCTTTTGCCCGTGAAGAGTGGCGATAGTTCGGCCCGTAATCTGATCAATGATTTGACTTTTTCAGCTTCCCCTGCAAATGAAATAAAAAGTAAATAAAAAATTAAACAATTGTACAAATGATGCAATCGATGGCGTTGCGTAAGTTGAGGGATCGTTATAAGTAGATGCTTAAGAGCAGAGAAATTAAAGATATTAAATTAAGTAAAGTGGAGAGTGGTAAAAATATTTGCAAAAATAACTTAGATAGTTGTAGACTTTTCAAGCATTAAAAAATAAATTTAAAAAAATTGTTAATCACACGATTTAAATGATCTACCTCACAGCAGGGGGCAATGATCTGACAACGAGTAGCTAGCGGCAACTTTCCACCTGCCACTTGCCACTTGCCACATTTGCCAGTTGCCAGTTGCAACTGCAATTCAAGTCAAGTTTAAGACCTCCAGCAGCAACTGCAATGTTTCATTGAACCCAGACACTGAAAACAATTCCACAAAAATAAAAATAAAAATAAAAAAAATATAAAATCATTGCAATCTCGAGAAATGTGTGTTGGAAATCGATGGCTGGTTAATTGCTATAACGAATCTAGCAACTTTTACCAAGTTAAGACCATAAGCGAGACCACAAAATCGAAACCGAAACCAAGATCAGCTCAAAGCTTTGAGGCTGCTCAAATCGCATCTTAACTTGTCTTATACATGCATACATACATACATATATTTATGGCATGTGTATATATCATCAAGTATACGCCATGGGCAACACAGCACATAATGACTGAAAACTATTCAACGTTGAAGAATTCATTAGCAGATTTCACTTTCGCTCATGATGACGACGTTCGCTTATTTCTTTTTGCCGTCTTTCTTTATTTATTTATTTATTTACCGTAATTTCTACTCGTTCACTTTTTTTCCCCACTCTTGGGATTTTTTTTCTTTTCTTTCCTTTCTTTCGTTTCGTTTCTTTACTCGTTTAAGCCAGGCCAAGAAAAAGAAGCAGCTAAAACTTCGTTCACTTTTTCATTTTTCAACCCAAGAGAAAATAACGCAACTCGATTCGACTTGCAATTCAAGCCGGATCTAAAGCTCACTAAGGAGACTGGCTTAAACCGAAACTGACACTCGACACTCGACACTGCATTCTAGTTGGGCCCACAAAAATATATTACTTTCTAAACTTGATTTCGATTATTCATATAAATCTGAATTGAGCTGCCATAACTTGCACAGTTTCTTGGGTCAGTAAAAGTGTTGCCCTCTAAGAATTTTGATAAATTATACAAAGCATTATAATGTAAAACAATTAATAAATTATTAAAAAATATAGTCCAATCAATTATGAATAATTTAAACAGAGAATTTAAATTGGGGAATTGATAATGCAATGGAAAAGCAGAAATCATAAATATATAAAAAACATTTTTCTTATAAAGAATAAAAAATAATTACAAACAAAACTAGGGAAAAATTAAAATTGTAAAAATACGAAATTAAATAAATTTAATAACTTTTTTTGTAACGTTTTTCCTACTGCTATTTCGTACTACTAATACTATTTCAGAATAAAAAATAATGCAATGGGAAAAGAGACATCATAAATATTAAACCAACAATTTTCATATACAAAATTTAAAATAATTATAAACAAAACTAGGAATAATTTAATTAGAAAATCCGAAATAAGAAACTTTAACAATTTCTTCCATCTTTTTTCTTTAATATTTAATATTTGTGTTAAGTTTCAGAAAAATAACTCTGAAAATCGAATCAGCAAAAAAACAACATTTTTATTTACATGTTTTAAAATGTTTCATTTCACTTTCATCAAGAAAAGGAATATCTTATTAAAGTTTCTTGTATTTACTTCTTATTTTTATTATTTTGATTAAATTAAACTTTATTTTTACAAAACACATAAAAATTTACATCAATCAATTAACTAAATTTTTCTTTATTTTTTGAAAATTTCTAAATTAAAATTTTTTTTATTCATATTTTGGTAGCAGAATTTTCCTTCAAGCTTTTTTCTTTTTTTTTATAGTCACTATTTTAGAAATTCTTAAAGAAATCAAAGCCGATTCCTAATATTAATAAACTGCATTATTCTTTATTTTTGAAGTCTAAAAGTTTCTTAATTTAATTTTTTTTAATATTTATTTGGGTACCAGAATTTTTCTTAAAACTTTTACTCTTATTTTTTTATAGTCTTTATATTGGTAATTCTTAAAAAATCCAAGCCCATTCCCAATATTAATAAACTGATACCAAAATTTTTCTTCAAACTTTTATTCTTATTTTTTTATAGTCAATATTTTTGTAATTCTTAAAAAATCTTTGAAATAGCTATGAGTTACCATACAAATATTTTTTGAAATATATGGTAACTTTAAAATTACAGGGCAAGGCCATTTCCGATTAAAATCTGGCATTTGATTCATTTACACAAAAATATAACCTAGCCCAACCTCAAAAAAATTACACTCAATAAAAATAAATATATATATAGCGAGATAAATGATAAACAATAAAAAAATTTGCAATACCACAATAACAACAAAAACAACAACTAAAGCGACAAAAACAACAACAACAACAACAACTGCTTGTAAAACAACCTCAACCTTCTTCAGGTTTCCACGCTTCCCATTCGCCAAAGATTCACAGACAACGCAGCAGCATAAATAATGAGAGGGAGAGAGAGGGAGAGAGAGAGGGAGTGTAAAAGCAGGTGAGAGGAGGGGGGGGAGCAAAGAGGGGGGTGGTGACTTGAAGAAGTGGCTCAAATTGTTTGCCTGGGGGAATGAAGAAAAATAAAAGAGTTTCACTTTCTTTGCAACAAGTTTTGTTCGCTCCACTGTGCGTATGTGTGTGTGTGTGTGTGTAGTTGTGTGTGTGTGTGTGTTTCTCACGCATACAAACGCATGTGTAGAGCCGTCTTCTGGTTTCTACTTTCCGTTCGCGCCCTTTTATGTAACCCAAATCATCAGCAGCTTCTCTTTCTCTCTCTCTCTCTATGTCTACCTCTCTCTGTCTGTCGGCAGACAAATCAGCAACAACAACAACAACAACAACAATAGCAACAGCAACGTGTACCGTTAGTTTCTCTTTTGACCTATATTTGACCAAAGACGCGTCTTTGTTGTTGCTGCTGGTTCTTTATCAGCCTCTCTCTCTAATTCTTCTCTCTCTTTCGTTCTGCTTGGTAGCTTCTCTCTCTCTCTCTCTCTCTTTCACTCACTTCCGTTTGTAGCACTTTCTTGTGCAGAGAACCGGTTCTAGGCCTTAGGAACTGCACATTTGCATTTTTGGGAGAACTCTTCAACATTTTCTTTTCTTTTCGTCTCGGATCTATTCTTTTCTTTTCTTTTTCAGATCTTATGTTTAGACATGGCTTGAAGTAATTTGTGTTGCTTCCTTTAGTTATAGCCCCCTTTTTTTTTATTTGCTTTCAGTCACGCTTACTTTTCGTCTCTTCTCTCTCCTCACTTTGAATTCTTCCCTTGTCTTTTCTATTTATTTGTATTATTTGTATTTGATCAAATGCGAAATTTTTAACCGTGACGTTTCGCTTTTTCACAGTTTTCTTTATTTATTTTTTTTTCTTTTTTTGTATTCTTTTTTTCAATCTGTTCTTCGCGTGAGAATCTTGAATTGGGTCAGGATTTTGTGATATTGTGATGCGAAGACAGTTCGAATCCAATGAAGCATTTGACGTGCCCTACTCTCAATAATCGCAGATGAAAGTGAATAGAAATTGGATTATTCACGATTAAGTTATATCTTTTTTATCTGTCGAACGATCTATCTTTATGTTTATTCATTATTTTATCTTTAGATTTAAATAATATCTTTATATCTAATCTCGCTTTAAAGAAATATATTTTAAGCAATCTATTTTGCGATCAATCGATCTCTCTATAGATAGAAGACTATACATTAATGTATATATTAATGATTATGTCTCCATATAAATATATCAACTCGTTTCATACACTTTACTTCTATTCCTGTCTTTTTATCACTCTATCTGTCTATTTAACAATCATTCTATTATTCTATGCATTAATCTGCCTTAAATTGGAGACTTTTTACTTTTTAAGAGATAGACAAGTCACGTTTTTTTTCTAATCTTTTTATCTATTTACCCACATATATGCTTTTCTATATAATCATCTCCTTTTATATTTATGTATTCATAAATACTTTTATATCTGCCTATCAATCAGTTTACCGGTCTATTCTCCACTTATCTATTTAACTAAGTTGTATACTATTATACAGATGTTTATATTTTTTCCAATATTTCCAATATTTCTCTATTTAAGTCAATCTATCTACCTTACTCCCAATCTATTTATAAATCTATTCTTCCATCTATTTATTTATGTATCTATTTATGTATTATCGGTATTTATTGATCTATTTATCTCTCCCCCTCATGCCATACATCCACATTTCTATAAACTGTCTATATATTTATTTTCGTTGGGTTGAAAACGCATCTAGAGTACCGATCTATCTAAAAATGTATTCTGTATGTCTATCTATCTACTGAATCTATATTTCAAACTAAAAGATTTTTAAAATCATTTATAATGTTAATTAGCTTTTATTTTCTAATAAATTATATACATTTGGTGCAATTAAAAATGTTTTTAATCATTATAATTTTTAAATTCGAATGATAATAATAATCTATTTTTATTTATCAATCTAACCATATTAACCATTATATCAATTCATCAATCTATCTATGTCTATGTCTAACTATCTAGCTAAACATTAATAGTAATCTATCTGTACAAAAATATCCATGCACAATCTAAATATATATGTAATAATTAAACAGTTACTCTTTATGTGGTCTTTATATATTATTATATTATATTTATATATATATTATATATTATCTGCTTTTTTTTAGAATCTTTTCAGCTTAAGAATTTGTTTTGAAACTTGTTTGAATTTAATCATAATATTTGCTTGTAATATTATAATTTTGGTTTCAAATTTTTATTTATTTATTTATCTATCCCGCCCATTTATACATATAAGCGATATCTAAATGGTATATCTTTATAAATAAATTATTTATTTCATTTAATTCTATAGTATATATTCTTTCTGTTATTTTAATATAAATATATATCATAAATTTACTTGATATCAAGTTTTAGATTTTGAATTTTGATCTCTCTATAATTTTTATTTATTTATTTATTTATTTTAATATAAATATATATCATAAATTTACCTGATATCAAGTTATATATTTTGAATTTTGATCTCTCTATAATTTTTATTTATTTATTTATTTATTTTAATATAAATATATATCATAAATTTACCTGATATCAAGTTATATATTTTGAATTTTGATCTTTCTATAATTTTTATTTATTTATTTATTTTAATATAAATATATATCATAAATTTACCTGATATCAAGTTATAGATTTTGAATTTTGATCTCTCTATAATTTTTATTTATTTATTTATTTATTTTAATATAAATATATATCATAAATTTACTTGATATCTAGTTAAAGATTTTGAATTTTGACATCTTTATAATTTAAATTTATTTCTTTATCAGCTTGAATGTATTTTGGGGGCTCAACAATCTGCTCACGAATCTGGAATCTGGCCCTGAATGCAATGTGAAACTCTTGTTTCGATTGGCACCGCAATGCCAAGGCGAATGCAAGAATTCGAATGCTGCGTTTTGTGCAGTGACTGCAATAACAATAACAACAACAACAACAACAAGACAAACAACAACAACAACAACAGGAGCAACAAAAATAAAACCAGACTCCATTGAAATACGAGACTTTGATGCGGCTTTCCAACAACAACGACAACAACAACAACAACAACAACGACAACGACTTGCAGTTATCTGAGTCTGCAGTCAGTTTTCTACTTGTGTTGCATTTCTTGAGAGTTTTCTCCAACCAGAGTTTAAGATAGACTCACAGTCAGAGTCTCAGTCTCAGTTTCAGAGTCTCAGAGTCTCAGTCTCAAGTCATTGACAATGCGCATACGCCCCGTTGGCTCGCTTGCCGTGTAAGTCATCGACCAGGCTTTAGGCCTGATATTTAATTCTCAGCTCGGCTTTTACTTTCTCCCAAATGATGCTTAAATGTGTTTGCCATCATCTAAATCTGATTTTCATTTTCATTTTTTACAGTCAAAAATTAGAAGAAGAAAGGCAAAGACAGAGACAAAAGTCAAAAGTTACTAATTAACTGAGAAAGAGAGAGAGAGAGAGAGAGAGAGAGAAAAAGCGAGCAGCATTTTTCACGTTTTCCACGTTCGCCAGTGGCAAGTGACTTTTCTCTTTGTTGCAATTTTCATTCCCCCAAGTTGAATGTACGCTAACCGACTGTGGAAATTCCGTACTACTTATAAACAGACATGAATAACAGCATCATCATGATCATCATTATTATTATTATTATCATCATTATTATTATTATCATTGTGATTGTTTATTATTGTTAATCATTGACGTTGTCAGAAGTAATTTTGGGAAATCCATATATATTTATATTATACTTTTATATATAAATAACTGATTTATGCGCTCACTTTACTTCAAAATTTCTCTACTCTTTGGGAAATCTATGGCTTTTCATGTTGCTGTAGAAGTTGAAACCAGCTTTATTCAGTTGCAGTTGCAGTTGCTTCAAATGTTGTTGTTGTTGTTGCATTTGTTGCATTTGTTATTGTTGGCATCTCGTTAGTCGCTTTTGTCTGCCAGAAGGTTTATGAACTTTAACAAAGATTTTCCTTCTTTCTTTCGGTCTTTGCTTTTCGCTCTTCAGCCGATGCATTTATTTTTTTTTTCGAAAGTGCAACGCGGCGTATGAGCAACTTCTGCTGCACCGCTTTAAAATACCCCTCTCTGCATTTGCTTATTTATTTTTATCATTTATTTAATATTTGCATTTTCTAATTGTTGCTTTGATTTATGATCGCTTGTCAATGAAAGCGAGTGGAAAATGTTTTTTTCTTTTCATTGCATTTCTTATTTATTTACTTAAATATTGAATACTACAACATAATTTTTTTAATATCGCAAGTATATCTTAATTTAAAATAAGTTTAAAAATTACGAATTTAAACCTTCGTATTTTAAATTTAAGTTCATATTAAAACTTTTAAAATATATTAATTTATCAAATTTATTTAGCGATAGAAAAGTAATTTTGTTTTTATTATTTTTAAATTTAAAATTTTTGAATAAAGATATTTATTTTATAAACAAAATAGATGCTCTTATAAAAATTATTTTTTTAAATATTTAAATATTTAATACTAATATTATATATTAAATATTTATTAAGTCCGGAGAAAAATTCGTATTATAAGTTAATATAATATAATTATTGATAACTGATAAACACACAATTTGAATTTAAAATAGAATTGAAAAATACGCATTTGAGGTTTAGTTTTAAAAACTAAAAATTGGAAATAAAAAAAATACGTACAATTTATATATATTTAAAGAGTGAAAAATTCGGATCGATTGTTTAAGTAAATATATTTATTTTATATTAGTATATTAAATTATACACTTTATATAAATTTAAAGAGTGAAAAAATATATTTATTTCCTTTTTCGCTGTTTGATAGTCTTATTAATTTCTTAAATAAATATATTTATTTTATTATTAAAATAGATACACTTTAATATTTAATAATATATATAATTAATAATATTATATATTAAATATGTATAGTTCAAGAGAGTTAAAAACAGTTTTCATATTATTGAAATTCTTATCAACTTATTTATTGACAAGTGATAAACAGACAATTATTCAAATTGAATAAACTAAAATTGAAAAATACGCATTTTAGGGCTAGTATTTAAAATTGAAATTGAGATTAGAATTTGAAAAATATATTTATTTAGAGAGTAAAAAATACTTTTCTTTTCTTTTTCGTTATTAGAAATTCTTATCGTTTTGTTTTTTTTTTTTTTTTTTTTTCGTTTTGTTAAGTAAATATATATATATATGTATTTATTTTTATATAGTCACAATTTCTTTGTGTTCGCATAACGCATGAGCTTAGCTTGGCTTAGCAGACACACACACACACAACACACACACACACACACAACATACAACTTTCACTTTGCGCTGTCAGAAGCAGCAGCAGAAACAACAACCACAAAGCATAAGTAAAGCTCTAATGTTAATGTAAATAGCGGTAAGAGCCACACACACACACACATATATGTATATATATATATATGTATGTATGTATGTATGTATGTATGTAGTTACGTGCCATAGATGCGATCGTGTAGATACAAATACAGACAAAGGTTGAAATGACTTTGGCGCGTCTCGCAAAATTGCAAAACAGCAACAAAAAAAAAAACAAAAAATGAAACAAAGATGGCAGAAAAAAAATTAAAAATCAAATCATTCATTAAAGATATTGTAGATATAACAGCATAAATGTATGTATGTATTTGTGCTTTCAAGATTACCTTTTTGAGAAAAACAAATTCGAATCAAATTGTGGCATCTTACATAAATAAAACTTAACCTTCGTCAAATGAAAGCCAAAAATCATATTTTTTCAGCTTTTTGCATGCGCAATTACCCACTTGCCTGTCAGGTTTTTAAATTCCAAATAATTGTTTTGAAATTGATGAAATATTGGTTTTCATAAACGATAAATTGAGCGACTATTATTCAATTCCCATGACAAGAAAAGCTGCGACAGATAAGAGAGAGAGAGAGAGAGAGAAAGAAATGGAGAGGCGTCGAAATTGAGGTGAACCTAAAGTGAAAGTTCTAATAAGTGAACAAGTCGACAGACAAAGTACGAGTACTCAACGATGCGGGCAAAAGAGAAAAAATTAAATAAAAACCACCAAATGATGGCTCAAACTGTGGCTCAAACAGCAGGCGAGAAACTGTTGTGGTAGTCCACCAGTTAACTTAAATATATGTGAAAGAAAGGCGAACGAAATGTGAGTACAACAAACTCAAAAATAGATAGATACATAGATACATAGATGGATGGATGGATGAATGGTATAAAATTAAGCATTTCTTTTGTGCGCTGCCAAAATGTATCTGTGAGATACAAAAGCCTCATTGTGTCTATTTTGATCATTAGTTGGCTATCACAGTGATGAGATTCTTTCTTTTTTTTAAGTATTTACAACCCCAAAACGTTGAACTTTTCTTTTTTATTTTATTGTTGATTTAAAATATGTTCTTCTAGCTTAATGTAAACTGATTCGCATTATTTTTCTTTATTTATTAAAGTAACTTTTTTTTTATACTATTATTTATTTAAAATATGATCTTCTAGCTTAATTTTTACTATTCGTATTATTTTTCATTATTTATAATTTAGATTTATTTTATTTTTGTTTTTTGTAAAATAACTTTTCTTTTTCTATTATATTGTTAATTTAAAATATGTTCTTCTAGCTCAATTTATACTGATTCGTGTTATTTTTATTTTTTTTACTATTTTTATTTATTTTATTTTTTGCCTTTTTAAAGTAATTTTTTTTTTTTTTATTTTATTATTCATTTTAATTTTTGTTTTTTTTTGAACTGACTCCTGTTATTGTTGTTTCCTTTTTAATGTAAATATAATTCTCTCTTTTTTTACAAATCTTTTCATTTTAAAATTTATTTTTTTTATAAGTTTTATTAGTTGTTAATTTAAAATTATTATTTTTTAATAACTTTTAAAAAAATTCTTTGTAGCTGACTTTAAAAAATTAAATATTTTTCATACATTTTTGCTTGTTTCATAAAATACTTCTTCTCTCTTCTCTTTGCGTATTTTACCTCGTTTGCTGGCCAATTAAATGTAGAATTAATAACTATTGCATAATGCATAAGCTATTTTGTATTTTTCGAGAAGGAAGCGAAAGAGTTTTCATGGAAAATATGCGAAACTCACGCAAGTTTGGAGGAATTTTCGTAATTAGAAAGACTGAGTTTAAAACACTTTTAAGTACTGAAAATATTACAAGTGTAAAAAAAATGTGCTTTGTTAATTTTAAATTTAATTCTGCTAATATAAATATTTTGTTAACAGCTTTCAGTTGATAAATACATAAAAAAGTAGTCAAAATATTACAACTTTTAAAAAAATTGCAACTTTGTTAATTTTTAAAATCAAATTCTTTAAACTAAATAAAAAATAAATAAATTTAAAATCGAATTCTTTTAAATAATTAAAAAATAAATACTCAAAAAATTAAAATTTTTAAAGAAATTGCAACTTTGTTAATTTAAAATGTAATTCTTTTAAATAAATAAAAAATAAATACTCAAAATATTACAAAATTTAAAGAAATTGCAACTTTGTTAATTTAAAATGTGATTCTTTTAAATAATTAAAAAATAAATAATCAAAATATTACAGATTTTAAAGAAATTGCAACTTTGTTAATTTAAAATTTAATTCTTTTAAATAAATAAAAAAATAAATGCTCAAAAAATTAAAATTTTTAAAGAAATTTCAAGTTTGTTAATTTAAAATCTAATTCTTTTAAATAAATAAAAAATATATGCTAAAAAAATTAAAATTTTTAAAGAAATTGGAACTTTGTTAATTTATAAATTAATTCTGTTAATATTAATATTTTGCCGACAGCTTTCTATTGATAAATAAAGAAAAAATAAATACTCAAAATATTATAACTTTTAAGAAATTGCAACTTTGTTAATTTAAAATTTAATTCTGTTTTTAAATTAATATTTTGTCTACAACTTTTAAATGAAGAAATAGCTGAAGCTTAAGCTTCCACTGCAATTCTATTGCCATTGCGAATGTCGGGAGAGGGGGGTTCAAAATTTCTCTTTTGGGTGCTTAATGACAGGGCTTTCATTAGATGCGACAACGAAGCGGTAAATGCGCGTTACTTGGCCAACATTTCGAGGCAAACAACAAACGACAAGCGACAAGACAAGAAATAAGAAACAAGAAATAAGAAACAAGCGAAGCTCAAGCGCAGGTTGCATAATCGCATTCAAAACGAAAATAGAAAACAGAAAACAGAAACGACAACAAAAATATATAACTATATGTTTATTGATGTATGCATGTATTGATGTATGTATGTATGTATGTATTTATGTATGCTTGTATGTAATTTGTAGCGGTTTATCAAGCAAACGGTATTATTGAGCAACCTCCACTCGAATCAGCTCGAATCGAGCGACGCCAACATTTAAACTATTTTCTTGTTATGCACTTCAAAAAAGCAAAAAAAAAACACACGCATATACGTAGATCGACATTTTTTTTGGCAACACAATTATGACTTGGCCAACAGAAAACCCGATGAGTCATTCTAAATAATTGCGCGTGCAAAAGTGGCAGCAATAATAATATTTATAAAACTAAATATCAATAGCATAGAAATCAAATCGAAAGCCAAATCGAAATCAAAATCGAAACCAGAAATCGATCAACAACATACAACAAATATTGCGCATACGCCATGCATTCCAGAGAGATCCACACAGGAGCATGTTGCAATCTGTGAGCTGTGAGTTTGTTTGTTCAGTTTGTAGACAAGCAAAGCAACAAGTTGGGACATTGAACTCGAAAAAACGCGAAGCAACAAATTGTAAACAAAACTTGATTATGTAACAGCTTAATTATAATGGAAATGAAAATGAAAATGCCAAAGCGACAATATTTATTTATTTATATACATACTATATATTTATTTACAAACGAAGCGAGAATCTACCTTGGACTTTGCTTCAAAAAATAGGTCAGGACTAAGACAAGATTGGGCCAATAAAACAAGTTTGCTTGAAGAAATGCAAAAAAAAGGAAACATAAATTGTACAAGTTGCAAGGGATTCGCAACGGCAATCAGTGTTGTCATTTTAGCTTTTTTATAGCTAGACTTATTATTTAATTTTTGTATTAGCAAAAGCTAGAAAATTTGAAGAAATGCTACTGGTTAGAAATTTATTTAAAAAAGAGATTTGACGACTGCGAAAATATTACGAGTGTAGCGAAAATTTAAACAAAGATTTTTCATATTTCTTAGAATTTTTTACTAACTTTTTTATTTGATAAAATAGGCTATAAATACAAATTTTTAAGAATTGCAATTAGAAAAAAATTTGACTATTTTATGAAATGGATTTGACTACTTTTTCTGATTGAAAGATTATTTGATTACAGAAAATCAATCTTACTTAGAAAATCAATAAATTCAGTCTTCAAAAATTTGTTACGAGCAAATAAACAGAGAAAAATTTATGTGTTATATTATTTAAAAAATATTTAAGAAGCCAGAATAAGATAATCTATGTCAATGCAAAAATATTATGAGTTCAGCGAAATTTAAAACAAAGATTTCTCATATTCTTTGGTATTTGTTTGCAGCTTTTTTATTTGAATAAAATAAGCTATAAATAGAAAATTTACAAAATTTCTACTAGCTAGAAATTTGGCTATTTTAAAGAAGGAATTAAATACTTTATCTGATTGATAAACTTCTTCAGTAAATTATTCTTAGAAAATCTATAAATTCGCTGTTGAAAAATAAACAGAGTAAAATTGAGGTTGTCTATTACTTAAAAAAAATTAAAGAAATCAGAAGAAGATTCTGTTTGGAAATGCGAAAATATTACGAAAGCAGCATAATTTTAAACAATGATTTTTCATATTCAGTGGCATTTTTTTAAGCTTTTTTATTTGGACAAAATAGAAACTTTGAAGAAATGCTTTATATAGAAATTTGGCTATTATAAAGAATTTTTCTGATTGATAGATTACATCAGTACATTATTTTTAGAAAATCAATAAAATCACTTTTAAAATATTTTTAATGAGCAGAAAAACAGAGTAATATTAAATAAATAAGATTAATATATTCGAATATATGCGAATATATTGAAGAAATGCAGCGAAATTTAAAATAAAGATTTGTCATATTTAGTGGTATTTTTTTCTAGCTTTTTTATGGACAAAAAAAAGCTATCTTAGCCCTTAAAATTCTAGCAACACTGAAAATGACAGAAGCAGCAGCAGAAATATAAATAAAAAGAAAAAGAAAATGAAAAGGCATAAGAAAAAAAAAAGAAATGAAATGAAATGAAATGAAAGAAAAAAAATCAAGCAACAACTTTCACCTATTAATATTCGAGTCGTAGCAACGGCAGAAGCCAGCGAACGAGCTACCAAAGCTTGCCGAGCGAGAAAGAAGTAAAGAAAGAAAGAGAGAGACAGAGATAGAGAGAGAGAGAGAGAGGGAGAGAGAGAAGAGCAAGTAGAAGCAGAAGAAACGAACGCAGTTTGGCGCAGTTGTTGGCGATGCTTAAGAGGGGCAACAACGTTGTCTCGTTGTTGACGGCTTTTGGGTGAATGCAGCTCAACACGATGCTGAGATTACAAATTTCTACTTTCTACATTTTCTTTCTTAAATTTCTTATTTCAGATCTAAGAATGCAAGCTAATTATATCAAGTATACGACTCTATAAATTGCATTGTTTATTTTATAGTTAATCTTATCGAACTTACAGCAATATCTGGTCGAGTATTGACAGTTAGCATTGACTGTGGGTGCCATAATCTCGTTGACAGCCATATCCAATTGTAATGTGTCCTTTTTGAATTATATATCCTTGATTGTTCTCGTAGTTTCGCAGTTTTATTGTAATCCAATGGTAATAAACACGCTTTAAAAATTGTTTTGATTTAATTTAATTTGATTTGATTTGATTTGATAGTTTCTCTTTGATAATGGGCTGCTTATTTGGTTGTCTGCCTGGTTTCCATGGTAAGATATATTGGAATTCAAGAGGCACTCACGCACACCGAGTGCCCAAAAAACCGCAACCAAAAACCAAAGCTCACAACGTTTTTAAAAACACTTTCACTTTTTCTGCTTGTCGCTTGATATGCAGAGAACACAAAACAGTTTAATGCGACTTTTAACTCTTTTTTTTTTTTTTAAGTATATCTCCAGTTGATTAAGTTGAAAATTAAATTCCAGGCGCACTAAAGTCAAGAGGAGTCAACATTTTGTTAGCATACAAATTGCACAGCATCTTTTTATAATAATATTAATAATAATAATAATAATATTGATATTTCACTATAAACGCACTTAAGAAGTTAAGAAATTATAATCCATAGTGACTTTCTAACAGTTAGAAGTAAATGATGATCTTCGCTGTTATTGAGTCTTTACTGTGGTGGCGATTCTTGCGCGCCGACCGTTTGAACGTAACGTCTGCCTCGAACCACTGTAGACGTCTGTGCGGCAGCGTGCGGTGAAACCAGCGCTTATCCTCAAAGATCGCTAAGAAATTTCATGCCATTCCATTTTGTTTCAGCTTTCGCTTAACCAACACACACACACATATGTATGTACATATGTATATGTATGTGTGTACACTCACTCTTCAAGCTACAAGTTCTGTTACCATTACCATTACCATTTCTTTCTCTTTCGCGCTTACACTCAACTCTCTCGCACACTCTCTCATAGCTGGCAGCTTTGTTAAAGTTCGACTCGAAGTTTGGTTCTTCGTTGAAGTCTTTTGTTTTGGTCTGCAGTTTGGCTTTGCCATGTGCTTTCGCCTTGGGAGACACACACACACACACACACTTACACTCACACACACACACTTACACACACACTTACACACACACACTTAATTATTTACAGTTTATGGCCGTTTCATTTCCACCACGTTTCAAATCGACTTTTATAACTTTAACTTTAACTTTAACTTTCTTTGCCGTTTGCCTTCTAAGCATGCTTTGCTTTTTCTTCGTTTCATTTCATTTCATTTCTTTACTTTTCTCTTCTTATCTTTCATTTTTTTTTTATTTTCTTTTCTTTTTTCTATTTCTATCGTCTTTTTTACGCTTCCCGCTGCTTGGCTGCAAATTACAACTTTCGTCTATTTTCGTCAAGATTTTTTTTTAATTATATAATTTAAACTTTTTTCTTTTGTATGACACATATGTATATACTTTTTTTGACTGTGGACTTTTGTTTCGCTGTAACTTCTGCACAAGTAATTTACTTTCTTGTTGCCATTGTTGCTTTGGTTTTACTTTTATTTGCATAAAGCAAAACTCACGGCTAATTACGCACAGAAGAAGAGTGAAATTTCCAATGGATTCTTAATTATAAATTAATTGCCTTGTGACTTCAGATTAAACCATAGATCATGATCATTCAACATGTATCTAAGCTTGCTCACATATAATATTATTTAAATATTTATTTTTTAACTTTGTTTAATATTAAATTTTCTTTTTATTACATATATAATTTTGTTTTAAAATATTATTGATTGTAGATTATATATTTAATTTTTTAACAATGTGGTTCTTAGCTTGCTCACATTGTTTGAATATTACTTTGTAAACTTTGCTTAATCTTTAATTTTTTTATTATTAAATACATAATTTGGTTTTTAAATATTATTAATTGAAGATTATATTTAATTTTTGAACAATGTGGTTCGGTGGAGAATAAAATGGCTTTGAAGGCTTGTTTTTAAATTTAAAATTTTATTTTATTGCTCAATATTTTTTATCAAGCACAAAAACACAATAAATATGAAACTTTTTAATCTTTTAATTTTTAAATTTACATTTAAATATTATATATTTAATTTTATTTATTTTACGTCGACTAAAAGCATTCGAAAAGTAGAAAAAATAAATAATTAAATTTTAAATAAAATTATGAGGATAAAATGTAAAATTTAAGTCTAAATTATATTATATTAAATTTTAATTCGTAACTGAAAATATAGAAAAAAAACTAAGATTAAGTTAAAACTGGTGGCATTCAAAATGTATTATTAAATATAAATGTATTTTTTTATCATATTTTAATTGTTATCATATTTTAATCACTTAATAATCTATTTTAGTTGACGTAAATGAATAAATAATCTTTGTATACTTTGTTTATTAAGATATCTCAATCAATTTGACAGAATATGCATTTTAATTGGTTTTTTATATTCTGCCAAAAATTAGTTGTAATCGGTCAACTATATAAAATAGCTGCAATAGGAACCATCGGTCAGAAATTAAGTTTTAGTATGAAACACTTTTTTGTTTTTAAGATATCTTAAACAATTTAAAATAATATACGTTTCAGTTGGTCTTAAATAAATAAATCTTTGTATCTTTGTATCTTTGCATCTTTAGAGTGTGCTGCAGTTACATTTTGGCCAAGTCTTTGACTGCAGTCTGCTCAGCAAGCGTTTCAAGATCGATTTGCCTCCATTTGGCAGTCTCAGTTCGAGACACAGACTTTGTTTAAAGTATCTCAATGTTTAGGCTCTTTTTGTTGGCTCTGCACTTACAGTTGCTTCTTTTGTCGTTTGTTCGTTTGTTGTTGTAGAAAACTTTCTAATGTAGAAGCCGTCTGCTGTTCCCTCTCTCTCTCCCCTCTCTCTCCATCTTCCTCTTCTGTCTCTAACTCTATTGCTTCAATTGAATCGACCCGCTGCTCACACAGTAGTTGGTAAGAGCAACATCAGTTGATAGGCCTCTTTTTTCTTCTTCTTTTACAGCCAGCTTTTTCTTTCTTTTGAGATTTTTCCCAAGCATTGTGAAATCGCTGGAGAATTTCAATCGTGTACGAGTAAAGCATTTGTAAGAGCTTCAAACTTTACACAGTTACAAATTATAAATAACAAATAACAAATTACAAATACAATTCTATGCACATGGACGTGTTGCAGGTGAGTTCACATAAGTAAAGTAAAGTACCTGATAATCTGCTGATGATGCACTGCCTCGGATGATAATGATGATGGTCAGCGGCATCCGTTGGTCCGATTGATGGTAATACTCGTACCGATGCCGTTACAGAGCTCTTACTGCTATTTGGGTGAAAGTTGTATGTTAAATACTATACACTCACCACACTCACCACACTCACTGAGTACACTCAGTCCACGCTCGTAACGTAAATCTTCTTCTTAGACCAAACCAAGAATTGCATTCAAATTCATTTATTTGATTTGGTATAAAATAATTACATAAAGGTCTTCAATATTTATATTTTACTATTTATAATTTTATTTTCACTTATTATATAGATAGTTTTAATTATATTCAAATCATTATCTTATATATATATATTTTCTATTCTTATATTCTTTAACAATTTGGTATAAAACAATTACATAAAGTTCTTCAATATTTATATTTTACTATTTATAATTTTATTTCCACTTATTATATTGATAGACTTAATTATATTAAAATCATTATGTATATATTTTCTATTCTTATATTCTTTAACACTTTGGTATAAAATAATTACATAAAGTTCCTCATTTATTATATTGTACTATCTATAATTTTATTTTCGATTTATTTTTAGATAGTCAAAAATTATAATTAAATCATTATCGTAAGCTACATTTGTTCTTAAACAATTTAAATTCAATTTATTTTCAATTTTATTGAATTTCAAAATAAATGAAAGATATTAATAAAAAGGGATTTTTGTTTAAATATATTAAGAAAATGATTTTCTTAATTAAGATTCTTTAAAAAGTTCACAATGTTTTTATTCTATATTTTTAATGGACTTAAAACTAAACAAAAATTTAAATAATTGAAGATATCTATAAAATTAAACATTCTCCAAATTCAATTTATTTTCAATTTTATTGCATTTCAAAATAAATGAAAGATATTAAAGAAAAGGGATTTTTGTTTAAATATAATGAAAAAAATTATTCTCTAAATGTAGATTTTTTAAAAAGTTCACAATGTTTTTATTCTATATTATTAATAGACTAAAAGGTATCTATAAATTAAATTATAAAATTTGTTATCCTTGTTAATGAAAAATATTATTTTTCTTTCTTTTAAATATTGAATATTCTTTTTTAGTTTTCTTTTTTTTAATGCCGAATATTTTTTTTAACGTCTGTTTTTCGTTGACATCATTTTGATTTTTCAAAATGAAAACTTTTTCAATTAAAGTGTTGGTTAATTAGCATAATTTCATTATATAAATACTGAGATAGAACCAAGAGAAGGTGACACATCACAAGACTTTTAGCTGAAATTCGAGAGCGTCCAACGCAAGTATAAAAGCATTTTCACTTTTTAATAATTAGCATAAGATTATTAACCAGCAAGGCAAAGAAAGATGAAAAAGAAATAAATAAGAACCAAAAGCGTACAAAAAAAGAGACACCATAAACAAAACAATGGCAAGCGCATTAAACCAACACCAAAAAAGCGGCGTCTGACAAATGTAAGAAATAAGCCATGAAAGTTGTAAATTCAATGCAAAGAGATTTCGGTTTTCAGTTTTCAGATTTCAGATTTCGTTGAGACTCGTAAAGAACAGCCCACGAGTCCAAGAGATTGAGAGGAGAATCAGAGAATGACTAAAAATACTCGTAAGTGAGGAAACATTAAGCCCAAAGAATTTTAAGTGAAATGAATTTGAAAGCTTTTCCCGTCGAGACCTGACCCAATTACCCATTTTAAACCATGGCCCAAATTGCCGTAGAAGCTAACAAAAATAACGAACAGATCGAGAAAAGAACCACAAAGATGTGAATGTGACGGAGTCACAGTTATGTGACGAACCACGCCAGACAATCGAAAGTTTATGTCATGCAACAGCAACAACAGCAACAGCAACAGCAGCAACAAAGTTAAACGCTGCACAGTGGGACGAAAATTTGCAACCTTTAAGGTATGTAGTATATTAAAAGACAAACTGCTAGAAAGAATTTTAATTAGAAAGAATTTTAATAAACTGTTCAAAAATAAGAAAATTTATATTTTAAAGCTTAAGAATGTCAATTTAAGATAGTTTAAGAAATAAAAGAAAAATAAAATAAAATTATTTGTTAAAAAATATATACATGTTTTATGTACTATAGTAAAATTTAAGATAGTTTTAAAAATAAAAGAGAATTATAAGAAATGAAAAGGTAAAATTGTAAACAAAAAATTAAAAAATAAATAAATGGCTATTTAAAAATTAAAGACTATCCATTTATGAAATAATTAGAAATAGTTGATAAATAAAAGACAAGGAAAAATATAAATTTTATTAGTTGATAAAAAATATAAAAATGTATCTTTGAAAGTTTCTGTATTCCCATTTAAGATAGTTTTAGAAATCATAGAGTATTAGAAAAAAGGAAAAATAGTAACTAATTGTTAAAATATATCCAGCAATGAAAGTTTTAGAAATAGTTGAAAAATAGAAGTCAAGAAAAAATAAAAATGTTATTAATTGTGGAAAAACATAAAAAAGTATCTTTGAAAATTTATGTATTACCAATTGAAATATTCTTAAAAATCATAGAGAATTAGAGGAAATGAAAAGGAAAAATTGTAATTAATTGTTAAAAAATATAAAAATGGCTATTTTAAAATTAAAGAATATTCATTTATGACAGTTTAAGATATAGTTGAAAACTATAAGACAAGAAAAAATAAAAATGTTATTAATTGTTACAAAATTTAAAATTTTTTTTTTTTTTTATGTTTACCAATTGAGATAGTCCTAGAAATCATAGAGAATTAGAAGAAATAAAAAGTATAAATTAAAATTCATTGTTAAAAAATATAAAAATTAATATTTGAAAATTTAAAGATTTTAATTTAGGATAGTAACAGATACAGGTGAAAAATAGAAGGCAAAGTAAATAAGAATTTGAATTAATTGTTGAAATTATTAAAATTGATTTTATTATTATAATAATATAAGTATAAATAAGATAAATAAATAAATTTATAAATTAAGTTTAAGCATTAAATATACTTTTACAAAAAATAAATATAATAAATTAAAGTGAAAGAAATGTATAGGAATTAAGAATATTATATTCGAAAGTAATTAACAAAAGATATGTACGCTCTCCAGAGAAATTCTACAATTATACCAATTGTACATGTGTGTGTGTGTGTGTGTGTGTAGGTACACATAAATTTTGGAAAGTCATGACGATGAAATTGTTCTTGTGTAGATGCGCGTATCTTTCATAGGCCTACCAAACATCATGAACAATTGAGAGCAGCCGAAACGTAAGGAAAAAAAGAAAAAGTAACTTCACACCAACACAAAGACAGATCAAAGTCTGCGGGCCAGCAAATCGAAAAGATACACGAAACGAGCACTACAGAAACTAAAATACAAAAAATAATAAAATCGAAACATGAAACATTCTGATTGTAAGAGCGTGGAAGTAGGTCAACGTCGCTGCCGACGTCGCAGTCACCATCAACATCGCCATCGCCAACGTCGTCATCGTGATCGCCAACGCGCTCTCGAACTTGGCTTTGGTCTCGACTCAGACACCAAAACCAAACGGCAACAATAAGAAGAATAAGAAAATATACATTCACAAACACACACACACACGCACACATTCACTTACACACACACACACACACACACACTGATACGCTGTTGGAATATTTAAGCATCCGCGTCCACTTGCACTTTCTTTTTCAAGCGCTGTCGCGTCCGCTGCTGACGTCGACGTCGACGTCATTGCTGTCACAAAACTTGATTTGCCTTTTGCTTTGGCTCATTCTACTTCTTCTTCTTTTCCTTCTTCTTCTTCTTCTGCTTAGCTCCCAGTTCCGCAGCTTTCGGCTCTCAGCTCCCAGTCCAAGTCGAATTGCCACAGCCACAGCGCAAGTTCGTGTCTTAAGTCTTTCGTTTGGCACTCGCTCACGTTCGCTTCGCTTAGCTTTCGCTTTGTGCTCTTTCATTGTTTCGGGTGCCCTGCTGTCCAAATATTCTCGTCTTGCATTTAGGCCTCAATTTCACCATCTTGTATAACCATGTCCAATTTAAATTGTGTAAGGAAACAGTTCTTGTATTGGAATATATTGAATTATATTTTAGATTATATTTTTAATAAATTTTTGTTAATCAAACTTTGTTCTATAAATCTTTAATAGCCCAAAAGAAGTGCTTTATTAATTTCAGTATTTTTAAAAGCAACCAATATTTTCTGATTTTAGAATATTTTCGAAATAATTATGGAAATAATTACATTCATATATTATTTTTAAGTTCATTAAAAATTGACAAAATAGAAAGCATGGGGAATATTTCTTTATTGATTTATACATGACTAAAAGCAATCGGCAAAAATAATATTATATGTTAAAAAATGAAACTAATAATTATATTAAAAATTAACACTTAAATGTATATTAAATTTAAATTTAAATTAAAAACTGAAACGAAAAAAAGTTAAGTCTGGGGTATAAAAAAGTATAACTGATCCAACATTTGCTGCAAAGATTAAGAAAAACCCAGAGAAAAAAACAATCAGATCAATATAAAAATATAAAATATTAAAAATAAAAAAAATAAAAATTTTTGTAAAGCTTTTATAAATGTTATAATTATTGCTAATATTAAAATATTTTACATTATTTATATATCAGAAGATAAGCATAAAAATAATATGTCAATGTTACTCCTTAAGGATAGGATTTTAAGAATAAAATGAATTTAAAATTTAACAATTAAACGTTTTATTATTTTTGGTTGAAAGGGTTTTATTTTCAGATGGGGAAGCTTTAAAAAAATGTTCAGGAACTAACTGAAGGAATTTCAAAAATTACCAGGCGAACCGAATTTATAGTAGGACGTTACAGCAAAAAATTTAAATTTAACTGTCGCTTAAAGAATTTCACTCAATTAAATTAAAATGTTTATTGAATACAAATGTTAATTGATTAAAAATGTTAATTGAGTGAAAATGTTAATTGAGTGAAAATGTTAATTGAGTGAAAATGTTAATTGAGTGAAAATGTTAATTGAGTGAAAATGTTAATTGAGTGAAAATGTTAATGGAGTGAAAATGTTAATTGAGTGAAAATGTTAATTGAGTGAAAATGTTGAAATGGAGCGGAAAATATGACCTTGAAATACTGCTGCTCAAATTAAATATCCACCTGCTGCTGATTTCTGTTCGCCTGGTATTTTTACAGAATTTCCGGTTCCATCCATGGACGCATACTTACACACGAACATCAATCTGAAATACCTAGAAAAGTCAAAATACCAGCTAAAATACCAGGCGCGCAGAAATGAGCAGAAAGCAAATAAACTTTTTTTGCGCCATATAAAAATATGACCTTGAATTTTTTTGCTGCTCAAATGAAAAATTCACCTGCTGCTGATTTCTGTTCGCCTGGTATTTTACCAGAATTTCCAGGTTGCCGGGAGCTGTTTCAAGCTCACATTGATAGACGCATACTTACACACATACTCCAATCTGAAATACCTAGAAATCCAAAATACCAGCTGAAATACCAGGCGAACAGAAATTAGTAGAAAGCAACCAAATTTTAATCCCATCATATTTTAATTGAGTGAAAATATGACCTTGAGTTTCTGAGCTGAGTGAAATTCTTTAAGCGATAGGTAAATTTAAATTCTTTGCTCTAACGTCCTACTATAAATTCTGTTCGCCTGGTATTTTTTGAGTTTCCTTTAGTTAGTTCCTGAAATTTTGTTTCCCCATCTGAAAATAAACCCATTTCCGTAAATAAGAAGAATAGTTTAATATTTCATTTTAAATTCATTTTATTCTTAAAATCCTATCCTTAAGAAGTAACATTGGTATATAATTTCTATGCTTATCTTTTGATATATGAATAATTAAAATAAAATGTTTTATCATTAGCATTAAATATAAAATCAATAATTTAAAGTCTAAAAGTACAAATAATTTCTTTCTGAAGAATGTAAGTGCAATATTTTAATATGAGTATTACAAAATTGTTTTTTAACGTCTTTTTTATAATTATTATATTTTAATTGTTCTTTTGAGGTTTTCTGGGTTTTCAGTTATTTTCTTTTGATACCACAGACCTAACCATTTTTTCGACTCAGTTCTTAATTTAAATTTAAATTTAATATTAATTTAATTTTTTACATAATTTTTAGTACATTTTTATTTTAATTTTTTAACACTTAATTTTTTTTGCCGACTGCTTATAGAATAAATAAATAAATCTTAACAGTTTTGGTCATTTTAGTCTTATCGAGTAACCTTGAAATACAATATTTATGTTTATCTTCTGATATATTAAGAATATAGGTACAGAATTTTAATATAAGCATTAAAATTAAAATTCATAGTTCTTATGTAATTAATTTGAACATTTTTTGTTTATTTTAGTCTTAAGATGTAACATTGAATTAAAACTTTTGTGCCTAACTTCTGTTGTGGAAAATGAACAACATTTTACGATAATAAATAAATACTAGTATTAATAAATGAGATTATTAAATTCAATTAAAATTGAGTATATTAAAAATTGATTTTTATGTTCCGAAATATGATCTCCGTTATGGAGGGAAAGCCCCTGCTTGATGTTTGTGATAGTTATGCATTTTGCCCATTGGACTGAATATCACACCTGAATGCTGGCCGAGTTTGATTATTTCCTAATGCCGCTAGAGACATTCCCTGTGGACCAAAATAAAGAAGCGTTATTCATTGTTTTACTTGAAAAAAGATGTAATGCTCTTATTAACCTGGAAAATAATTTTACCTGATTACTGGAATCGCAAAGCGCAATGTCTATTTTATTACTGATATTTAATAACTTCGAACTGCCATAACTTTGTCGAAACTCAACCAATTTTCATGCGCAATGTAAATTTGATCATCATTTTGCCTCTAAATTCGTTCTGCATTTAAATTTTGTTCATTTTCAAAATTCGAAAATTTTTGAGTTTTTTAGAAATTTTACAGTGTTACCCCTTATCATTTTTCAAAAATTTAAAAAATTTTCGAATGTTGAAAATAAAGAAAATTTAAATGCAGAACGAATTAAGATGTAAAATGATGATCAAATTTACATTCCGCATGAAAATTAAATGAGTTTTGACAAAGTTATGGTTGTTCGAAGTTATTAAAAATTATTTATTTTTATTATTATAATTATTTTAATCTAAATTAGCGATATCAGACAAAAGCTTCTATTTACACTTTATTTAACATAAATCATTATTAAAGATACATTAAATATTCACATGCTGCTGATTTCTGTTCAACTGTTATTTTGAAAAAATGTAAAGGTGTAAGTATTTAAAAAAAGTTAAAGAAGTATGGAAATATCGAAAATGTTCGACAAATTTATAATTTATAAAATAAACCAAATTTTGCATTAACATTTTGAAATTAGAGAAAGCCGAAAAGCCAAAATACCAGGCGCACAGAATTGAGCAGCAAGTGAATATTTAATTTTACCAGCAGGAACTCAAATAATAATAATAGTTAATAATTTTGAATAATTTCGATCTGCCATAACTTTGTCAAAACTCAATCAATTTCCATAAGCAATGTAAATTTGAGCATGAATTTACATCTAAATTCGATCTGCATTTAAATTTTCTTCATTTTCAAAATTCGAAAATTTTCGATAATTTCGAAAAATTTACAGTGTTACCCCTTTATCTTTTTTGATTTTTTCGAAAAATATCGAATTTTGAAAATGAACAAAATTTAAATGCAGAACGAATTTAGAGGTAACATCGAACTCAAATTTAAATGGCGGATGAAAATTAATTGAGTTTTGACAGAGTTATTACAGTTCCAAGTTATTGAAAAACAGTAAAATCAACATAATCGAAATTTTAAACCAAATTATATTTTTCAAATGAACTAAATTTATATGAGGTCAAATTATAATAAAATCGACATTAAATTTACAAACTATCAAAGTTTTATTAATATTATGACACATTGAAATTTTGGTGTGTTTATCTTACAAGTATCTTTCCTATACGTCCGATCATCATATTTTGAGCAAAAGAAACTCAAAGTAATATTTTTACTCAATTGTAAACTCTTTCACTCAATTTTAATATGAATCAGAAAAGCTTCCTCTAATTTCAGAATTCTAATGCAGAATTTTGTTTATTTGATAAATTATAAATTTGTCGAACATTTTCGATATTTCCAAACTTACCTCATTAAATTTTTTTAAATACTTACTTTTGTGTTTTTTGAGATATTTCAACCAATATGGTAATATATGTACATATGTACAATCATACATAAATGCAGATAATTAACAAAATAAAAAAACATTGTATACTTTTGCTGAGGACAAAAAAGTATTGCATACTTTCAGGCATGACAAATATTTTAAAGTTTATCGAAGCAAGACTTTTAAGGAAATTAATTTTGTAATAAAAAAAATGATATGATACTCAGTTTAAGAAATTCAAAACTATAATCACAAATTAAATTGATGAAAATTAATCACTATTTATATAGTTAAAATATCTCTGCTTACCTTTGAAATTCTAGGAAGAGCATTAACAAAGCACAACCGATTGATCTGCTTGAAATGTGAAAGCAATCAAACAATTAGCTGAACAATTGAAAGAATTTAATTTAATCACTTCCGATTTGTCAATTATTTTTAGCTACACAAAATCTATAAATATATAATATCATTTATATAAATAACTTGCCACGTAACATGGCATGAAAATCGGCTTAAAAGGATAAATACAAATTAATTGAGTAGTGTATAAATAAAGAATGCGAGTAAAACAATGAGAAATGCAAATACTCAGACAATCAACGAATTGCGATCTGTGAATAAAAAAATCTGTTTAAATGAATCTCTCAACGATGTGGCTGATTTTGGTAAATTGCAATGAATTGTCATGAAAAATGCACGCCACGGCAAATTTCGCAACTTCGCGACAATGCGATGAGATGAAGATGAAGATGGGAGGGGATAGAGAGATGGGGAGATGGTAGGCGTGGTGGATGCTCTTCCTCGAGCTGCTCGCGGATAACAACCTTGATGTTGATTAATAGGTGTCGTTCTGTTAGCGGCATCTATTTTGGTGACTGCATCGTTGTCGATGCTGCGTGCCTGCGTCCCTGTCTATCTCTTTCCCACAATCACTCCTTCTCCCTCTCTCTCTCTCTCTCTCTCTCTCATTTTCTCTCGTTATTTATTTTGCATCAGGGTCCACGTTCCGCCAATTGTCTTGCGGCATCTGCCAGTCCTTCTAAGGTTCGTTTCTATTTTCTGAATTGGCAACGAGGCGAAGTATCTTCGGCATTTTACCGATGACTGCGGGAAGGGGAACGAACGGGGGTTGGGCATGGGGAAAAATGCTATTAGCAGGGATCGGAAAAAGACTTATAATAAAATTTCAATTTTTACTTAAAAATCTTATCAATTTTTATTCAAAACCCTATACATTTTTATTTAAAAATCGTATCGTAAAAATCGTAAAAATCATATTAATTTTTATTTAAAAATCATATCAATTTTTATTTAAAAATCATATTAATTTTTATTTAAAAATCATATCAATTTTTATTTAAAAATCAAATGCATTTTTATTTAAAAATCATGTAAAATTGTATTTAAAAATCAAATCCATCTTTATTTAAAAATTATATAAATTTTTATTTGAAAATTATATACATTTTTATTTGAAAATTATATCAACTTTAATTAAAAAATCATATAAATTTTTATTTAAAGATCATTTCATTTTTATTTAAAAACCCTATACATTTTTATTTAAAAATCATATCAATTTTTATTTAAAAATCTTATCAATTTTTATTCAAAAACTATATCAAATTTTTATTTAAAAATCATATCAATTTTTAGTTAAAAATCACATCAATTTTTATTTAAAAATTAAATCCATTTTTATTTAAAAAGCATGTCAATTTTTATTTATTTATTATTTTATTTTTTTATCATATGTTACCTAACTAAAACATCCTTAAAAACGGACTTAAAGGAAGCCTGAAATATCACATGAAAGGTCCACGCATTAATAGTGTTTTCAAATTTTAGAAATACACTACTTGGTTGAAAAGATATTCACATTAAATTTTTAGTTTTAATTTTTATTTTATTCAATGAAAAATAATTTTTATTTTGTAATTCGTATTTTAAAAACTATTATCGTTACAGTCCCTGCTTATCAGTCAGTCAATATTTGCCATTCTCAACTCTCTAAAGTGCACCCATTACCCTTTTATTGTTCTCTCTAATTATACACTACACTAGAGTAAGTCTGAAAAGAACTATTTGTACTACATCTATATATATTTAAGTTAACCCTACAAATTATTAAGAATCTAATTTAATGTACAACAATTTTATTTTATAAAAAAGCAAGTGTAGCGTATTTAGATATCGCATATACCTGGACACTTTCTTCAATTGCTTTCTCGACAATTAGGAAAACGGCTTATATGGATCGATTCACGATTCGCTCTACACATTTTCTCATTTTCTCTGTCTCTGCTTGGGTGCCAACTAATTGAGTTCTTAACTAAATTGACAATCGCTTTGCGGGAGAGTCTTCGATATAAAGACGACCCTTGGCGATTGCCGTGCCATTTGTTGTTGAGTCTGGACGCCAACAAGAATCGAACGTGCGATTTATTTTCACCACATCCTTTCGTTGGCCTAAAAGGTGTGTGTAGAGTGTGTGGTGTGTGTGCGAGTGTGTGTACTATTGATTCCATCGAATTCAAAAAGAAACAAGGATATATAAACTCATCAGCTCTCAGTCTAATTTGGAATACGCGATACAATTTCTAGCATCTATTTTAAAGTGAAAATATCAGCTTTCTTTTATTGAAATTGGAGAAATTATTGAAATGGAAAAAAGGATACTCTCAAGGATATATTTATCATTCTTCTCACAGTTTAACTTGGAATAAGTGATACAATTTATAGAATATATTTAAAGTGAAATAATTTCATCCTTCATATGAGTAACAATTGAAAATCAATTGAAATTGAAATTGAAATATTTCATATACTTTACAGACTCTCCTTCTCTTAATCTAAATTGGAACAAGTGAACAAATTTAAAGACTATTAATATGTGATCTCATTTTTAATAAATCAGAGATATTTAAATAAGGTTTTTTAGCACACTTATCTCAAAAGAGAAATTCAAATTAAACATATTCATTTCTCTTATATAAACTAAACTTGGAATACGCGATAACATTTTAATAATCAATTTAATTTTACCTAAATATTTAATTTTGAATATTAGAAATACACTGAAAAATTTGTAAATCATAAAAATATATTAGTTGTTCTTTTCTCAGTCTAATTTGGAAAAAGAGGAAGACATTTCTAGAATTGATTTTGAATAACAGTTGGAAATCGATGAAAACTCTTTATCTATCTAAATATCTGAATGTACATGATGCAGTTTCTAGAATCTTTTTCTATAGAATCACATTTGAAAATAGGAGAAGTTTCAATGATATTTATCTAACTATAGATTCTATTCTATTTTTAGTCTAAATTGTCATTCTGATACGGGTTTATAATTTATGATAATTAATTATAATTGCAAATACAGAGATTTATGCATCTCTTATGGGATATTCTAATTAGGAATAAGAGCAATTCTCAGGGAAATCCTTTTTTAAATATTCATTTTCTTCGAAATGAATTTCAGTAATAGATTTGGATATTTCACTTAAAAAAAAAGCTGCAGTCAAGGTGCTCGACTATTGGGTGCCCAGTACCCGTATATTCGCAGCAGAAAAAGAAGAAGGGTTTATTGGAAAAATATTTATAATCAGGGATTAAAACCGAAACGAATATCGGTTTCAGTTACGGTTTCGGTTATGCTCGAATTAAGGTTTTCGGTTATCGGGTATGCAAAATCTTGGAGTATCGGTTTCGTAATGGTTATCGGTTTTTTATAAGTTTCGGTTTAAAAATACCGGTATGATTTCGGTTCACATGCTTTACATGAAAAAAGACACTGTTCTTTTTAGCCTGGAAAATAATGTTACTTGGTTACTGGAATGGTCCAGCGTAATGTCGATTTTATTATAATTTGAACTCATATAAATTTGGTTTGAAAATTTCGATTATTTTGATTTTACTGATTTTTAATAACTTTGAAATGCCATAACTTTGTCAAAACTCAATCAATTTTCATGTGGAATGTAAATTTAATCTTAATTTTACTTTTAAATTGGTTCTGCATTAAAATTTTGTTCATTTTAAAAATTCGAAAATTTCGAATTTTTTAGAAATTTTACAGTGTTACCCCTTATCATTTTTCGAAAAATTTCGAAATTTTCGAATTTTGAAAATTAATAAAATTTAAATGCAGAACGAATTTAGAAGTAAAATCATGTTCAAATTTACATTGCGCATGGAAATTGATTTAGTTTTGACAAAGTTATGGCAGTTCAAAGTTGCTCAGAACGGAAATTAACCCTTATAAATGAATCGGTTACTAAACGGTTATTTCGACTTAAAGAGTTTCGGCTTATGGGTTTCGGTACGGAAATAATTATTTTCGGAAATAAATATTTTCGGTTACGGTTTCAGTTACGGTGACAAATTTCAATCGGTTTTTATCGGTTAAAGGTTACGGTTACGGTTTCGGTTAAGGTTTTAATTCCTGTATATAAAGAAAAAAGAAAATAAGCACACAAAAATTGTATAACATATATTTGATAGGATTCGATTCCATATATTGAGAGTGAATGTCATTTAATAGAGATCAATGTTATCTAAAATATGATTGCAGATAAACAACTGTCAAAATGTGTGACGATGATGCGGGTGCATTAGTTATCGACAACGGTTCGGGCATGTGCAAAGCCGGCTTTGCTGGTGATGACGCCCCCCGTGCTGTCTTCCCATCGATTGTGGGTCGTCCACGCCACCAGGGTGTGATGGTGGGTATGGGTCAGAAGGATTCGTACGTTGGTGATGAGGCGCAGAGCAAGCGTGGTATTCTCACGCTCAAATATCCAATTGAGCATGGCATTATCACCAACTGGGATGATATGGAGAAGATCTGGCATCACACCTTCTACAATGAGTTGCGTGTGGCCCCCGAGGAGCATCCAGTATTATTGACAGAGGCGCCACTCAATCCCAAGGCCAATCGCGAGAAGATGACCCAGATCATGTTCGAGACATTCAACTCGCCAGCCATGTATGTGGCCATCCAGGCTGTGCTCTCACTGTATGCTTCCGGCCGTACCACCGGTATCGTCTTGGACTCTGGTGATGGTGTCTCCCACACTGTGCCCATCTATGAGGGCTTCGCTCTGCCCCATGCCATCCTTCGTCTGGATTTGGCCGGTCGCGATTTGACCGATTATCTGATGAAGATCCTCACCGAACGTGGTTACTCTTTCACCACCACCGCTGAGCGTGAAATTGTGCGTGACATCAAGGAGAAGCTGTGCTATGTCGCCCTGGACTTTGAGCAGGAAATGGCCACCGCTGCCGCCTCCACATCCCTGGAGAAGTCCTATGAGTTGCCCGACGGTCAGGTCATCACCATTGGCAACGAGCGTTTCCGCTGCCCCGAAGCTCTCTTCCAGCCCTCGTTCTTGGGCATGGAATCCTCTGGCATCCACGAGACTGTCTACAACTCGATCATGAAGTGCGATGTTGATATCCGTAAGGATCTGTATGCCAACTCTGTGCTGTCCGGCGGTACCACCATGTATCCAGGTAAATGAATATCTTCCAATTTCCCGAGTCATACAGTTAATTTAATTGCCCGAAAATATTAAATTTTCACTCTAATATTTAGAAAACCCCCTTAAGATATTTTTTAAATGTAGAAATTATTTTTCCTCAAATTAAGGAACAATTTTCTCAAATTTAGATAGGTTTTTCCTAATCCATGGAAAATTTTGCCTTTAAGCTGGGAAAAGTCAAACGATTCGAATCGCCCAAAATTTTTGAAAAATTTAACATATTACAAAAACTAATTAAATCTAATACTTTATAATCTTAAAACCAATTTTCCAACATTATAAAAACTTTTCTCAAATATTACCGCCCGAAAATATTATATTTTCAACCTAAGACTTTTTTCTAAAAATATGGAAATTATTTTTTCTAAAATTAAGGAACAATTTTCTCAAGTTTAGATAGGTTTTTTCTAATCCTTGACCAGCTTTCCATATAGGCTGAGAAAAATCAGACGTTTCAAACCAACCAAATGATTATAAAAATTTAACATTTTACAAAAACAAATTAAATCTAATACTTTATAATCTTAAGACAAATTTTTCAACATTTTAGAAAATTTATCTCAAATATAATCGCCGGAAAGTATTAAATTCTCACCATAAGATTTTGAATATCTCCGATATTACTTACGATATTATTTTCTAAAAATGTATATAGAAATTATTTGTTGTAAATTAAGGGACAATTTTCTCATATTTCGAAAGATTTTTTCCGAATACTTGGCCAATTTTTGCTTTAAGTCAGACGATTTAAATCTCTGAAATTAAACATATTAGATAAACTAATTAAAAATAATACTTTGTATTTAAAAAAAAATTGTTCAAGATTTTAGAATAAAATTTCTCATTTATAGGTCAATTTTTTAAATATAATAAAGTAAATGTTGTGAGTGCATAGTTATTTATGAATACATTTTGTGTTTTAGGTATTGCTGATCGTATGCAGAAGGAGATCACTGCTCTGGCTCCATCGACCATCAAGATTAAGATCATTGCGCCACCTGAGAGGAAGTACTCCGTATGGATCGGTGGCTCCATCTTGGCCTCTCTGTCCACCTTCCAGCAGATGTGGATCTCCAAGCAGGAATACGATGAATCCGGTCCCGGCATTGTGCACCGCAAGTGCTTTTAAATCTTTCCCTCGCTGCGAAAGATCAACAAAGACAACAACCAATCTAGCAATGTCACAAACCACAACAAATACCAAGACTTACACCAATACCTACACCAACATCAGCGAGCTTTTCACCAACGATCAGCTAAGCAAGAAAAGAACAAGAAGACAAAGAGGATAACAACAACAATCGAAATCTTTTGCACATAATTATCATTAATTATTAAAAGGGTCTATAAATATTCCCTTCATACAGTTATAAAAACCAACAAAAAAAAAAAGAGACACAAACAATTTTCACATTTAACATCTTTAAGTGAAATTTGTCACAGTGTTGAATATATTTTATAAACTTATCAAAAGTGTATATGAAAGCGCTTTTAATATTAGTCTGTGAAATTAAAGCCAAATATATATCTTCCATTAAAAATATAAACATTTTCAATAAAGACAATTTTTTTCTATTACCATATAAAAGTTGAGACGGAATATTAAATTTTCGGTTTAACAACAGATTTTATTTATTTAATTTCCATTTTGATTCCTATTATTATTGTTATTAATTTGTTGTGCTTAATTGTTAATTAGATTTATGTAAATGCTTAGAATAATTTATTAATTTATAATACCAAAATACATTAGAATTAATAATTGGCAGCGAGGGCAGTGCGATTAGTTCTTTATATTTGTATCTGTATATATATATGTATATATATGTATATGTGCGAGTATGTACATATGCATGTGTGTGTGTGTGTATGTGTGTTGGTAAGTGCTGAGCTTTTTAATTGAACACAAAAAAGAAAAACATTTTCTTTATTATTTAATATGCGTTTTGATTGAACACAAAAAAGGAAAAATTTGAACAATTATTTAATATGCTAAGCGATTTGATTAAACCCAAAAAAGGAAAAAAATTTCTTTATTATTTAATTTGCTAAGCGTTTTGGTTGAACACAAAAAAGGATAAATTTTCTTTATTATTGAAAATGGTAAACGCTTTGATTGAACACAAAAAAGGAAAAATTTTATGTATTAATTTATATGATAAGCGCTTTGATTGAACACAAAAAGGAAAAATTTCCATAACTATTTAATATGCTAAGCGCTTTGATTAAACTCAAAAAATTGAGAAAATTTTCTTTATTATTTAATATGCTAATCATTTTGATTGAACACAAAATAGGATCAATTTTCTTTATTATTTAATATGGTAAACGCTTTGATTGAACACAAAAAAGGAAAAATTTCCACAATTATTTAATATGCGATTTGATTAAACCCAAAAAAGGAACAAATTTTCTTTATTATTTAATACGTTAAGCATTTTAATTGAACACAAAAGGAAAAGTTTTGAAAGAGAATTAAGATTTAATTTAATTTTAAGATTTTATTGGTAATACAAAATCTAATCTTGATAAAAACTGATTGCTGCCAAGAATCAGAATACTATATTGATTATTTAGATCTACACTTTGCGGAGTCGAAATCGCAACTGCTCCAGGTTTGCTTTTGTCAGTACTATATAGATCTTCATTACTGGCAAATGCAAACCTGGAGCAGTTGCGATTTCCTCTGCCAAGGCACAAAAAGAGCAGCTACATTTATTTAATAATTTACAAAAATTCTTGTTAATATTCTTCCTGTTTTGAATTTCTTTTAAACGATTCGGTTTTCTATTTCATCTTTCATTTGGCGGGGAATTTATTAAATATGAGTATTCTTTTTGTTTTTAGTGATAACTAAGTAAATGTAATTATTTGTATAGTACACATGTATACTCGTAAATATCGTACATAAAATCACTTAATCAAAGTAAAATAAGTATACAAATATTGTATAAACCGGCATTGCACTTTGCTTAGTAAAGACTTCGATGATAAGACTTTACGTACATACAATGATCGTTCGAAATACAATTCTATTCTTAAAAGATTTTTCATTTATCGAGCGACCATTGTACATTAAAAACGAAAAGCGTAGCGAAGCTTTTGGATATTTCAATTTAACAATGTTTAAGTTTAAGATATGCTTAACAATTGATTGTATTCTTAAAATGATTCTACATGTGCTTAAAGTCATAAATATCATATGTTAATTTGATTAACAAGCTTCTTAACATACATTTAATTAATTTGTTAACTACTTGACTATTTACAATTCTTAAACTCTATGAATGGCGATGAAATATGCTTGTAATTATTTTAATTTCGTTATTTGAAATAATTTTTAAAGGTTTTCTCTTCCTTTTAATCAGACATCTACAACATTCTTTTGGCGTCCAGTTTGTTCGAGTTCTGGGATTCTCCAGTTTAACAATTTCGAAAATACTTTTGCTTAGTTTTTTTTGACAATTTGTTTTTTTTTTAACTATAACTACATACATTTACTTTACTTGTGTGAGTGTGTGTGTGTGTGTATGTAAATCGTTTTAATACTATTAAATTTGTATGCTTCACGATGCTTCAATTGGTTGATCTCATGGAGATGACATCAATTGCTTGCTCTGGAACTGGCAGTGAAGAAAAGCAAGTTGGTTTTGCACAAGAGTCGAGCGTTGCGCAAAACTAGCACCAAGGATTTATCAAGCCCACCTGGAGGCTGCACCAGTCAGGCCGTCTCCACGATCACACAACTTCCACGTAGAGTCCGGATGACGCCGATATCGAGCATCGTCCGCAGAAGCCACCACAAAATGCTCGTCGTGATAACGCAGACGTTTCAAACTGCAATTTAAACAGAAAATTTATTAAATATAAATATATATGGCTAAAGATACCAAGAAGATCAAAATTGGGGGAATATATTAGTTAAATAGTATTATAAAACCTTAATTAGGAAAAACAATTTGTAAGAATAATAATCAGAAAAACCCGATATCAAAAATATATTTTACTAGAAAACTGCCGCGATTTAAAAAAAAAAATTAATTTCAATTTTTTTATTATTTTAGGAAAAATCGACAGATTTTTAACAAAACTTTAACGTGCAATTTACTTAAAAACGTAACTTATATTTTAGGAAAACAAAACAACTTTCTTAAAAAACAAAATTACTGATTTTTCGACGACTTCCTAATATTTTGGGTAAGTGGAAGACGTACTTAAAAACAGGGATTAAACCCGAAACGAATATCGGTTTCAGTTACGGTTTCGGTTATGCTCGAATTAAGGTTTTCGGTTATGCAAAATCTTTTCAATGCTTTACATGAAAAAATAGTTAATGCTCTAATTAACCTGGAAAATAATATTATCTGGTTGCTGGAATGGTCTAGCATAATGCCGATTTTATTTTAATTTGACCTCATATAAATTTGGTTCATTTGGTTTGAAAATTTCAAATTATTTTGATTTTACTGATTTTTAATAACTTTGAAATGCCATAACTTTGTCAAAACTCAATCAATTTTCATGCGGAATGTAAATTTGATCATGATTTTAGCTCTTAATTCGTTCTGCATTTAAATTTTGTTCACTTTGAAAATTCGAAAATTTTTGAATATTTTAGAAATTTTACAGTGTTACCCCTTATCATTTTTCGAAAAATATCGAAAATTTCGAATTTTGAAAATGAAGAAAATTTAAATGCAGAACGAATTTAGAAGTCAAATCATGCTCAAATTTACATTGCACATGGAAATTGATTGAGTTTTGACAAAATTATGGAAGTTCAAAGTTATCAAAGTTGCTCAGTAGCTGCGACGGCCAGAACCGAAATTAACCCTTTTCAATGAATTGGTTACTAAACTGTTAATTCGGTTTTTAAAGAGTTTCGGTTTATGGGTTTCGGTACAGCGGAAAACATATTTTTCGGTTACGGTTACAAATTTCAATCGGTTTTCACCGGTTAAAGGTTTCGGTTAAGGTTTTAATCTCTGCTTAAAAATAATAAAAATTAATCAATTTACTTCAAAAACGTCATCCCTATTTTCTATATCCCTATTAAAATGGATTCGGTTTACTAATACTAATAAACTAGAATTTTTCTATTTTTTATACTGTGCAGATATTTCGTAATAAAATTTACTACTTTATACTTTTCTTCCCACTTTTTTTTTATTTTTTTGAATTGTATTCCTAGTTTTCTTGTGTTGGTTTTTGTAATACTTCAAAATATATTTGAAATTCTCTAGAGGTATATATTTATATATTTGATTACTTACGCCACTTGTCCGCTTCATGACCGCTCGACTGCCATAGGTGTTCCAAACGGTGCCTGGTCGCATCGCAAATCCGGTGCGTTGCAGACTGATGGAGAAGTCTCCCTGGGGGCAGTTCATCTTCCGATTATAGCAATCACCTGCCGATCCCAGTGCCTGTCGATTTCCCCGTGATTCGGCAAACTCGAAATCATTCTCGACAATCCGCAGATCACTAATGTTGAGTCGCAGTTTGCTGAAATGTGTGCGTCCAGAGTTCTGGGGATTGGCATACTCATGGGCACGGGATTCAGGTGGACAGCTATCAATATAACGCGTCTTGTACTCGTAGTAGATGGAATAGTTCTCCTGTGGCTCCACAGTGATGTATTCCTTTGGCGCCGCACTGTTCATTTGATGGCAATAGATTCGCACCTGTCGTGATTGCACCTGCAGCGAGTAGTCGCCATCCTTGTAGATGTGATACATGCGTTGCACATCCGCACAACTCTGTGCACTCCGACTGCTCACATTCTCCGCATAGCTGTAACTTCCCTTACTGGTGCTCATCAGACTCCTCGAGGAGCAACTCAAGGGCGGCGTGCATTTATGTTTCTCCACTTTGGGTTTGCCGGCAACTCGTCGTCTTTGGGAATCGTAGTAAAGGATGCGTCGTCTCTCGTATCCCGAGCAGTCGCACTGTAAATATACATTTAATTATAACAATTAATAATTTATATATGTGTAACCAAAGCGGGAAAAGTAATTTATTAATTTTTAATCAAATAAAAAATGTATTAAAATAAAAATATACTTTTTGAACTGAAGTTTTTTAAATTTGTAATATACAGAAAAATAAAATACTACCTTATATTTTGGATAGGTGTCAGATGTACTCAAAAATACAATAGAAGAAATATTTTTTTAAATCATCATCCTTATTTTACAAAAATTAATCAAACCTTTTTTAAAATAAAAATATACTTTCTTAAACAGAAGGTTTTTAAATTTGTAATATACAGAAAAATAAATTACTACCTAAAATTTTGAATAAGTGCCAGATGTACTAAAAAATAAAATAGAAACAATTTTTTTCTAAATCATCATCCTTATTTTAGAAAAATTAATTTTTTTATCAATCAAACCTTTATTAAAATAAAAAAAATACTTTTATAACTGAAGTTTTTTAAGTTTTTAATACACAGAAAAATAAACTACTACCTAATATTTTGGATAAGTATCAGATGTATTTAAAAATAAAATAGAGACAATTTTTAACTGAATCATCATCCTTATTTTAGAAAAAATTAGGAATATTACATTATTTTTTTTATATAAGTGGAATAGGAATTTATTTTTTAAGCAATCAAACCTTTTTTAAAATAAAAATATACTTTCTTAAGCAGAAGTTTTTTAAATTTTAAATACACAGAAAAAAAACATTCTAGAATTCCAGTTTAACATTCTAGATATGCATTTTTTAAGTACGTATTCAGTATATTGCTGTTAAATTAATACAATATACGGATAAAATGGCAACGACTTAACATTAAAAAGTTCAAAGAAGCTTTAAATATTTTTTCTTATTAAAAAAAATGTACAGAGACCCGAAAATCTAAATATTGCTGAGAAAAATCGCGCTTGAATCAAGTATTTTGTTTACTTTTTGTAAAATTTTGTACTTGGTTTAAGAAAATCCGAGAATTATCCTACTTTTGATCTTTTTTCTGTGTACAGATACATATATCTTTAGTACTTTTTATAACCCTAAAATTTGTTAATAGACAATAATAAAAGTAGCTTTTATTAAGTGCTTAATAAAAGTTGGTTCCTATATCATTAAATATTTAGTTACAAATTTCCTACCACAAAATTAATTTTTACCAATACCCGACTGTGAGAGACCCTGTATATATTTTGTAAAACAACAACATTCTGAATGTTGTGAGTTTTCTGTTCTTTTTTCTTCGGACGTACGTTATATGAAATTTTTTCTTTGAATAACTTCTGAATCTATTATTAAATCGTGATGAAATTTTCAGTACAGATCGGAACTAAATTCTTAATAACATAGACTAAGGCTTAAGTTTATACCTTTTAAATTTTTCGACTGCGTCGTTTTTTCCGATTTGTGGGGGCGAGAAAAAATTCTAAAATTTGTTTGATCATTGTGCCCAACATAGAAGTATTGCCACCCAAATTTTATGTCCCTAGCCCTAGTCTCTGAGGTCTTTATGGAATCTGTTGATGAAAATGATCGACAATATACTTATATATTTTATCTGGTCTGTCACGCTTTCTCCTGCATATAACCCTTATTTCCTTATTCTTTCCTTTCATTCTTTTTAAGTACAGGTTTAAATTATTTAAGTCTCTACTTACAGGCGTCAAGACTTTGTATTGCCGTCGCACACAGTTGCTGCAAATCCTCCGATTGATGGGACGCTTTCCCTCGCAATGTTGCTCGTTGACTCGGTTTCCTTGCCACGCCTCGCAGCGCACAAAGCGCGTCTGATATTCCTCGGCACAATTCTTGGAGCAACGTGACCATTCCGAGCTGTTCCAACGGCAGTTGATCTTGCACACTTTAGTTGATTTTCTCAGCATGGGTTTGCGCACCTTCAAACTGGTACAGAAGGAGTCACTGATATATTCCCTTCTCTTGGGTGCACCTGGCACCTCCGGCTTGTATACTCTAGTACATCTTTGCACCTTGCGTTTAATGCCCGTGCCACATTCCACAGAGCACTGTAAAAAATAATTGTGAATAAGTCAGAATAACAAATAAATGATTTGTTTACTCACCTTTTCCCATTCACTGGTGTACTTGATATGGCAGCAGTTTCTCACTGCCTTGGGCTTCTTGTCCAGCGGACATTGATTTCCATAAGGATGTGTGCAGCTCACAGTACGATTCATCTTGCACCACTCGCTGCATTCGCCCCACTCTCCAGCCAGCCAGTGGTTCACCGATCTTGTGTTTATCTATATCATATAATATTTGTGGAGAATAATAATAGAATAATTTAATTACCAAATAGTTGAATCTGTTGAATATCATATTTATGGAGAATAATAAAAGAATTGAATATGTCTAATCTAATATTTATGGACAATAATAAAATAATTATTCAATTGAACAATAATTAAATCAGTTTAAAATAATATTTATGGAAATTAATAAAAGAATTGAATATGTCTAATCTAATATTTATGGAGAATAATAAAATAATTATTCAATTGAACAATAATTGAATCTTTTTAATATAATATTTTTGGAGAATAATAAAATAATTATTCAATTGAACAATAATTGAATCAGTTTAAAATAATATTTATGTAGAATAATAAAAGATTAATTGAATTGAAAAATAAAATGAATCTTTTTAATATAATATTTATGGACAATAATAAAAGAATTGAATATGTCTAATCTAATATTTATGGACAATAATAAAATAATTATTCAATTGAACAATAATTAAATCAGTTTAATATAATATTTATGGACAATAATAAAATAATTATTCAATTGAACAATAATTGAATATGTCTAATCTAATATGTATGAAGAATAATAAAAGATTAATTGAATTGAAAAATAGTTGAATCTGTTGAATATAATATTTATGGACAATTATAAAATAATTATTCAATTGAACAATAATTGAATCAGTTTAAAATAATATTTATGGAAATTAATAAAAGAATTGAATATGTCTAATCTAATATTTATGGACAATAATAAAATAATTATTCAATTGAACAATAATTAAATCAGTTTAATATAATATTTATGGAGAATAATAAAAGAATAATTGAATTGAAAAATAATTGAATATGTCTAATCTAATATTTATGGAAAATAATAATAGAATAATTTAATTGAAAAATAGTGGAATCTGTTTAATATAATATTTATAGACAATAATAAAATAGTTATTCAATTGAACAATAATTGAATAAGTCTAATCTAATATTTATGGAGAATAATAAAAGATTAATTGAATTGAAAAATTAAATGCACCACTTCGTTATAAATTTATTTAAAACATTTATTTTAATTTTGAAAATAAAAGTTCTTTTTAAAAATATCTAAAAAATATACACGATTTTTCTTAGAAAAATTAAAAGTTGGAGGTGTTTGTTTAATAAACACAACTTATATTTGATTTCCTTTTAAATATAGCATTATAATTATTTCATTAAAATTAAACTCGAATTTTTCATTACAAGTAATAATGTTTCATTTATTTAGAATACTCTTAAATTTTGGCAATGCACCGCTTGGTTTAAAATTTTTTTGAATTATTTAACTTTTAAAATTTGTTGTTTAAAAATATCTCAAAAATTGCACGATTTTTCTTGGAAAAATTAAAAATAGGTGTTTTCATTTTTTCAGATAAATTTTAAATTTAAAAAAAATATTAAAAATAAGAACTAAAAATAATAAATTGTTCGCTAATTTCGTTAATAACAAAAAAAATTAAAAACCTTGATCTAACTTATATACGTAACTATAGCATAATTCTTTGATTTATTTAGTTAAAATTTCGATCATGTCTATTGCCTTTGATCACTTATATAATATTTAAGGATTAGTTCAGAAATGTTTACTCACCGTCACATCTGGATAAAAGCGACACGGTTCCATGGAGCAGGTGCGCAGTATATCATTGAGTTCGTACTTGGTCCTTGGATTACAGAGTTCATTGCCAACGGGCGATCCATTCAGATAGCAACGCACTTCGCGTACTTGGGTGCCAGTTCCACAGGTCTTGGTGCACTGCATCAAGTGAGGAGATATATGTAGATCATGTCAATGCCATACAATGATCATTGAGTACTTACCGTCGACCAGTCCGTGTAGTTCCAGCATCCCTCGCGGCATTGCTCGTGTCGCACAATCTCAAACTTGAGTTGGCAGTAGGACATGTCCACAATATTCGAGCGCTGAATATCCGGGAATGTCTGGATGCAATTGAAGGTCTTCTCGCGTGTGCCCAACTCTCCACAGGCTGATGAGCACTCCGATATGCTCGTCGTATTCAATCTACAGCAGGAAGAGAATGCATATAAGTTTTTTTATTTTGTTGAAGACAAAAGCTGTTCTCAAGAGCTTGAGCTTAAATTACATAATATTGAAATATTTTAAATTAAATATCTAAAAAATATTTTGTAATAAAAACACCGATAAATCATTTTAAATTTATTTGTCTGTCGGGACAACTTTATTACGATTGAAAAATTTTTATAATCAGTGTTGATATTAAACTTGTAATTTAGTTTGAAAAAATAATAAACTATCATAAAAAAATATCAACATAAAATTTTAAGAAACCAAAATTAGGGTGGGTAATAAAGCAGCAAAAATATTTAAAATTCGAAAAATTAGCTGTTACTTAAAAAAATTAAACACAATAAAATTTTAAGAAACCAAAATTAGGGTGGGTAATAAAGCAGCAAAAATTGGGGAATTCAAATAAGATTCGATTTTAGAATTCAAAATTTGGAAAAACGAAGTTAATAAATATTTGAAAAATCAGCTGTTACTTTTCCACTCGAATTTCCTTATCGATAAATTGTAAATATATATGTATATCCTTTATCAATAACTATTAACAGACTATTTTAGAGTATTTCTGAAACTTTATCAAAATATATGAGAAAGTGCAAAAATCGAATAAAAAAATTAATTGAAATATAATTTGTTTAGGATAATTTAAATATCCTAGTTAAATGTGTCGAAATTATGATTTATATATTTTAATTATACAATTAGAAGCTTAATTTTTCCTATTTTGGTATTCCTAGAATTATTTGTTATTATTCTCATTAGGAATTTTGAACTTACGTAAGTACACAGTCTGTATTGCATTCACGATACTCGGGCTTTGGCATTGCCGATAAATCACAGAATTGATTTGCCACTTTGATGCCCTCGGTGGTGCTGATGCAGGCCGCCTGGCTGTGCTTGGTGCCCTGGCAGAGGGAGTCGCAACTGCTCCAGGTTTGCATTTGCCAGCGGTAGATCAACACCTCCGGCGCCTCGGCAACTTTTGGCTTATCCAAAGTGTATGTATAGGTAAGCAAAATAGTATCCTGCTTCTTGGCAGCACTCAGATCTATTGAGATGAGCTATTTATGTTGTGACAGAAATAAGTTCGTTAAAGTTCAAATAAAATTAATTCAAATTCAAATCGAATGCGTTACCTCGAGAATAAGATTACGAGTCGTTTTAAATGAATATGTGGTGGTCACACGCTCGATGGTGCTATTGGATCCATTGTAATCCATTGTAACGCCCGCATGGGAATACTTCTTGGGATAGGGAGTGACGACCTTAACGCTGTTCAACAGTGGCACACGCTGATCATTGCTTATCACAATGTAGTTCTGATCTGGATAACCGGGCTGAGTGATTATTATATTGGAGGCACCTGCAAACATCCAGACGTTATGTTTTCAATTAGTAATCTAACTCCAAACTGAACAGCGAGTTTTAAATTGCATTTTAAGCAACGCCAATGACAACAATGAATTATCGATCCATCGGATAAAATTGATATCGATTGTTATATTTATTTTTATTATAATTATTGTTATTATTATTTTTTAGAACTCATTAAACTCTTTGCATCGTTTTTGCTGCTTTTTGGAAATAATTCAATCGACCAAAAAAAGTCCCACTGCGACAGCTGTTAACAGAATTCTGTTAAGGTCCTGTTATTAACAGAATAATAGTTTTTGCTTATTGATATGCATATTTTCAATACGATTTTCTTATAAAATTTTTATAATATAAGTAAAACATATTTAATGCACATGCTAAAAAAATATTTTAGTATGTATAGTTTTTTTATTTATTGGAATTTTTGGATTTTTTTTGTATATGATTATATCAATTTAAATTTGAATTTTATTTTGAATAAAGCAGTTTAACTATTTTACCGTTTTTATAATTCTTTAGATTTGCAAGAAGTTATGTGAACTATTTACCTTAAGTTAAATGAAAGAATTATTAAAACTTAGCTATAAATAATAAACATAGTAACGATAGTAATGCGATAGTTTGGCAGCACTATTAGAATTTAACTGAAATGGCAACTCTAGCGTAACATCCCCATAACAGCGTATTGCCGAAGGCTACACTCTTCCAAGCTGACTTCATAAAAATTGCATCGAAGTGCTTTTTATCCGTCAAGTCATATAAAATCGGATACTTCTTCACTTCCTTAATCAAATCAATTCTGTGCTGTGCAGTGAACAGCACATTATCGAAATTTTTTTTTCTTCATCCTAGTCAAAATAATGAACAAGGCAAGTAACGTGATAGTATGGCAGCACTGTTACAAAATTAACTGATATGGCAACGCCTCTATGGATATTAAGAAGAGGAGATGTTAAATTATCTTTGAAATGTCATTCTGACGTCGCCGCCATCTTGTCGGTGATCGGAATAAAAATGCAACGTGCTTTGTGTGTGTGTGTAAAAAGACAAAAAATAATCCATTCTCAACGAATCCAAGTGAAAAGAAGGGTGCGTCAGTTGTATTTGTATTTTGGCTGCTGCGGTCGCAAATACGTATTGCAATCGCTTGCGTTAATTAATTAATGAAATTATGCTAATAATAAGCGCTTGAATTATTTCGTTCATGTTTGCTGTAAAACTTGTGTTTTTTCACGTGTGTTTCACCTGCTAAAAATAAATAATTATTGCATTTCCGGTGCAACGTGTAACAGGTGTGTGATTAAAATACATAATTCAATGTGCGATAACAGATGCCACACCGATTAAAGTGTTAATGTGCGTTTGTGTGCAAATGACTGTCGCGACGGCAGACGCCGGTCATCAGGCGCCGTGATTAAATTGTCCGGTGTACGTGAGACGCAAAAATGCATATTTCCAATTGGAATTTGCACATCACCTGATCAAGAGAGCAGAGAGCATATTATCAGCAGACCAGCCGAGTTGGGAGCAGTTCGGCGCCTCGATTCACGTGTCTCCTAATCAAACAAAGGTGAGTTGACTTTTTTCATCCGATTACTCAAAGGGATTAAAAAAATTGCAAAAAGTTGCATTTATGTTGCTTTTGCAACGCAACTTGCGTGTTTAGCTATTTTCCCGCTAGATCTAGCGTTTTGCAATTGGATACATTTTAAAATAGCGGCTAGCTGGAATTATAGCTATTTTAAAATAGAAAAAAAACTACTGAAAATATTCCAAATTATTATTTTTTGATTACTATTCCACATACAGCTGCGAAAAAAATAATAGCACCACTATAAGACTTTGTCTTACGAGTCAAAAAAGATATAGTTGGAGCAGCGATTTTTCCAAAACTTTTTTTTTTCATAAAGCCTTGAATATCTAATACATAAAATATATATTGGGTTTCCTTTAGAATTGGAAGGTTGAGAGGGTTGAGAAGGTAGGAGGGTGGTGCTATTTTATTTTTCGCAGCTGTATATAGTTAACATTTTTTTAAAGTCTTCTCGACTTTTAATAATGATTTAGAACCCATATGCTTGTTACATAAATTTGCCTATTTTCAAGGGATGCAGGGTATAAAATTAAATAAAAAAAAAAATCGTGCTTGAATTAATTATTTTGTACTTGGTTTAAGAAAATCCGTAATTAAAGTAAACCGCTTTGGATTGATATTATCCAGGGATCTCTGATTTTGTTTTCTGTGTAGCAAATTTGGTGTATGCAGATCATATTTGTTTTAGAATTTTGTCACCCGTAAATTACCCATTACAATCGACTGATTACTGGGTCTTGCACAGTCGAGCACACTCGAATTTAGCATTCTCATTTGTCTTAAGCACACTGCACGCTAGTGAGGTAAGCAGACCCCAAGAAACACACGCAGTGAAACACCTTTGAATGAATATTTCTTCTTTTTTCTCTGCATACTTTTTTTGGTGAATGACTCAATTTGCCATCGATGTCGTAAAAACTATTTAATTGCACATTAAGTCCGGGAACGCAGAAACATTTACCATTAGCATTCATTCATCAAATCATTAGCCAAATTTTATTAATAGAAATCATTTTGAGGCATAAGGGTGTGTATAGATTTGGTATAACGATTATAGTTTTGGGTGTACTCACCTTTTGGTATTGTCGTGATATAGTAGAGACTCTGTGGGGGCTTCTCCTGCTTCAACAGATCAGAGACGACCACATGTCCACCGAATTCCGTACACGTATCGTTGCTTCCCTCACAAACTCCGCATTTGTCTATGATGAAGTCAGAAAAAAGACAATTGTGTGCTCAGTTTTATGAGCTAAGAACTTAGTTTTAATGTAATTAATTACCCAATTTGGCAATGGAATTTAATTCATTGTCACAGCCAGCGGGGCGACAGATGCCATTGACGCACTTATCAAAGCTGTCCACGTTGCAGGTGGTGCCATCCTTGACCTTATCCTGCAGCAGAAAGTAGGCGCTATCGTCCTCCAGGCGACAATACAGTTTGCACTTGTCCGTCACATGTGTGGTCACTGTAATATTGTTAAATTACTTAAAGTTCTCACAAAAAAAATAACTATACTATTCTTTTGAAAATTCGTCTTTGTTATAAAAGGAGTTACAAAAATTTCTAATTGTCAAAATTATTTTTCTTAAAAAAAAACAGAAAATAATTCATTGCCTTACATGAAAAAAGGCTTAATGCTCTTATTAGCCTGGAAAATAATGTTATCTGGTTACTGAAATGGTCCAGTATAATGTCGATTTTATTATAATTTGAGCTCATATAAATTTGGTTAATTTGGTTTGAACATTTCGATTACTTTAATTTTACTGATTTTTAATAACTTCGAACTGCCATAACTTTGTCAAAACTCAATCAATTTTCAGGCGCAATGTAAATTTGATCATGATTTTACCTCTAAATTCGTTCTGCATTTAAATTTTGTTCATTTTGAAAATTTTGTAAATTTCGAAATTTTTAGAAATTTTACAGTGTTACCCCTTATAATTTTTCGAAAAATTTCGAAATTTTCGAATTTTGAAAATGAAGAAAATTTAAATGCAGAACGAATTAAGAGTTAAAATCATGCTCAAATTTATATTGCGCATGGAAATTGATTGACTTTTGACAAAGTTATGGCAGTTCAAAGTTATAAAAGTTGCTCAGTACCTGCGACGGCTAGAACTGAAATTAACCCTTATAAATGAATCGGTTACTAAACGGTTATTTCGGCTTAAAGAGTTTCGGTTTGTGGGTTTTATGGTACAGCGAAAAAAATTATTTTCGGTTATGGTTTCAGTTACGGTTACAAATTTCAATTGGTTTTCACCGGTTAAAGGTTACCGTTTCGGTTAAGGTTTTAATACCTGATTTTAACCTGCGCTTAAGAAAAAGTTATTGAAAATATCGTGAAATGAACAATTGTAAGTTGGACACTTCAATTATATTGTTTCTTTTTTATTATTTTTTTTTAAATATTGTAGCAAAATCAAAGTTGAATTTTTGATTTAGGTGTGGTGATTATATTTTTCTGAGTGTAATAAAGTTTGAATAGACTCACGTCCGTATTTTGGTATCCATTTGGAGGCGGGGCTAATGCCAGGAATCTTAAAGTTCTTGCCATTCATATCGTAGCACTGTTGCTCTCGGGGATCCGGAGTGCCCGATGGGCAGGGGAAAGTGTAGCAGGAACGATACTTCTTGCGACTGCCATTACAATACTTGCCACCATTTGAGGGCAGTGGATTGTTGCACTCACGTCGCGACTCCTGAACGCCGCCGCCGCATGTCAAGCTGCAAGGAGTAAATTCACTCCAAGGACCCCAACCACCGTGTACAAATTGATCGGAGTTGCTGCTGCGTGGCACACAGTGTCCCCTTTGGCACCAATACCTGTCGTGGTTGCAGGGCGTGCCATCCGCCCAGGGCAGATTGCTGGAGCGGCACAGTTCGTTGGAATGCGAATTGGCATTGCAGAAAAGTCGCCGGCATTCCGTCTCGAAGGTGCAATGACTGCTCTGATTGCCATGTATCAACTGGCACTGATGATCCAGTGAATATATCTCACCTGGCAGTTTTGTGTTCAAGTTTTTCAAATATTCTCTCGTCGGCGTATTTTCTAGGCAGGATTTGTCCATTTTCCTAAGAGGGCAATTTTAATATTTAAATTAAATTAAAATCTTTAATTTATTTCAATATATACTAAAGTAATCATTTTTATTATAAAATGAACGAATTTTATAAAAAGGAAAGCGAAAAAATTAAAATTGATACTTTGACTTACTCAAGAAATTCGGAAACATAGTGCTGGGAGCACTTGGACCAGGACCAGGGATGCATATGATCGCCCATTACGCTGGACATGATATGAAGCGTGCGATTCTTGCCCGACTTTGTGTTGTGTCCCTTGCAGCGATCATCATCGTCATGTGGCATGTTTAGACTAAAAAGGTCCGAAAATAACAAAAAATAAAATATTAAAATAAATGTATATAAGGGAATTCAAGTAAAGTAACATTGATTATTTCAAAGCTTCCATTTTAGTGCTTATTGTCGAAATTAGCTAAAAACTTATACTTATACATAATTTATAAAATTTATGTTTTTTTATTTTAAATATAAAAAGAATATTTTTTGTCATCATTTTGGAACTTTATTTCCACAATAGGCCATATAAAAAAGACCCTGATAAAATAGACCGGTGTTTTAAATCAAGAATAAGCGACTTAAATATTATATTTAAAAAACAATTTTTAAGAAACAAAAAAAGAAAGCATTTGTACGATCGTTAGGTTTACTCCACTTTAAAAAATTTCAGATATCGATGTATTTTTTTAGTCTTATATTCTTAGTTTTGAACTCTACATTTTGGAACATTTTATTTTCTCAGTGTAGGATCTCTACTTTGGTATTTTAAAGACATGTGAAGTTATTGAACATTTGTTTTAAATTTGATTTATGCATAATTTGGTAGATTTTTTTATTTTTAAATAAAAGTTACAAAATACATTTTATTTATTTACACTTTAGTATGATTAATATAATAATAATACTTATTTTTATTTTTAATTTTATTAAATCAAATTTTTATTCAGTTGTTATTATATTATGACTTTTAAAAATTGAAATTTAATTATTTTATTGCAATTTTTAAATAATAAAAATAAGTATTATGTTAAAATACAATATAGAGACTTATAACAGTTACTGTCCCTGACTGAAAACCATCTTTAAGATTGTGATACGATAGGAAGAGGATTAATTTTACTTACATGTGTCCCAGCTCATGGGCAATGGTGAAGGCGGCGGGAAGTCCATTGTCCTGGACAATGGAGCAGGAGCGTGCCTTGCAAACGGTGCCCAGCTCGGCCAATCCGAGAGTGCTGCATCTTTCCTCGCGTTCGCTGCCACATATCTGATCCCTGAAAGGGAACCCAGAGAAGTGTACTTCAAGAAGTGTACTTCGAGTAGAGAGTATTTACTCACCTTGTGATTAGCATGGCAGTGTCATAATGATATCCGCTCTTGCTGAGGAATGTACAGAATCGATGGAGTTTCTCCGAAGAGGAGCCATAATTTCTACCCCGCTCATGGGGAAATGGATCGCTCAGACTTAACAGATTGATCAGGGAAATGTGAATGGAATTGCCAATACTGGCATCCGAAAATATATTCGATACAATCGAGAATAGTGTGAGAATAAATGAATTGAGATCGCTCTTATGGAACTCAATCATGGTGTTATCAACGGCAATTAAGACCTCCAAAGTGTACACCTGATTGCCCGTATTGAGAAAGTGTCGCTTGCTCCGTGTGAGAAGTGGTTTCTTATTCGCCGCCAACTCGAAGGCCTCCAATGCCATATCCAAGTCGGAGACAGCGTGTCTGGGATTTCGCTGAGAGTGTCGCCAGACGCGGTGCAAGATCTCGTCCCCGTTCGTCTGGTTTACCGGCTGAATGAGCAGCGTGCCAAAACTAGTTTTAATATAACCAGTCTAATGAGGGGACAGAGAGGCAGAGAGGCAGAGAGGGGTAAGAGCTAATTAGTAGTCATATTTTGTGATATTTTGATAAGCATAACTTGGCAATGCAAATGGCAAATCGAAGGTCTCAGTCACCTGCCAAAATTGTTTATAGCTAAAATTGTATTAATAATAATATTACGATTTTTATATAAATATCCACAATATGAATTTAAAAAGTATTTAGTTGCTTAGCGATCTTCATGTGTATTCTGTGATAATTTTGGTAGGGGTTCTGAATTAAATCATTAATATTTTTTACTTTACATAAACTAACCTTTACCTTTAAATAACTAACCTTGAAAAGGATACAGTTGAACTCATACGAAAGTTTTAAATTTAAATTAAAGTTTTTTTAAAAAAATAATGGAATAATTTTTGGGAATAATTTCTTTGAAACCTTATATGCTGACTATTTTCGGTATCTTATAAATATTAGATAATGTTTTAAAAACTTCGGATGCTGATACTTTTGGTTCTTAGATTATTATTATATTCTGTATATCACAAAAACTGATATAAATTTAAATTGCAGGGCAATGCAAAAAAAAAGTGGTCTAAATTTCGCGCTTATTTTATACGAAAAAAAAAACTATCTAAATATTTAGAAACTAATTTCTAAAATTTAGTGACAATCGGAATTTTACCCTTTTTTTTTTTGGTAATTTTTGTCGATTTTGGGATAAGAATTATGTACAAAAATGATTTTGTAAATCGCTTTTTTGGAATTTTATGGCCATAACTTTGTCAAAACTTATTACTAACTTACTTATGTAAATTTACCTCTAAATTCGATCTGCTTTTGAATTTTGTTCATTTTCAAAATTTTGAAATTTTTCGAAAGATTCGAAAAATTTACAGTGTTACCCCTTTATCTTTTTTGAATTTTTCGAAAAAATTCGAATTTCGAAAATGAACAAAATTTAAATACAGAACGAAAAATTAATTGAGTTTTGACAGAGTTATTGCAGTTCCAAGTTATTGAAAAACAGTAAAATCAACATAATCGAAATTTGCAAACCAATTTATATTTTTCAAATGAACTAAATTTATATGAGGGGAAATTATTACAAGTAGCACTTTCCTATACGTCTGATCATCATATTTTGAGCAGAAGAAGCTCAAGGTAACATTTTTACTTAATTGAAATTCTTCCATTTTAATATGAATCAGATAAAGCTTTCTCTAATTTCAGAATTCTTATGCAGAATTTGGTTTGTTTTGTTTTTTGTTTGTCGAACATTTTCGATATTTCCATAGTAACCTCTTTAAATTTTTTTAATTTTTAATATAGACCCTTTCACTAGATATTAATATATAGTATTTAAATGTTGTTGATCTTACCATGCCACCACAGAGCCTGACGGCGACCGCAGATTGATTGTCGCCCTCGACATGACCTTTGTAATAGCAGCCGAGATAATATCCCTGCTCCTCGTCATCGGCTTCCTCGGTGCGATTGTTGAGTATGCGGATAACGCGAAATGTATTCGAGGGTATAAATGAAGTGTCTTGATGCAGCACGAGATGCAGACTACGGTCAAATATGTTCAGCATATATTCCGGATGGGGATCCCAAATCTGACTAGATTTGTTGCGGAATGTGCCCGTCATACTAAAGGCAGATGTGGCATCTACAGGATATTCCGGGTAATCAAATATCCTTTTGTTAGATCACAATTATTTAATATCCACTCACCTCGTTGACTGCTGTTGCTGTTGCTGTCGCTGTTTCGCTTGGATTCGTAGAGTAAATCCTCCTCGTTGAGACTAAAGTTGTGCACCTTGATGGGCGTGACAAAGGCGCTGAGATTGTCATCGCCAATGTCTTCGATATCGCCAAAATCATCATCGTTATCAATGTCCGTCTTATCGCTCCAATTGATCACAATAGTGTCGTTAATAAAATGCCTGTTTATCTGTCTATCTACATCATCCAATCGAATGCTGGTGCTATGACTCGGTGCACTACTCAGCAGGAAGATAACTCCCCCGATGGCAAATAGAACCAAGAGGGAGACCAAAATGGAGGCATGTTGTCGCCAATGTGTCGACATGTTCCGGCTGTATTTATACTTGTAAAACATCCACTCGCAGCTCTTCTTAAGCACGAGCTAAACAATTTGCAAATAAATGGAAAAGAAAAGAAAAGAAAGTCTTAGTCAAGCTGTTGTTATATCAATGCAGAAAGTTCTTTCACATTCTCTCACACCTTCGTTGCAGATTATTGGTACAAGATTTTCAGCACGTTCCACTGAACCAGCTGCTCACAAATGAAACCCCAAGACCCGAGACACTGATTAACTCTCTAAACGAACTATTCAATTGATCAACTGACGCCGCCTGATCGGGAGAAATGCACACCTGTCTCACCTGCCTCACCTATCGCAATTTATAGATCTATACACTGAAAAAATAGATCAACTTCTACAATCAAAAACATTCATATTACTTAAAGTCAGACAATTTTAAGACCAAATTACTAAGACTAAGAATATTATAATTTTATTATAATTTTTAATTAAATTTGTTTCATTTGGTTAGAAAATTTCGATTTTACTGATTTTTAATAACTTTGAACTGCCATAACTTTGTGAAAAGTCAATCAATTTCTATGCGCAATGTAAATTTGAGCATTTTTTCATCTCTAAATTCGTTCTGCATTTAAATTTTGTTAATTTTCAAAATTCGAATTTTTCGAAAAATTCAAAAAAGATAAAGGGGTAACACTGTAAATTTTTCGAAAATTTCGAAATTTTTCGAATTTCGAAAATGAACAAAATTTAAATGCAGAACGATTTAAGAGGTAAAATCAAACTCAAATTTACATGGCGGATGAAAATTAATTGAGTTTTGACAGAGTTATGGCAGTTCAAAGTTATTAAAAATCAGTAAAATCAAAGTAATCGAAATCTAAATGAACCAAATTTATAGAAGGTCAAATTATAATAAAATTCGACATTACGCTGGATCATTCCAGTATTCAGATAATATTATTTTTTTGTAAACCGAAACCATACCGGTATTTTTAAGCCGATACTGCAAGATTTTTCATAACCGATAACCGAAAACCTTAATTCGAGCATAACCGAAGCCGTAACTGAAACTGATATTCGTTTCAGTTTTAATTACTAATAAAAATATTAGAAATCAAAAAATTTACCTTATTATTATTTTATTGTTGTTTTGAGTATTTAAAACAGCTTGATCTATAAATAAGAGCATTTATTCTTATACTTATATTTGTGGTCTTGAAAGTCTTATTAATATGAACTTGGTCTTATTTGAAAATTATTTAAAATCAAGATGTGTTTGTTAAGGATTTTGTGTTCTCGATCAAAATTCTTAGTTCTGAGAACAAAATCTTGCTTTTAGAACCCTTTTTTTTATCAGTGTAGACCTGTTGAAAAGACTTCCTCGCAACGCCAAATATTTCGCACATTTTCGCACACTTTATTTTGTTTCTTTTTTGTTTAAACTAAATTGTTTAAGCGCAGAGGTGTAAAGTGTGCCAAAGGCACTTTTTGTTATTTCTATGCCAACGAAAAAAATTAGATGAAAAAAGAAGATGAAACTGAAACAAAAAGAGGTGGAAAAGATGAAATACTCGTGGTTGTATTTAAGTACCACCTCGGGGCAACTATTTATATGCCTTTAATTTGTTAATTTACGGTTGAGATGAGTGTTTTTCATTATATTTCTTTTTGTTGTTGTGGTGTGTTTGCAGAAATGATATTCGTGCATCTAGCGCAACAAATGATCAATGTGGTTTTTATTGTCTTATTGCTGTTACGTTGGCATCGAAATAAATTTTAATTCAAATTAAAATTCAGACAAAAATATTCACGAAATTAGTTGCCAAATCAATTTGGCTAAATAATGGTCGCATTTTACATAATTTAACGGCAGCTCTGTGAACTCTGCGACTTGTCGCAAAACCAAAACCATTTATTTTGGCATCGAACGTGTTTTGGCTCTTGGTCACAATTGATTGACCGATAAGTCTTTCCAACTGGATTCAAATTTTGGATAAAAGGATGACAGGGCGTGCCGTGTGCTCTGCTCGGATTTCCGTTGTTTATGAATACTATGAATACTTTGGCAAACCTTCAACCTGATGGCAATCTATTCGAATATTGATTGACCTTTTGTGTTTGCCGCTATTGAAAATAGATCAAATTGTTTAAATGTATCTCAAGATTTATATTCGCCTCAATAAATGTAGATAAAGATGGAGCTTGCAATCAATCAGTAATTTAATATCTTGTTATCTGTTATTCATCAGATTAATTGCAAGAGATTAAATAAGGTTTCCATTTATAAACATCATTTAAATTCTTCATTTTTTGCCATCCTCTCTACCCTTAATCTAAAGAATAGCTGCCTACTTTATGGCGCACTCTTGTGTAGAAATTAGGGATCGGAAATTAGAGTGATGACTATAAAAATAAATTTATCGATTTGAATGAAATAATTCTCGACATATTTCTCTTAAAATGTTTTTAAATAAATTAAATGCTTTAAATTATGATCGAAATAAAAAAGTTAAAAAATTAATTTAACTTCAATTTTTATTTAAGAGTTGAAATTCAGAATCTAACTTTCATTTTAGCTTCATCTTAATTGAAATTTTATTTTTGATTGCAATTAAAAAAGCATGAAATAATTATTACATTTATATTTTAATTTATATATTATTAAAAAAATTTTAAATTTGTAGGATCGTTGTAATGTATTAAGAAATTAAAATTCAGAATCTTATTTTTGAAGTACCTTCATCTTAAATGAATTTTTTTTTTTCGCTATCAAACAATCATGAAATAAATATTAAATTTATATTTTAATTTATAAATTAACAATGGAAAATAAAAATAGATTACAAATATCGTTTAAAACACAAGGTGTATCTCGTTAGGTATTAAATTTGCTTTAAAGAATGAATAAATAAATAAATAAATAAATAAATAAATAAATAAATAAATAAATAAATAAATAAATAAATAAATAAATAAATAAATAAATAAATAAATAAATAAATAAATAAATAAATAAATAAATAAATAAATAAATAAATAAATAAATAAATAAATAAATAAATAAATAAATAAATAAATAAATAAATAAATAAATAAATAAATAAATAAATAAATAAATAAATAAATAAATAAATAAATAAATAAATAAATAAATAAATAAATAAATAAATAAATAAATAAATAAATAAATAAATAAATAAATAAATAAATAAATAAATAAATATATATATAAATATATAAATAAATAAATCAAATAAACAAATAAATAATAATCAATACAGTCTCTGTTAGAAAGTATCTTTGTTATTTACTCTTTTTTTTCAAACTCTTTTTTAATGTACATATACATTTATTTACATTTATGTACAATTTTTTAGAAATTGTCATGAACTGTGGCTTAACTTCATATATAAGAAATTTTCTTATTTATTGCAAAAATATTTATCATTAATCAAATCGTCTATCTGTATGCGCAGACTGTCAGGGTTATCAGTGGGTCTTTTTTTTCAGAGCTGCTTTCTCAGAAATTGTTGTTGTTGTTATTATTTTATTTTAAAATTCTATTGAAAATCTGGTGTGAGGCTTATCATAAATTTCATCCAATGTTTAAATGGCCGCATGCGATTTGCAATGCAAATGCCTCTGTTTCTTTTTTTTTTTAATATACTTTGGCTTTATGTATTTAATTAAAGCGCCATTCTGATGATCTGTGTTTATCTTTCGATTGTTAGTTATGCAGGTATTTTGGTTAGCTGCTTATTAACTTGTTTCCAACAGCCTTATAAATAATATGCAAATGCTTTTATCAGCATGAAGTTTTTATCAGCCGAAAAATGCTTGGATCATTTTTTTTTTTTGGTTTTTTGTTTTGGTCTGTTTTCATTTCCACTTAATATAATTCATATAATTTATTATAAAATCAAAGTGGTTCCTGGCCGCTGACTAAGAAAAGAACAGACAAAAAATCACTCAAAAAGAACCCTAAAGAAACATCCCAAGTAAATTTTGGGGGGAAAAACCTGTTTACACCTGGTCAGCAAACAAGCGATTTGTGTGTCAGTCGAATACTATACTTAATATTTGCCGAGTGCTATAATTTATGCCAATGGCAACACTTTTGGACCCGACACTCTGTCTGCGCGGCAGTGTGACGACGACGCACTGTGGGACAATTCGATGGACGCAATTTAAAAAAAAAATATATGCATTCGAGAAATCTTCAAAGATTACGAATCCCAAATAGTTTAGGAATCAGGAAAGAATTGTGCGCGTAACAGGCTCTCAAAGTCGACCCATTTTTCAGTTCGTGCACAAATGTGCAAATTTCACAAAAAATACAAAGTTTACAACTGAATTATAGTTAAGTTGTGCGACCGATCTTTATTTTTTCGGTTTCATCTAAAAACTATGTTAATTTCTAATGAAACACCGAACAAATTATACGCAATTTAATTTAACTATTTTATATATTTATCAGAATTGCTTAAAAATGAAATAAGACTAAAATGTACACATCTGACAAATAAAAAATTGATTGATTTTTAAAATTTTACATGTAAAATATGCACAGAAAATATTTTTCAACTTTGACCGAAAATCCTGAATCACCGAAAATCCTGACACGTCCTATTACACGATGTATTTTTGTAATTTTTAAAATATCTTTATGGGTTCAAAAGATATGAGTTTTCGACAGAAAAAAAATGAGCGATTGTGCCACTGTGCGACGCCTCACAGTCTGTTCCCTCGGAGCAGCCGTGAAGGCCGTTAACGATGCCACATTGACCACAGCTTCGCATTTGGCTTATTGACGATTCGATATTTGTTGTAAACCGCACAATTTGTGGCCAGCTAATTGACCGATAGATCGAGACTGAGATCGAAACTGAGACTGAGACTGAGAGGTGTTGGTGCTAAGTGAACGCAACGAAGACAACGCACTATGGGGAATTTGCCCGATTTTTTTTGAATAAATTCAGTTTTTGAAAGTTGTTAATAACAGCGTTATTAATAACAGCAATCGATCTGGAAATGTCCAAACTGTAATGTTACATACCAGAAATTTTAACAGAGTTCGTCTCTGTTAAGTTTTAACATAGCAAACACAGCTATTGCAACTGAAAAGTTTGATTTTTCACCAAACTTTAGACAAATAAAACTCGTCATTTTCGTTACTAATTCGGAAAGCTATGCTATGCAATCTATTGAGGGAGGTTATTACCATATGTTTTAGTGCTTAGATTGTAGAATTTGGTCGAATTGTCCTCTTAATTTTGCACAAAAGAGAGCTCTCTCATTTGTAGAAATTAGAAATTAAATCTTAACTTTAAATGGAGAAACAAAAAATGTCCACCTTAATATATATGACACGTTGTAGATAAATTAGTTCCCTTTTAAATGCATATAATCCTAAAGTGCACATTTGCGCACATTTTATGAAATTTACCTTTTAAGCACATAACCTCAGATTTAAAAATGTGGAGTGCATTTTTCACTTGGAACTCTGTGGTGGTAAAAAAGCGCAAAAGAGGATGAACTTTTCAGTTGCTTTAAAGCGGTTATTACCGGCAACTTTGAGGACATTGACCGAATTTTATGAGATAAAACTGAATAATTTGCTCTGTGTTCTCAGTATGAAAATGAAAAAGCATTTTACTACCGATTTCTCTATATGATTTAGTAGTCAAAAGTTGACCAAAATGTCAGAAACTTACTCTTACTTATATCTGGTGAGTTTGACCGGAAAATATTGAAAAATAACAAGGTTTGCAGGAAAAAAGTGTTTTTCAACCGATAATTTCTATTATTTCTATATGATATAGTTGTCATATTTTAGCAACAAGTCAGTATCATTGTAGCACACCAAACCTGAAAGTTTGGTGAGGATAGCTTGAAAAACAAAAAATTGTAATATCGCGAAATCAAGGATTAAGGCGGCACCACGCCCACTTTTCTAGGCCTGTTGCATATTGATATTATATGCCTAATGCAAAAAACTAGACTAAAATATCTTGTTTCGTTCTCGAGTTATTAATTTATTTCAAAAAATCGGGCAAATTCTCCCATAGTGCAACGCGGCGTATGCGCAATGTACGCTTAATTACACAGCTTGTTGCGTTTAATTTGTATTTAATGACTTAATTGCAAAGCCAGCCAACTGGCGCACTCTAACACTTATTTTCTTTTCATTTTTTGGCCACGTTTTGTGAATTTATGTCGACCACGTATCGTATACGCAATGCCGTCAATTGTTTATTTATAATTTGCAGTCTCGCATGCGCAGACTACAAATTAACAAATTAACAAATTGGCAAAATTAGCAAATTATTAGCTATATATTTTTTTGGTATTCCTATATCAATCAAATCATTATAAATTTGATGGAATTTGAAAATTTGGCAGGCAGTGTCGAATTTCAGTTTACAATTAATTACAGACCTGGCCTTATATGACCTTATTCAATATTTCGATTCAAATTCGATTCGTTTTTCAATTGCAGACACTTTACACAAATCCGTTCAGTTGTTGTGTTTATAGAGTGATAAGTAAATAAACTTGTTGAATTTATGTTCGTGCGCTTTTTTCTGACTGCCTTAATGCACTGGAATCGTGATCGTATCGATTTGAATTGAAAACTCTATTGAACGCGTCGAAATGAAGGCAATTGGCTTAAATAGGATCACGAATAAGAGTTGAATAAACCAAACATTTGCAAACAATATTTAATTAGAACTCATGAATGCCCAAAAGTATTTGTAAATATTTTCATTTAGGCATTTCCCGGAAAATGTTTTGCATTTGCTGCAACAGCAACAGACAAACAAATGCAAAAAGTACAGAGAAATATAGAAAAGTAGAAAAGTTAACTTAAGACCGTGGGAAGAATTTAGTCAAGCGAATGGCAAAACGAAAACAAAAATGCGACTAAACATCCAGAACAGTGAAACAAAACAACAACATGTCTATAAAACAGTTTCACAACGTTTTCCCTGGAAAAGAAATTCACAAAATGCAGGAAAATCTGTTGTCGTTATGTCTGTGCTCGGGAAAATCCCCCCACAAGAGTAAAAATGATCGCATACAAAAGTCTCTAAATATAGGATAAAGCCATAAAGATGAAAATGAAAATGAAGATGAAGATGAAGAGATGCATTTGGCATTGTGTATCTGAAATTGAAATCAGCATTGACCTGAAGTGCATTGATAACTTAACAATAATACGAGCATTCAATTCACAATTTACAATTGAAAGCCATCAGCAAACGCAAATCAATTAACCTTGAGGAAAATGCGTTTGGCAAAAACTTAATTGAAAATGGAAAAATTAAAAAAATATATATATGGCATCAAAATGCATTCAACAACAAATTTAAAACTACAAAAATTGACTCTAATGCCATTTGGCTTAACGAGCTAACTGACTGACAAACTGACGGACTGACTGAACAGTGTCTGCGATTAAATGTCTGCCATGTGCTGGCCATATCATCATCAGGCTCGTCATCATCATAGACATCATGTCAGTTGTTTATATACAGCTTCTGTCTCTGCCTCTGCCGCTGCCTCCGCCGCTGCCTCCGTCTCTGCCGCTGCCTCAGTCGACGCCACGCACATGGCGCAGCCGGAGGTAGACCCCCAAAAGTAATTTCGCCGAGTTAATTATTGCGTGTTTAACCTTGAAATTAACGAGTATATTTCGATCGTTTTAAAACTATAAAATAATCAACTTTGTTTAGCTTTCGTTTCATAAAATTTGCACAAAATAAACTCTATAAAAATATAGAAAAAAACATTTTATGTTTTGCCTTTGATATTCCGATATTTTGCATAATAATACATTCCTAAATTGTATTTATCATTGCTCAAAAATTACAACTTATATTTCTATAAATTCATAAACTATAAAATAATCAACTTTGTTTAGTCTTCGTTTCATAAAATTTGCACAAAATAAAATCCATAAAAATATAGAGAAAAAACGAGATTAAAACAAAAAACATTTTATGTTTTGCCTTTGATATTCCGATATTCCTAAATAACAATTGTCATTGCTCTAAAATTACAACTCATAATTCTATAAATTCATAAACTATAAAATAATCAACTTTGTTTAGCTTTCGTTTCAAAAAATTTGCACAAAATAGACTCTATAAAAATATAGAAAAAAACATTTTATGTTTTGCCTTTGATATTCCGATATTTTGCATAATAATACATTCCTAAATTGTATTTATCATTGCTCAAAAATTACAACTTATATTTCTATAAATTCATAAACTATAAAATAATCAACTTTGTTTAGTCTTCGTTTCATAAAGTTCGCACAAAATAAACTCTATAAAAATATAGAGAAAAAACGAAATGAAAACAAAATTCATTTTATGTTTTGCCTTTGATATTCCGATATTTTGCATAATAATACGGTTCCTAAATTATATTTGTCATTGCTCTAAAATTACATGGCATCATTTTTTTTTCATTTTGATACTTTGATCTGTAAGAGATCTCTTTAAAAATGTTATTACAAGTGGATGAGTCATTTTGAGTTTCTCAAATCCGGAATACACTTACACTTATCTGACAAAAGTGTCGTAAAATTTTAATGCATGCAATAAACTGCAGCATGGAGAATCCCAATGCAAGAGAAAGAAGAAGGAACGAGATTGCATGCAATTTGTGTGTATTTATTCAGGTTTTATTTAATACTTTATTTTATGGTTTCCCCTTTTTTGATTTATTTGGCACACTTTTGGCGCAAATGGCATGAAATAACACACGCAAATCATTGCGAATTTCAATTTATGGTCACACGCGGCGTATGCGTTATGTGTATTATTATTATTACTATTATCTGCTGTGTCTTATCGAGGTTGTATGCAACTAACAATTACCTGTAATTGTTCCCTTAAAAGTATTACGATTTCTGCCTTGATTACAAATATGTTTTGTATTCAATTTAATTGATTATTCACTTTTAAGATATAGCAGGAGATTATATGTTATTTGTAGTGCATTCAACATTCCATATAGCCGCACATTCTCACGTTCGCATTTACATTCGATTCGGTTTATTTACATATTTCATGTGTAGTATCTTTGCCCACGTCGTGCAAAAACATATAAATTACAAATATTTATTTGCTTTTGGACGCTTACAAAGTGTGCGTGTTTATTTGGACAGTGCAAGTCGATGGCCAAAGGCGTTGGCCTGGTCTGAACTGGGAATGGGACTGGATATGGAGAGGACGGAATTAAAACACCTGGCGCCGCGCCTTTCGATTGCCCGAATATTGAAAACTCAATGTGGAAATCCACTGATCTTAAAATTGTATTTATTTTACATTATTCTCTTAAAATTTTCTGGATTTTCGAGATCAGTTTTGTTTTATCAGTGTTTTTTTTTCGACTGAAACTTTGACTAATTTAATTTAAATTAAATTTATTTTGTTGAACTGGATGTAGAAATCCACTGATCTTAAAATTGTATTTATTTTACATTATTCCCCTAAAGTTTTCTGGATTTCGAGATCGGTTTTGTTTTATCCGTTTATTTTTTCGACTGAAACTTTGAATAATTTAATTGAGATATTGTGTTTATTTTTTCGAGATCAGTTTGTTTTATCAGTTTATTTTTCGAGATCAGTTTTGTTTTATCAGATTTTCGACTTAAACTTTGACTTATTCAACAACTGAACTGAATGTGAAAATGCACTGATTAAAAAATTGTATTTTTTTTTTACTTTCTTAAAGCTTTTTGAATTTTCGAGATCAGTTTTGTTTTATTTTATTTATTTTCCCGATTGAAACTTTGACTAATTTATAAACGCACCTTTGTGGCTTAAATTGCGTTTATTAAATTGGAAATGCACCAATGAATGATGATCGTGAAATTGTATTTATTTTACATTATTCTCTTTAAGTTTTCGGGATTTTCGAGATCAGTTTTCTTCATCAGTTTTGTTTTATCCGTTTATTTTTTCGACTGAAACTTTGACTTTTTTAACAACGCACCTTTGTGGCTTAAATTGCCTTTAAACACTGCGAATTATTGGTCAGTTCAAAGAGGAGAGGTTTCTCGGAACACTCTCTGGGTGGTGCGAAATAAACAGATGGCTCATTCGGGACTCGTCTTGAGAGCTCGGCGATCGTGTTTATAATAGCTCCATAAATGTGTTAATAAGCATTTAAGCTTAATTGCCATTCGTGGTGAGATTTTTGTGGGCAAAACTGGAGCTGACCCGGCAACACATCTAGGCCAAAAGGAATTCACACTATTTTGTATTTCACATTTCACATTATTGTTTATTTTTTTTTGATTTTGGCTCACTCAGGTTGCACATTAAAAAATAAGAGCTCTATTAACTAAACTAATCACAGGGCAAAGTGTAAACAAAGCAATATTCTATTTGGTATGCCAACAATTTCCATAAACAAAATACAAATTAAAACTAATACCTTTTAAATTTATGTTAAACGAATAATAAAAAAGAATAACACTCGCAGTTGGAATCCTTGTCACAACGAATTCGAATTGCACTGTGACGACTACAGCGAGTACTCGAATATGCCAGGTATATAAATCGAATTCACCTTTCGAGTGTTATGAATACACCGGAAATCACACGTAGCAAGTTAACCACAATGACACACCTCGAAAAATCCCACAGCGGATGTTGAATCGTAATGCAAATGAAATTCCTAATGATAAATGCGCCTTTATGTATGCAGTCTTTTTATCTCATTTCTCTCTTTCTTCTCAAGTGGAATTCTCAAGAGATACTAAGAGACAGTAATGATCATATTAGGATGACAAAATGTAGAAAGCTTCTACTTGGGATATATTTAAAAAAATACATTTAGTTTGGATAAGATTTAATTACTAAATTAAGATTAGGAAAAAAAGGGAATATAAAAAATTCGAAAAATTCAAAGCCAAAAAAATGTTTATTTTCGGCATTGGATATTTTTTTTTACAAGTTCCACAAATAATTTAAAAAAGAAACCAGAATAAAAATATAATATATTTTTGTGAGAGATTTTATTTTGCTCTTTTGAATGCATGAGGTAATTTTAATTATCTATCATGACACCTGAATAAAAAATAAAAATAAAATGTTTTTGCTTCCGGCTTTTGCAGTTTTTTCTCTTACTAAACTTTGTTTAAATTCCTAATTTATTCTTGAAAAATAAACCTGCAAAAAACAAAATTTTTTGATTTTGATTTATTTATTTTATTTGTCCCTGTACAAAAACCATGACCGTTACTAATAGAATTAAATAGAATGGGCAGAAGAAAGTATAAATATAGATTTCTATTTGAAAAGAAAATTCATCGGAAGTCAAAGGAATTAAAACTACTATTCTTCCCAAGTATTAATAAACGAGATTATTAATAATTTTTGAAATCGGAATTTATTCTATTTTGAAATTCTTACGTGTTTTTTTTCCACTTAAAACTGTATTCTTAATTTTTTTGGGCTTTGATTTTGTAATTCTTACAAGAAATATTTAGAAATTGCGTGAGGTATCAATGTTCTGAGTATTGTAAAGGAAATGTGAATAAACTTGAATTACACTCAGCAACAATTCATTGACACACGTTTTTGTGTTTTTCTTTTCTTTTGTTATTGTTATTGTTTCTCACTTGTTGTTGTTTGTGTTGCGGTTCTTGAATGTGATGTATTTTGTGTTGTTGCTTCTTCTTCTTCTTCAACTTAATGAAGTGTTGTTGCCATTGTCAGTGCAATTTTTAATTGCCTATGATAATGCGCTTGAGTTATGGGCTGCAACGCCTCTGACATTTCAATTTAGCTATTGCCTGTCATTGTCAACGGCATGTAAACATTCTTTTGCATTTATTGTTATTCTTATTATTATTATTCTTTCTTATTATTGTTGTTGTTGTTGCCCAGTTAAGACGAGCTGACAATGAATGGGGCAACCCTCGCAACCATTAAATTGCAAGCTGTCATCAATTCAATTGAATATGCAATATGATTGATTGCATTCCCATTATCAAGGGCATTCCTTAAAGAAAAACCTAATTGTCTTCCAGTCAAGAATGCAAATGTCTTAATAAATTTATTTAAAATATGACAGGTAATTAATTAAACAGAGAAAAAGATTCAAAAATTTTATTTTGGAAGAAAATAAAAACAAAGAATAAAAATAAAGTTTGCTTTATTTACTCTATTTTTTAATATAGATGCTTTTGGTTTTTAGAAAAATATTTAAAATTGAAAATATTTAGAATAATTATGTTTAACTATTTTTAAAAATAAAAAAGAAATGTTAAACTTTTTTTTAGACATGAAAAAAATTTAAATATTTTATTTGGCCAAAGAATAGAAATAAAGTTTTTCTTGTTTTATTCGTTTTTTTTAATATACATAGTAGATGCTTTTGGTTCTTAGAAAAATATTTAAAAAAGAAAATATTGAGATTTATTGACCTCAACTATTTTTAAAATATTTTTTTGAAGCATGTTCTTTACATTTAGGAATTTACTTTTTAAAGCGTTTATTAATAAATTTGGATGAGTGATATTTTTGTGGCAATTAATTAAAAATTAAAAATAGTCGGGTATATTTTTGATGTGAAGACCACACACGGGACTTACTCACAGGTATTCTGACTGAATCATAGACAAAGCACATGCTCGACTCATCCAAATATATATATTCACCTACATAGTATATAGTATATATGTGTATATTGGAATCTGAACCGCAGCACACGAAATACTCGTATTATTAAGTAGTTGAAAATGAAAATTGGGTAATTAAGACTTTCAGCTCTAGCTCTTTTATATAATCAAGATGCTAACATAGCGCATATCCAGGTGAGCATTATTAATTTTATGTGCCACAGTGTGAATGTGAATACGAAAATGAATGTGAGTGTGAGTGAGTGAAGGCGGCCAAAGTTCGAGTACTCGTGCAAAAGGAAAAGTAAAAGCCAAAGCGAATAAGTGGAATGCCAATTTAGCAAGAGAAAATAAACAAATCGAGTTGGAAGATTGGGGAGATGAGGATAAGAATTGGAAGTTAGATCTGGTATTTTATTTGAATTTGATGGGCGCATGTTTTGTGTCTGCTGTTAAAGAAATTTTCCTAAGAAAATGAGCACGCGTACAAATTAATTGAGTATTGATATCAAAGCCCAAAATTCTCATAATGAAAATCAGGCAACAAATAAGATAATTATATCTAACAGCTGCAGCTGTCAGTCAAAAAATGTCTGAGAGTCTGACTGTCAGTTGGCATTAAAAGCTGTCCCATTATGGTACCATGATCAATCCCCAATCCCCAATCCGAATCCCTGACATTGCAACTTTGAGAAGCCCCAGGCGATTTTAAGAAGGCGCCACATCAATCATCGCATTAATCACATTCAGATGAACTTAAAAGAACTGAAAGTAATTTCTTGTTATCAGCATTAAGACGAAACCTTGTGAGTTGGATCGATTACCAGCATAACTGTGTGATTTGCACTTACACTGAAAAAAACGACCAACTTCTAAAATCAAGAAAATGCATATAACATATTTTGTTTTTAAAATAAGACCATTTTAAGACCAAGTTACTTATACTAAAATTATTAATCTAAAAAATCGTAGTTCTTAATGGAATGAAACCGTAACAGAAAAATTATTTCGCTGTACCGAAACCCATAAACCGAAGTAACCGATTCATTTATAAGGGTTAATTTAGGTTCTGGCCGTCGCAGCTACTGAGCAACTTTGATAATTTTGAACTGTCATAACTTTGTCAAAACTCAATCAATTTCCATGCGCAATGTAAATTTGATCATGATTTTACTTCTAAATTCGTTCTGCATTTAAATTTTGTTCATTTTAAAAATTCGAAAATTTTGAATTTTTTCGAAAAATGATAAGGGGTAACACTGTAAAATTTCTAAAAAATTCGAAATTTCGAAATTTTTGAAAATGAACAAAATTTAAATGCAGAACAAATTAAGAGGTAAAATCATACTCAAATTTACATTGCGCATAAAAATTGATTGAGTTTTGACAAAGTTATGGCAGTTCGAAGTTATGAAAAATCAGTAAAATCTAAATGAGATCAAATTAGAATAAAATCGACATTACACTGGATCATTGTAGTAACCAGATAACATTATTTTCCAGGCTAAAAAGAGCATTAAGTCTTTTTTCATTTAAAACAATGAATAAAGCTTCTTATTTTTTGTGAACCGAACCCATACCGGTGTTTTTAAACTGAAACTTACAAAAAACCGATAACCGTTACGAAACCGATACTCCAATATTTTGCATAACCGATAACCGAAAACCTTAATTCGAGCATAACTGAAACCGTAACTGAAACCGATATTCGTTTCGGTTTTAATCCCTGTTCTCTTAGTATTAAGACCAATATCTTAATTTTAGAAACTTTTTTTCATCAGTGTATACATATTCATTAAAAATATGTAACCACAAAATGATGCGGTCAAGTCTCAGTTAATTCCCAGCGGTCACTTCTTAGGAAGAGTTTTATATTAAATTCGTTTCCGGCGAAGTCAACGAATCAAAAATGATATGAGCTCCTTTTTTTTTTGTTTGAAATATGAAAACAGTCAGCTGCATTTACGAGTCAGGTCGGTCAGAAAGAAATCTCCATCTGTTTCCCCAACTCATGTTCATTCGCATTCGCATTCTCATTCTATATTTGATTCTGGCATAAAATGCATAATAATAAATATCCCATACATATGTATTCAGGTCTGGTATTTGTATGCGGAAGAGATTTCAATGAAACCTTCATATAATATGTATGTATGGTCTCATTTATTCTAATAATAATTGTCTTTTATTATATTTTTTATGTGCTTTGCGAGTACAACACTTTGGTCTGGGTGAGTTTCTCTGCCAGTCTGTCAATTAACCTCAGAGCTTTGCGTTGATAATATAAGTTATGGCTTTTTAATCGCTAAAAATTTGCATGCCCACTGTCTGAGTGTGTGTGCATGTGTGTGTGTGTGTGTATTGCACTCGAACTTGTGCTCGTATTTCAGTCTGAATGTCTGTCTGTCTGTTTGTCCGTCCGTCTGTCGCTGTCATTAGCCAGGCCTCTTTCAAGAGCCAAAAGTGAGGGGGGCTTGAACGGAAAACTGTCCCTGACTCGAAGTGCAAGTTGAAGTTGAAGTAAAGTCGATGCCTTTTTTTAGTATACTCTTTCTTTGAAGCGGGTATTATGAATATATCACGAGATGTGTAACGCTTGAAAAGAGGCATGGCAAAATACATAAAGTATATAAATTCTCTGCGTATTCTTCATTCACTAAACTCTCTCCTTAGGTCTTTTTTCAGTTTCGTCCCTATATACATATATTCTATTTAGAGATGGGTAAGAGCATTTTCGGTCTTCGTGTCCCGCGTGCCTCTTCAAGAAATTCACGATTTTCGGCATTATTTTCGTGTCGGGAATTAAAAATTGGTTGTGAACTCATCTCTAGCTCTATTGTATTTGCAGTCTGAGTTTATCTCGGTGCAGCAAAAGAGAAAATCACTCATATATACTATATATATTTTTTTCTGGATTTTTCACGCAATTTCAAAGTGAAGAAAAATCTTTGATCGAGTGATCTTTGATCAGTTAGTCTTATATAGGAAGACAAGCAATGGCAACGTCGCGCTTTTTGGCTTATATACAACTTAAATAAATAACAACTTATATAGCTTAAATCGCGGAATAAATATAAATATATATTTATATTAAATAAACTGTGTGCCGGATAAGTGCGAGTGTTAGTGCTAAATATTTTTATTGCTGTGATAATTGGGTCAATATGAAAATAATTTTCATTGATTTGCATGCTGCATGCAAATTATGTAATTTCTTTTATTTTCTATTTCTTTCTGTGAGACGTGAAAAGAATTAAAGAAAGTAGAGGAAGAGAGATGAAAAGAAGTTTATGAAATTCTCCACTCCCCTAAAATAGTATGAGCCAAATTTAATTTATTTTTGTTTGAGTGAAGTGCAATTAAAGTTTTAGTGGAATTTTCTTGAAAACCAATTTAAATATTATAGAGCATATTTGTTTTCAGTCTTAACGGATTTTTGCACATTGTGCCCTTAATGAAAAGCGCTTTCCAATGAAGTAAATTTAATCGTAAGTGAACTGTTCAAAGTATTATTTATTTTAATTGAAACCTAACTAAAATCTGACTAAATCAGACTTAAGATATTTCAAACAAACTCGCAATTTACGTATTTAATATTTTCTTATATTTTATTATTTATTATTTACTAAACAAATTTGACTAATATAAAATTACTATAAATAGTAGCTGTCATAGAAATGCAGTCGTAAAGGGTATCAACACTTCGTCATGTCAATAATAACTTTTCTTCAGTCGTTGTTTGAATTTCATTCAGAAAAGAACTCAACTTCAACTCGATTTGGGTGCTGTGTGAGTACTGGCATAAATAATTCATTAGTCGCTTACATTTTGTATCTGTCAGATACATATTATTCGTATTCGTATTCGTATTCGTATTTGTATTCGTATTCATATGTCACAAGCCACGTTGCCGTTTGTTGCACGTCAGTGACCCCATCAGAGACTCTGAAAACTGCAGTTGTCGTTATACAATTTGTGAATTTGATTTGTTCTTTGTCTCACTTCGTTTTCACTTCTTTTGTGTCTTGCTCTTTCTTTCTTCGTAATATTGAACGGGACACATGAATCAGGCAGAATTCTACAATTCTACGTACGTACTCATATGTACTCGGTACTCGACTTTATTTTCTGTCTGCCCGTCTGTCTGTCTGTCTTTATGTATATCAATATTTTGGCGGGTCAGTGCACTTTCGACAACGCGACAATTATTTACTGCTCGAAATTGGAAATATAAAAAAATACATACACTGAAAAAAAGACCAACTTCTCAAAAAAACTTCTCTTAAAATAAGAACATTTTAAGACCAAATTACTAATACTAAGAACATTAATATTATAAGAATAAAAATCTTTAATTGTTAGGATAATATAAATATGTCATATTTAATATGAAATCAAGAGCTTCAGTTTGAAAACAAGCGCGTGTTCGAATCCCGAGAAAAATCTTATTAAAAGAATATTTATAAAAATACCAAACCAGAAAAAAATATATATATCAAAATATAAGAACAATAAAAAAATTATAAATTTTTAAGCCTGCCTTTTAATTTTTTTTTAGTATTTAATAATATATATTTTAATACTTTTATTTGTGATCTTGAAAATATAAGAACTTCTGATCTTATTAATAAGAACTTGATCTTATTTGAAATTTATTTAAACTTTAACAATTTTATGTTCTCGAAGCATTTTCTTTTGAGCAAAATTCTTAGTCCTGAGAGCAAATCTCTTGGTTATAGAACCTATTTTTTGATCAGTGTATGTACTCGTATATTCATGTATATTTTTCAATGCGAGTATCAGGCGTATAATTAGACAAAGCGGGGCAATTAAAGCACGCTCTAATCACATTAACCACGGCTCATTTAGGTCGCCATGCGATACGCTTAGGTTGGAGATCGAGCTCGTGAATGTGATCGGGATTCCAACAGATCTGGCTATTTGCATAGGAAACATCTTGTTGTTGTTGTCGATCTGGATCTGTGTGTTGTGTTTTGTTGTGTTGTGTTGTGGGTACCGTTGCCACCCAGCTTGGTCCAGCATCATTAATCTTAATGATACGAAAGTTGCGACTGATTAATTTGTTCGATAATTAAAATTGATTGGCCTCTGGCAAGTGGGAGAAAACAGTACGCACTCTGGACTCTCGCTGGCAAACAGGCAAAAGAAAAACAAAAAAAACAAAAAACAATACAGACAGTCAAGCGACGATATTCACAGCCTCTCACATAATAAATGATCTTTGCAAAACCAAAACAAAACAAAAAAATAACAACAACATTCAAACGGAAGCAACAAATGGTCAGAGAAGGAAGTGAGCCATAATAAAGTCATGGAATACCTTGTAGATTGTATACACTGTGGAGAATACTAAGAAATAAATAAAACTCATACACTTAAGGATAACTAGAAATTATTTGAGTAATAGACTGTAAGTTTTCACAGATTTAAAAGAGAAGAACATAAGTAAGGAATATCAATTAAATTTTAATCTTCAAAATATTTTATTGATCTATTTTATAAAATTCAAATTTAAATGCATTTTTAAATTGAAGTCATGGATTTCCTCAGTGGATTTTATTCACTATGGAAGAATACTAAGAAATAAATAAAACTGATAGACATAAGGATAACTAGAAAATATTTGAGTAATATGTAGAGATATATATATAGTAAGAGAGAGAGATTCACATAAGTTAAGAATATCAGCTATATTTATTTATTGTCAAGCTATAAACAGCCAACACAACAACATAAATTTAAATTAATATTAAAATTAAAAATTGCATATAACAAAATTGATTTAATTTGTAAAATATTTGTTAAAGTATTTTATAAAATTAAAAATATATTCAATTGAATTAACTGCATGTTTAAATTAAATAAACAGTTTTATAAAATATACCTATCTATAAATTTTTTTGTCATGATTGATTGCAATCCTCAAACGGAAAAGGCTAGAAGACTAAAATAATTCAGAATTTTGTTAAAGTTTAAAATAAATTTATGTCAACTGAATTTTGTGAATTTGATGTCCGATAATTAAATATCTGACATATTAAGAACACCAACATTTTCTTAGATAGTTTTTCAAGGATACCAATTTTTTTTAAAGATTTGTGGAACAGGATTTTTGTAGTCGGGATAACATTTCACCTGTTACAAACTCGTTGTGGCAGCTAATATGCTCCACAGCAATGTTATAACACAAGAACTGAACATGAGCTGTTAAAGTAAAACAGACAATGTTAATTTTTTATATGAGAGTAGGGAAATGTTTAACGCGACTTATAAGAGATAGAATTTTAGCGGTTTTTGCAGTCACGCAATTTCCGGCACGTTTTTTTTGCATAATATAGTAATAATAACAAAAGCGAAAAACAATTGTAGATCATGTAATTGTGACATGTCTATTAAATGTTTCCATTGTTATGGCCTACAGACAACGCCTAGTAATATCATTCCATTGTTAGGATCTTCACATTATCCCGACTAAAATATCTTTATTTATTTATTTAGTATAATATTATTGCGTAGAACTTTTGCAGTTATTTATTTATATGCTTGAGAGATTTGTCAGAATTAACAACGTAATTTTGAGTTGTTTTATTTTGCATTTATTTATTTTGTTGTCGCCGGTCGTCGCTTTCTAAATCCAAAAAGCTCAAAAATTATGTCACAGCAGAAGAGTGTGAAAAGTGTGCATAATATATGTATGTATCTAGATAGATTTGTGTATCTGTTAAGTCGAATTTTGGTATTTCTAGTCGCAGCTAATAAATCTTACATGAAAATATATATATACATATATGACAGACTCAACTCACATTTCGAGCACTCAACACTCAACTTAATTCCACATGTGCCACATTCTCTTAGTTTATTTTTATTCATTTATATTTTCATTATTTAATATTTATTTTGATATGCTCGTATAACAAATGATGTTTTTTTTGCCTTACTTTAATTATTGCCAATTAATAATTATTCTTTTTTCTTTTGTTTATGTCTAGCATATATCACAGTTTTTATTGCAATTTAGACTTTTTCGCTTGGTTTAGTTTCTTTTTGCCTTTTGGTGGATTAATTAAAGTATTTTTATTGTTTCCTCGTTGTTGCTACTTTTATTTTTTTGATTATATAATACATTTAATAGCCGGCAAACGTTCAACCCACTGCACACAGACAATCATGATCTTTTCGAAATTCAAACAAATATATCAAAATTCTGACACGCTTCTATCTTCAACACAAACAATGGGCATAGGTAAAGTAAATAAAAAGAATTGCCAAAATTATAAAAATACGGCCATGTGCTATTTTTGTAGTCATGCCTCTTAGATTCTTCCCGTTTCTATGCCATGCAGTTTTTTATTTAGGATTTTCATTTTCTTTACCTTTGGAAATTTTATTTTTGCTATAAATCTAACCTCAAATCTTCTCACTCATCATTTGTCTAAATTTTTTCTTAGCACAAATTCTTTTTTTATTTTATTTTCTTTTCCTTTTTTTCATTTTTTGTTTATTTTTCCGACATTTCTCCTGAGTTTTGTTTGGCTTTGTGGCCGCTTTCTGCAGCTTCTGCTTCTGTTAAATATATTAACTAATTATTTTTTCTATACTTTTCTTATTTTTATTTTATTTTTAATTTTTTTTTTGCAGCACGCTCACTCCCACAAGGAAAAAAAAGCAATCGTGGGTGTTACTATTTTTAGTAAAAGGGCGTGTTTAGTTTATTTTGAATTTTATAGTTTTCTTTGCTCAAATGTGTGAAAGTTTGGCATAAACATTGATTCAATTTCATTTCAATTGGGATTTCTGTAAGACATCCCAATCAACTAAAATAGATTTTCTGCAATGACTAAAGTTTAAATCTATCAAATAATATACTTATACTGTCTTCATATTCACCTTTGAGTTGATAGCTCGAAAATAATATCGATTTATTTTGTTAATTGCTTCACTTTTCGAATTTTCCAAAATTTATCCGGTTCGTAATTTGTTATAAAACTAATGACATTTTCGACGCCAGCAAGAATAAGTTCGATATAATGTTGGAGAACTTATGCCATTATTAGAATTTCGAATGCATTTCACATTTTCGTCCCACAGTATTATGAATTAGAGCACTTCTTGTTTTACACGAATTCCAATAATTTAATTTTTAATGTTTCGCAAAGCTCGAGAAATATTATAAATTTGTGTGGGCATGAAAATGTTTTAAAACATATACCGCGCCGACTGTGCGAAATTCGGAATTCGAAAGCAGACTGAATCACTGGCAAGTGAAACATCAAGTTTTCCGCGATTTTCCGACTATCTCTGAAAAATCCACTCTGAAAAATCCTCTCTAAACACATAGAAAAGCATCGGCAAGAGAATGGGAATTCTACGGTTGGGGTTTACACAAATATTTTGCTTTCTTTTCGCAACGTTTACATTATAATTTTCATCCTTGGATACGTTTACATTGAATCATATTTCCAAAAGTAACAATTGTCTGCTCTTCTTCCTTTTTATTTCCCGAATTGGAATTGAAAACCGATTATATTCAGTACTTAAGCTGAATTCAGGAAATAAGCTTAGTACGGAGCAAATAAAAATCTGTTTTTTAAGGTGTTAACTCCATATAAAAGAAAGGATTTTCTAAAACAATATTTAAAAATGACTACAATATTAATAAAACACTTTAAGGCTACAACTCAAACTGAAACATTAATTTTTTTATTAATAAATAATATTTTATAAATATAAATTTTTTTAAATTTATTTTTTACTCAGTACCTAGCTTTAAGAATTTGCCGAATTTTTGCTCAAATCTAAAAGAACGTTCGTATTTCTCAAATACGATCGTTGGCGCCGAATTTAAATTTAGAATTTTACTGCATTTGTGTGTGTGAGTTTGTGTTTATTTCGTCAAGCATGCTAATTATACCCTGTATGTATTTTAAAAAATATAGAAAGGGTATTTGAACTAGGCGCTAGAGAAAACAAACCCTACTCACTAAAAGATGAGCATATTATTGACTAGGCTAATAAACTGCAATAGTATATTCGATATTTATAGCTTATATATAGTTTAAATCTCCTGCATTGTATTGTATTTGGCCGTAATCAGCAAGGGTATTAAATGTTCGTATATTGTGTTGATTTGCATTCAGTCTATAATAATATATATATATATATATATAGTGGTGGATATTTCTTTCCTATATTTATATATTTATGTCCATATATTATAATATATTATAGACATCTGCAAATTACAAAATAAATCAAATCAGAGCGCTTTACCCAAGTCCTCGACTTTTAGATACCCGTTAGTTAATATATAATTTAAATATAATTTATTTGTATTAATTAATAATTTGGCTATACAAATTAAATATAAGAGTTCACGCTCCCACCGGCTAAATATTTATTCGATCTGGAAGCAATTAAGTGAGATAATTAGTAAGGATAAAAAGAATTGTTCAGTACCGAGATGAAATAAAAATACAAAAGGAGCGTTATAAAAATTAAAACAAAAATAAATAAAACTGTAGTTTCCGTGGGAATAATACATATGGCATTTGCCTGTACCCAGATTGTAGTACCTCTAGTTCTTATAGTGTAGGATGGTTTTTATTAAACTCTAGCTGTTACAGACCGACGATCAGATCAGACCGAATGGAGTAGATATAATTTCTGTAACTCGGTTGGAATAATAAATATATGCCTGTACCCCGATTGTAGTACCTCTAGCTCCAATAGTGTAAGTTCCAGACGGTATTTATTGAATTGAAGTGGAGCTTAAGGAAGCGTGGTAAATTATATTCTGAATTTTTAATGCCAAATTTGCTTGCTCTAGCTCTTGTATATTTTTAAAATATAGGTGTTGCAGACGGACGGATATATTTTCCGAAAGTTCCCCAACAAATACAAGATATCCTAGTATTCGAACAGTGCCGGGTATAATGAAATAAATTCGAAATAAAATCTTCTCAAAGTGGCGCCAAGGACGCTGCGATCTTGACCATAGACGAAACATACTTATCGAGATTTTTTTGATTTGTTTTGTTACACACACTTCCATCCGAGAAGCCCAATAATTTTTGGTTGTGCGTGCCGTGACATAATCCGAGTGCATACTCTCAGATCTGTCCCTGAGCCTGGAACTGTGGCGTGTGTCGAAAGTCTCGACAGTGTCTGTGTTTTTTTTGTTGTTGTTGATGCTTTGGATGTTTTGAATGTGGCTGGGAGGGAGTGGCAACGTTTTGGCTCATTGGACGCTGCGCATCAACGCATGCCTTCTATGAATTTATGATCCCATAAAGTCGGAACCGCCTGGGCGACTGGGCGTCTTCATCTTTTTGGCGCATTTCCCGAATATTGTTGTTGTTGTTGTTATTTGGCGTTAATTGCCAAATGGCTGTGACAAGTCTCGTGCCGCGCCCACGAATTGTCGCCTCAGTTGTCAACCCCGCTATTCTTTGATACCCTGCTATTTATCGGCTAGTGCCGACATTGAGATGAAAGCCAAAAATCCGTTTTTCGATTGTGATGTGGGTGCGTTGATCTTGTGAGTTCATCTCGATCTTCTAGGAAGTCTTTATATGCAATTTATTATGCAAACAGTTTCTCCATATTTCTCAACTTTAATTATATCCAAAATTTATGTGATTTTCCAAGAGTGTGTGACACTCAATGTGGCTTATAAATTTATGGGGAATTCCATTTGTTAAACTCGTTTGGTTTATTTCCAAGAGTTTTAAGATCATTGCTAATCAGATTTACCAAAACAATTTAAAGTACAAATACAAATGTGAAAGCTATAGTTAATTTTGCTTAACAAGTGTACATTATATAGTCGTATATTAAATCTAAAATTGTTCGATTATAAACTGTGAAACTGGTTCCCCCAAAAATGATGAGCGATTCAATTAAGATAAAGATTTCAATAGCTGCAAAAATAACAACAACTAGTTTGCTATTCTTTTTTTTATGATTATGTTTTCCTAATTACGAGCATAATAAAATCATAATTAAACAATAAAAAAAAAGCTAGCTGACTTTTATGGCAAACCACAATTCTATGCGCACTTGGGAGCATAAATTTTACAACACATTTTACAAGACATTAAAATTTAGCAGTAAGCAAATTTTATTGCCCACCAATTGAGGTCAACATAAAGAAAAAAGTAGCGGAATGAATTGAAAAACTGCTGAAAACAGAAAACAGAAAACTCGATTTCCTTTTTTTCTACGTCTTCTTTTTTTTTTTGCCAACTTTAAGAGACTCAACTTAATAATAACATGGACTCTACGCATTTTAATTACCTGAAGTAACACTTCGATGGCATAGTTTGGCTTTTCGGCCTCATTCTGTGCGGGCCTTGAGTTAGCGGTTAACATCTTGAGATTCACTGATCACTCGATCACTTGATCACTTTAGTTATCTTCTATAAGTTATCACTTGAACAGTATTTACTATTAAGCCCAGAGAAAATTTTTAATATTTATATTATAATATTTACACTTTGATTTAACTAATTTGTCACAATGATGAATGATTAAATATAAAATCCATTTAAATTTTGTACACTATATAAAAATATAGTATTGAAATTATAATATTTACATTTTGATTAAATTAATTTACCCTAATAATTTAAATAGATTTCATTTTAAATCAGGGATTAAAATCGAAACGAATATCGGTTTCTGTTACGGTTACGGTTATGCTCGAATTAAGGTTTTCGGTTATCGGTTATGCAACATCTTGGAGTATCGGTAAAATGAATTGAAAATTTCGATTATTTTGAATTTACCGATTTTTAATAACTTCGAATTGCCATAACTTTGTCAAAACTCAATCAAATTCCATGTGCAATGTAAATTTGAGCATGATTTTATTTCTTAATTCGTTTTGCATTTAAATTTTTTTGATTTTCAAAATTCGAAAATTTTGAATTTTTTTTGAAATTTTACAGTGTTACCCCTTATCATTTTTCGAAAAATTTAAAATTTTCAAATTTTTGAAAATGAACAAAATTCAAATGCAGAACGAATTTAGAAGTAAAATCATGCTTAAATTTACATTGCGCATGAAAATTGATTGAGTTTTGACTAAGTTATGGCAGTTCAAAGTTATCAAAGTTGCTTTGTAGCTGCGACGGCCTGAACCGAAATTAACCCATATAATTGAATCGGTTACTAAACGGTTATTTCGGTTTAAAGAGTTTCGGTTTATGGGTTTCGCCACAGCGGAAATAAATATTTTCGGTTACGGTTTCAGTTACGGTTACAAATTTCAATCGGTTTTCATCGGTTAAAGGTAACGGTTTTGGTTAAGGTTTTAATCCCTGTTTTAAATACAAATTTCCAACATATTTAAATTAAATAATAAACATTATTATTTTTTGTTAAATATGAATAGTGTTAATTTAATTCCACCTGTAAGTGGGTCGAATTGAGGTCAGAGGTCAGGGAATTTGATATGAATGTTTCAATTTTAAACCAACTATGGCATTTTTAATTATTCATATTAACTTTTTTTTCTGTGTTTTTAGCTAAATCAAAGTGTATTATATTTAATTTTAATACCTTATTTATTATTACTATGCGATTTTTTTTTCTCTGGGTGTATTGATTTCCACTTTTGGCCTTTTGGCTATTTGCACTGCATTTTCCTCGACACGATAACACTCTTGATAACTGCGAGTATATGCGCAGACGCAACGCCCACATGCAATTTACGCTTGGCCACAACACAAACAGAGCAACAACTGCAACGGCAACGGCAACAGCAACATGCACGCCAGCAATCAACGCGCCCAACAGCAACTCACGCAACTGCAATGCGATCTGAGTTGCACCGGGAAAAAGGAGCACAAGAAATGTCGTTGGTGTTGCATGAACTCCAAGTCCAAGTTCACTAAACTGTTGCACAGATACCGATGTTGCTCTGGTCAGAGGCAAGACTTGAACTGTCTTTTACTTCACTCTTGCCACTTGAGCAATTTGTAAGGCGTTTAAGCTTGTATTTAAAGCCAAGCCTCGGTTTGAATTTAATATACTGCAAAGTCCTTTATCTTATATGCGTGGGTGTGTTGTCTTTGTTGTTGTAGTTGTTGTATTGTCGCGCACTCGCGTTGTCCGCATGTTTGACTCTACATGTCGCGAGCAACTGAGAGATCACAGAGATCTATCTGCTTTGGATGCTGCCTCGACGCAGACGCAGCAGTTGGCGTCGCAGTCAAGAACGGAACAAGTTACAAATGCACAACAGCAACATTAACACAACAGCAACAGCAACGGCAACATCAACATCAACAACAACAGACACGAAAGAAAGGGCGCAGTTGCTGCGGATGTTGCTGCTGCTGCCGTCGCTGTTGCTGCTGCTGCTGTTGTTGTTGTTGCTGTTGTTGTTGTTGCTGCTGTTGCTGCTGTTGTTGCTGCTGTTGTTGTTGCTGCGTCTGCGTTGGCGTTGCTGTCTGCTGCTTAAGGCAAATAAATTGCCTGCCCCTCCCCTTTGTCTGCCACTTGCGCAGCACAACAGTGGAAGAAATGGACAAATTGGCATACATATATTTTACAAAGTATAAATTCAAAGGATCTAATGAAACCAAAATGAAAAATTTTAAAAAATAATATAATAATAATAATATTAATAAAAAAAATAATTATATTGTGTGTTTTGTTGAAAATATTATTAATATAAATAAAACAGCTTGCATTATTAATAATACTATTAATAAAATAAAAAAATTTTACGTGCAAATAATATTGTATATTTTGTTGATAATATTATCAATAATAAAAAAAGCTTCCGTTTTTAATAATACAATCAATAAAATAAAAAACTATTCCATGCAAATAATATTGTATATTTTTAGGATAATATTATTATTAAAAAAAAAGCTTTCATTGTTAATAAAATAAAAAATATTCCATGCAAATAAAATTTTGTGTTTTGTTGATAATATTATTTATACAAATAAAAGAGATTCCATTATTAATAGAATAACAAAAAATATTCCGAGCAAATAATATTTTGTGTTTTGCAAATAATATTGTATGTTATTTTGAAAAAATATTATTTGTTAAATAAAAATAGCATCCATTCAGGAAGGTTCTAAAAAACTGTCAATCCAAAAACTTTGCAAAATCAATTGTTGGTTTTTCTGACACCAACTTTGTTTGCTTTAAAAATTAAAAATATCTATTCTGATTTTTGAGAAAATTTCAAATGTATTAAATTAAATAAAAAACATTTTTAAATGGAATTAAAAGTCATAAAATACACCTTAAATAAATTAATTTATTGTATAAAAACAATGATTCATTATTTTGTTGACTTAACTTTAAAGCAGCCGATTTGTAAGACCTCCGAGAAAATGTTCAATAAATAAAATCTCAGACCTTTTAGAAACACCTATATTGCCACCGATTTTATTCAAAAGCAATTATCATTAAATCTCTAGAGGTTTTTAAGACTTTCCTAAATATATTATATTTTTTCTAATTTGTTCGATTAAATTAATTATAAAAAAATTATATACAAAAATGACACACTAAAACCTTTGATATATTTTTTACTTGCAAATGTAATAATTTGTATAAGCTAAACTGGCCGTTTTGCCCACTGTGCGTCCCTGCCACACATTTGATATGGATGCCTTGCCAATAAGCAACAGCAACTGTTTGTTTTTTAAGCTGTAAAAGTCAAACATTTTCCTAATGAATTATTATTACAATTTAATGAAAAATTAGCTGGGGCAACAGCTGTCCAATGATACGATTTGATCTTTGATCGAATTGAGCAACTGTCGTAAACAAAACCCCAAAAGGCAATGATCGCATGGTCACTGCTCTGGATCTTTGTCTTCATTTTGGTCTTAATTACAATACGAAATTTCAATAAAAAGTGAGGACACCATAACTCTCAGCTCGTATACCCTATGAATAACCATACTAAATACTATACACGTGTGCCTAAAAAAAGAAGATATATTTGTCAAGTTTTATTTATATTTATAGTATGCAAAATTCGATACGACATTCCTCTTATTTTTTTTGTTCCCCTTCTTTATTTTATTAATGAATTTCTGATGCCTATCAAAAGAGCTATTTAGTGTGTATAAAGCCCTTCTTAAAAAGAGCGCACATATTGGACACTTATTAACGCTTCATTAAATTCTTGTAGCGCCCACAAGTAAAATTAAAGCGACAGCCGAGACATGTAAGAAGAAGAAGCTGGAGTAGCTGGAGAAACAGAAGAAGAGAAAGAGGAAGAGAAAGAGACAACGATCGTATGTAAAACTGGTTTTTATTTAAGACTTCTCCGTTGTTCTCACACAAGATAAAATCTAAGTTAATTGAGCTACTCAAGTGCCCTACACGTTAAATAAAATAGGCAGCCGGAACTATTAGAGGAATTGATTAAATTGGAATAGATAAGGAGATAAACAATTACCAAATTAAGTTAAATAGCGAAAGGATCAGATAAGCATAATTTGCTCATTTCGACAATTAACAAAACATTATTTAAATCCGCCTTCAATTTAATCATAAAAATACTTAACAAACAGTGTATTTAAATCGTGTGTACTTGTGTGTAGGGTATCTACAAAAAATAAAAAGAAATCAACAGCATTACGACGAGCATAAAGCATAAAAATTAATACATTTTTCGTATTATTTTAACAGACCCAAAGACAATACAGAAAACGAAAATTAAATGAAATGAAATGAAATGAAATGAAGGGGAAAACAGAAATTAAAGTTCATATTAAGCCGAGTTGGGGACTTGAGAAACCAATTCTTGATCTGGCCTGGTCTCTGGTCAATCCATCAAAAGAGATTATATTCATTAACTAGGCAGGCAAGCCTTGAGCTCCGAGTTGGGATTGAAATTCAACTGCGAACTGCTGGAATTTCACAAATATTTTTTGACAGTTCTCATCAAAATGTGTTGAAATTGTTATTATTATTATTATTATGATGATGTGGATGTTGTTGCTGTTGCTGTTGTTCTTATTGTTATTACGAGCAAATTTACAAAAATCATCCAGCAGATCGCATCGCATCATGACACACAATAATTTCAATTTCGAATGCCGCCAGATCTGTGAACTCCATTAAAAAACCGTTTCACCATCAGATACAAGATACAAGATACAAGTACTTGTAGTTGTAGTTGGTATCTTCACTCTAGTTCCTCGATCGTTTTTCCAACATGTGTCCAACACTTGACATCACATATAAATATGATTGGGGGACGGTCAACGTCAGCTCTTAACCTTGTAATGATATATACATACATATATTTCTATCTAAATGTCGACCAAGTATACAAGTAATATTCGTACTTATATATATATATATATTAATGGTACAGATTCCTGCAGCTGTCGGATGTTCTCACAGTCAGCCGAAATTTAACGAAATATATTACGAGTAATTTGTGTGTTTCGTTTGACATGTTTACAATATTGGGAACACAGAAAACATGGACCAAAAAGCCTAATAGCTACTTACAACAATTTCCCAGCTGCTTTCGATCAGGAATTGCGTAAAAAACCGAATCTCATCCAAGATGACCCTATTTATTAAATATACAACAAAAGTGTATAGCTTCCGGATCTTTTTGAAGATTTAGATGATCTATATACTGGGAGAAAAATTAAGTACTTTCATACTTGAATAAAGAATTTCAGCCTGAAAATTCTTGATTCCGGAATGAAATTCTAATTTAATTTCAAGAGAAATTAAGATAATTAAGATAAGAAATTATTAATAATAATTAATAAAAATTATCGTAATAAATGTTACCATAATAATAATCATAATAATAATCAAAAAAATCATCATAAATCATCATCAAAAGTAAGTGAAGGTTGACTACAGAAATTATCCTATTGAACTGTTCCTCATAGCAGAATAGCAAGAACCATTTGGGAATTCTAAGCAAGCGAACGCTAAAAGATATAAGAAATTCAAGTCTTGATTCAAGAAGTATTCTTAGATCAGGATAAAGCATGTTTATGTTTAAGAATGAAATAGTCTTCTTCTAGTTCTTATTTTTTAATGCTTAACAACTAATTATGCTTCTAATTCCTTCATAATGTAAGAAAATTAAAGACTGAATCATTATTAAAAAAATTCTAGATCGAAAAAGGATAAATTTTAAAACTCTTTTTTGTAAAACGAAACGTACTGCTTTTTTCTGAGTGTAGATATAAAACAATTTGTTGTCTAAGGCCAAGCCAAAACAAACATTTGATTTTTTCAATTTTTAGCACCAAAAACTTGAAGCATCAACTCGACTCTAAAATGAAACTGCTTTCAGTAACCGCAATCTCAACCCATCAGATCTCAGATCTGAGATCCGTTTCCAAATATGTCTCTCGATTTGCAAGTGGGCTAACCAGTGCATTTAAGTCATTGTCTTTAGATAAATATGGCATTTATACGCATACATTAAAAATGTATATTAATATTTATTCGAGTCTCTTTTTGAATTTAATTATTCAACATCCATTTGAGGTTTGATGCTTCTACACTCATTGGGTACTCGAAAGCTGCTTTTTTAACTCGTACTTGTATTTTTTCAGTCTTCAAATTGACAGTGTTTCCCTAGTGGGAAGCTCTAAGTTGCAACACATGTGAGCATATGAGTATTTAGTATTTAGTTAGCTGCTCCACCACCTACAACATTCAACCTAATCAAATAAAGGTGCCAGCCGTACCTTTAACAACGGTTATTGCATTTAAGTCTCTGGGAGGGGCCTCTCTATAATCCAATCCAATCTAAAGATTCCACATAAAAATCGACTCAGTCTTGTCGTTGAATATGGTAATAAATGCTTTCAGCTTAACGCATTAATAATATTAAGATAAGCAATTGTTAGATTGTAAGCGACTACGATATACCCTTTATAAATTCACAACTGTTATGAGGAATATGCCAAAAAATCTTTTTTAATGGTTATTTAAAGACATTTATTTTATAAATCAAATTTAATCAGGGATTAAAACCTTAACCGAAACCGTAACCTTTAACCGATAAAAATCGATTGAAATTTGTAACCGTAACTGAAACCATAACCGAAAACATATTTTTTCGCTGTACCGAAACCCATAAACCGAAATTTTTTGAAAAATGATAAGGGGTAACACTGTAAAATTTCTAAAAATTTAAAAATTTTCGAATTTAAATGCAGAACGAATTTAGAGATAAAATCATGCTCAAATTTACATTGCGCATAAAAATTGATTGAGTTTTGACAAAGTTATGGCATTTCGCACCTATTAAAAATCAGTAAAATCAAAACAATCGACTTTTATTAGTGTCTTTGCTGATTTCTTTAAAGAAAAGTCTTTAAAGACTTTTATTTTTGAATAATAAATTTAAAAGTCTCAAAAGACTTTTATTTTTGAGAAATAAATTTAAAAGTCTCACAAGACTACTACATTATAAATTCATATTTCTATATGTATAACAAATCAAATCTATTAAAGTATGAATTTCGATTATTGCATTTTATTGTCTTAATATTAAAGAATTGATCATAATCGATAATATAACAAATAATATCAAAAATTACCAAAATTTTATTTGGTAAAGTGGGCATACTAACAATAAATTGTATTCTCTTATTTCCAAGCTCCAAAAGTTTCTTAAAACTGAATACGATTTGAAAGCCAAATGAAACATTTCTACTCTATAACATAACTCAACATACCCTCTACAAGGGTATAAAAACTAATAATTTAAAAGATCTACGTTCAAAAACTTGTTTATCCAAAGCTTATTTCTAAATGCCCATACTTCCTGTCTTATAATATTCACCAAATTCGATGGGTATAGCTATAAAATGGATAGACAATTAGTTAAGAAGAAGACATTTAGGGATCGGCGATGTCTCTGTTGATATGTATTAATAAATAGGCGGTAATAAAATTAATAAAATTGAATATTAAAAGTTGAGATTAGAAATGCAAACAATGCTAAAGCAAATGAATACACTCATTATCATGCTTCGGTATTTTGAGTATGTATTCGATCTAGTTGTTTATTGCTGAATCGAGACTTAGCTTATAAATCGATCAATTTTAAATTTTTTTAACTTGATATGCGAAATGCGCAAAGAAGTCAGGTTGAATTATATTGGATTGGTTGTTGGGAAATCAATCGCTTTTACTACCAAGTTCGAGTACAAATATATTTATTTATGTTTTACTATCAATCTGCCGACGATGGCAATTGTTTCGATATTTTGTTGGATTTTTATTGTTAATATTTTGCATTGTGCGCGATTTTTGGTGCGTTCATTAACCGCTGATGTTTCTGACCCCCAAAAATAAAACAGAGTCTCAGTTTACCAGATTCTGGTTCTAATTTATTGTATTGACTATATGTTGTATGCACAATCATGCCATCAATCTAAATACTTTGCATTACCTGTTCAATTCGATTGGGCTTTTATTGATCATAGTTTTGGCAATTGTCATGTTTGCCAGGTGGCATGACAAATCCAATGAGAGTTCACCTGTGGGTGTATTTCTACAGGCATTGTTGAAACAAGTTTTATTTTTGCAAATCGAAGTCTCTTTTTTTGAAGTGTGTCTGATTCTTTTGGCCATATGTATGATATGACCCAATTTCCTTGACACATGCCTGGCAGGTTTACAAACCCAAAACTGTTACGGTTAACAATTAATTCTGCGAGTGCGAATATTGCCCCAACACTTATTACTTACTATACTCGTAGTTTTCTTGTTTTATAGACCCTGCACTTAAAAATTACAAAGGGTCATTTAAGTGTGTTTCAGAGACTCTAAGAGTTGGAAACCCAAAACTTGATAAGTATTAAAAAACAACTTATATTGTAAATTTGTGACATACAAAAAATACTACAAAATACCAGATAAATCAAAAATAATTTTTATTAGATTTTGGCATTTTTTTAATGTTTCAATATTATAATAAATTAAAAGAAAAACTTTTATTAAAATACGAGTTTTTCTTCGTTTTTTTAATAAAAAATTCAATTTAATACATTTAAATTAAATGATAATATTTTTAAATAAGTAGGCCAAAAAGAACAGTCAAGTTGAATTTTTATTAAGATTTTTAAAATAAAAAAATTATTCTGTTACAAAAGTTTTATTATAAAAAATTAAAAACAACCTTTTTATTAAAGTAAGAGTTCTAATAAGTTTTTTGAACAAAAAATTCAATTTATTAAATTTAAAAAAAATTATAATTTTTTTAAATGTGCTAAAAATTAAAGTAAAAATAAATTGGTTAAAGATTCTTAAAGTAAAAAAAATATCCTGGATAATATCCTGGATACAACATCAAAATAAATAAAAATCAAAGTTTTTTTATTCCTCAAAATAATTTTTGTCAAGTTTGATTTCTGTTTTTTTTTCTTTTTTCCCGTTTATACAGATTAAGTACAGGGTCTCTCACAGTCGGGTTCTTTTGAACTCTTGCGAGTTTTTTCGTGTTTCTTTCTTGCAGATTTCATTAGTCAATAATTGAGTTTACCTGTCTGTTTTGTCAGTGAACCCATAAACACGAACTGTGCCCCGGGGGCAGCCACCAAAAACCCGACCCAATGAGCCAAACCCGAAGCTAAAGCTCGGACTGTTGTGGCATTTCATTGAGAATCTGAGCGTCAAAGTTCCCACGCTTGAAATTCTTCACGCATGCCCAGAATGGGGCATGCAACTTGTGGCAACCTTAGACTTTCGCCTTCTGAAATAATCTCATTCATTTGTTCGTTTGTTTGTTTGTTGTTAATGCAAATTGGCGGCCAGTCGACTTGAATTTATAAGTATATTTTAATCAACTTATTTATGTAGAACAGATGCACAATATATGTATTATCGATAGATAGATTGCAGCCCACAAAAACAAAACATAATCGTATAATCATAATAAACACATTCACGCAACATCAACAACATCCACATCGAAAGTAGCCTCAGTTTTCAGCCTCAGCCTAAAAAGTAGCACGTGTGTGAGTTTTGGGCTGCTGTTATAGTTGTTGTTGTTGGTGTTGTTGTTGTTGCTGTTGCTTTGGTAATGACCCAAATTTCATAGCTAAATACGCCTAATGGTCGTTTAATTATACGACAGACAGCGACAGCAGCAACAGCAGCAGCAGCCGAAACATAAATACAAACTAATTGTACAATAACAAGGCATTCCCGTCACACATGTGTGTGTTTATATCGATCAGCATTATAACAAAAGGCTAAACAATGGATATCTTAACAAATACATTCATAATTACATTTTAAATGCTTATTAAATACGCTCAATTTGAATGCTTACACAAAAGTCCCGCCAACACTAAAGCGCCATCTAGCGTGCAGTGGCGCAACTAACGCAAACAGCTGATTTTCTTTTTATTTTGAGGGTCTAGCATCTGTTGATCTTGTTTGCAGACTACAATATACATTTTGCAATGATAAAAACACAAGTGCCAATATATTACAAAATTCATGATCTATTTAAAAATAAATGAATATTAAATATTACAGTGCATCAAGAATATTTTGGTTTACTGTGACGTTAAAATAAAACCATAATTTATATTTAGTGAAGTCTTTACTGGATTTATTATTATATCTTAGGTTAAGCGACTGCGCTGTATTAAATATTATTAACCCAAAGTTTGCTTATTGTTGTGTAATTACTGATAGTTCGATAGTTTCCCGAAGTTTTCATCAATATATATAAAACTCTTTATCCTGACTCAATGACTGACTGACTCACTGACAATTTCACCGTGCAATAAGACGGCGATTTGCAAAATTCCACCTGTAAGTGGGTTAAATTCAGGTCAAAGGTCGTGAAATTGCTTTGTATGAAAATCTTTTTCTTTTCTTTAGATATTTTTACCGAACTTTCAGATTATATGTCTCTTACATTCTGACCAAATTTGGTCAAAGTCGGATTACTGTATTACAATATTACTATAGTTATAAACGGCAATCGCTAGTGATGGTAATTTGGCAAGCACCAAATTTATCGCCAGTCATAACAGATAAATAATTCAATAAATATATGATACACTTTTTAGAGTTTATCACCCTATGAATACCGATTTTCATTGCCACAATTCTGTTATCAATAAATATTGACATTACTTTAATCGATAGTGATGGTAATTTAACAAAAAGCATCGAATTTTTTCGATTATTTTGCAACTCTCGTCAGCATTTGACAAATTGACGCCTGTCTCAAGAAAAGTTCACAAATTTAACATTTTACACAGCAGCAACAGTTGCTGCTGCTGTCAGCAACAGTTGGCAATTGAATGTTGTTGCTGTTGTTGTAGTTGGAACAGAGTAATTTGTGTATATTGTTGAGTAATTGACACGCCTGCTTTACCTAAGCAAAATTGTCAATTGTTTGGAGTGCTAAAAATTAATAAGTGTGTTTAGGTTTCTCAAAGTCTTTTCTTTAGGCCTTTTGACTGATTTCGTCGCGCTCTTCATGCTGTCGATTTCTTTATATTTTCTGTGTTTTTTTTATATATTATTTTGTTTACTGTACTTGAAGGCAATGACTGCGGCATACAAATTGCTCCTATTCGATATTTTTACTTTTATTTTTTATTTTGAGAGCTCGTTACAATCAGTAGCAGCTAACATACATACTATACTATATATATTTGGTATTTTGCCATACATTTTAATCTATAATTGAATTCAATTTTGCACAAATATTTATTGCAAACAAACTATACGCTATAAAGCAAATTGATTTCAGAATATTTGAAATTGTTTCTACCTGCGTAAATAGAATTCATGCATTTTAAATAAAATGTCGAATTTTTATTTGAAATTTATATTATTATCTCAGTTACTAGTCGGCATTGTTCGTGTTTTTATTATAAACATAAAATATTGATTAAATTTGTACAACAATTATTCATTTTGACCATAAAAACAAAGTGCTCGATTTTTGAACAAATCTGTGAGACATGTGTGCATCAATCTTTTTTTGTCTTAAAGCTTTCAAAATTAATTTAATGCTAGATAGAAAAAAAAGGGTTTATACTGCAGTAAAAATTTTAATCATTGAATTGTCTTACGTCATGAATGGAAATGGCTTTGAACTGTGCGTTGATTGCCAATCATTTGATTGATGATTATCATATGCATATAAAGATACATTTATATAGATACATATTCTTAAAGTATATGTATGTATGAAAATATATAATGTGCACGAGTATTTTTATAAACTTGCACTTGTCTAAATAAAAAATAGAACAAGCAGCGCATACAAATATGCACAATTCTTGAAAAGAAAACATACATATGTATATATGTACACATCGACCGATCTATAAATATATATAGATCAATATAAAGATCCATATGGACTTATGTTTATGTAAGAATTTAATGCAGTCTGTTTAGTTCTTCCAAAGTATTGCATGTTTCAGTTTAGAGGCCCTGAACCTGAAATTAATAGATTAATATAAATAAGCTTATTGTTTAGATTGTCTACTAATTTTAAATACATAGTGAACAGACAGCTGAGCCAAAAGGCAGACGTGCCTCAACTCATATACATCCACTGATAAGAGAGCTAAGCATTTTCTGAGAATGTTATCACCAAGTTCGATGTCATGTTGTTAGGCGCACAAACATGTTTGATAGACAGATCATCTCAGTCTGTGCTGTTGAGGAAACGATTTCATCTCGATCAATTGTACACAGAGAGAAAAAATCAAGTATTTCGCCACATTTCAAACTTGGTTTCTCACTAAGATTGAAAGAACTAAATAAAGTCCAGTATTTCGATTTTATTTCAAGTATGAATTTTCAGTATTTTCAAACTTAAATTAACTTTAAATCGTACTTAATTTAAGTACAGTTGTTAGTGTGAAAGTAACATCAGGGATTAAAAAAAGAAACTTCAAAATAAGAAGCATTATTCATTGCTTTACATGAAAAAAGACTTAATGCTTTTATTAGCCTGGAAAATAATGTTGTCTGGTTAATGGAATGATCCAGTGTAATGTCGATTTTATTATAATTTGAACTCATATAAATTTAATTCATTTGGTTTGATAATTTCGAATATTTTGATATGACTGATTTTTAATAACTTCGAACTATCATAACTTTGTCAAAAGTCAATTAATTTCTATGCGCAATGTAAATTTGATCATGATTTTACTTCTAAATTCGTTCTGCATTTAAATTTTGTTCATTTTGAAAATTCGAAAATTTCGAAATTTTTAGAAAAATGATAAGGGGTAACACTGTAAAATTTCTAAAAAATTCAAAAATTTTCGAATTTTGAAAATGAACAAAATTTAAATGCAGAACGAATTAAGAGGTAAAATCATGATCAAATTTACATTGCGCATGGAAATTGATTGACTTTTGACAAAGGTTTGGCAGTTCAAAGTTATCAAAGTTGCTCAGTAGCTGCGACGGCCAGAACCGAAATTAACCCTTATAAATGAATCGGTTACTAAACGGTTATTTCGGCTTGAAGAGTTTCGGTTTATGGGTTTCGGTACAGCGGAAAAAATTAGATTACGGTTTCAGTTACGGTTACAAATTTCCATTGGTTTTCACCGGCTAAAGGTTACGGTTTCGGTTAAGATTTTAAGTGCTAAAAAGATATAATAATTAAACAACTAGATTTAAGATTTTACATACTTGATCTGTGAGTGTAAACTGAGTCCTGAACTTATAAAAAGAATTTATTTAATCAATTTTAGTAATTTTAGAGTTTTACTTGCTTCACGATTCTTTGTTCTTAAGTAAAGATTTTTAGTACTTGTTCAAATAATTTTAATGCGCATTTTATGTAATTCGTACTTATATCAAGTATTATTTTTATGTATCGAAAATACTATATTTACTAAAAAGATATAAGATTTAAACAACTTGATTCAAGATTTAACATACTTGATCTGTGATTGTTTTAAGTATCGAAAGTACTTAATTCGAGTACATTTAAGCTTAATTTTAGTAGGCCTTATTTCTCTCTGTGTACAACTCGGCGTATACATAATATACATTCCCGCAATTCATACGCCCCGTTGGCCCGCGTGAGTGTAAAATGTGTAGCTAAACATTTGAGTAAATATCATCTCACATTTGTTTCACAAATTAACATCTATCTTGTTGCCGAGTACTTTGTGTACTGAGCACAATATAAACAGGTAGTACATATCACCAGGTGACTGATCTTAAGGGCCAAGTTTATACGATTTTGGCCCGTGTGTGGTCCTAGGTCTATAAGCGGAAAGTTGAGCGGCATTTAGCAGCCGGCAGCGAAAGCAAATACGGAAATATTTGTATAAGCAATAGCAGAGGCAACAAAATGCAAATAAATAATAAACAAAACTGCTCGATTTAATTATGACAATAAATCGAATTTATATGCAAATTATAGTTTGTTTCGATATTGACCAGAAGCCCGCCAGCAAATTTATATAGATAACAAACAACAAATAACAAATAGATAAAAGGGTGTGGGGGCCATAATGCGATTATGAACAAAGATGAATAAATATATATATATATATGTATATATGATTATCATGTTCCGAGAAGTTGCTATTCAAATATCCCTTCACATCCAGGAACTGCAGGCTGCATAGCAAACTCTCCTCTACAATCAAAACGACCTCAGTCGATTCATAAATCATCTCTCTCAAATGTATAAATAAAACCGCAACATTTCGTCTAATTCTGGGGAATCGAAACAAAGGAATTCCGACAGATCGGGACTGCCCAATCGGCTCCTTGAAATATTCATAAAATAAAGAAAAGAAAAATGCCAAAGACCCTGCCATTAAAGAATCTTTTTTCTTGTTTCGATATTCTTTTTTAAGTTGGGCTTGTGTTCGGTTTATGGGATTGCTGCACCCATTAAAGTTCAATGATAAAGCGATGATGCTTGAAGCTTTTAAATATTGCCTCTAAATAGACTAGAGGGGTTGTGGAGAAATCGCGGGAAGGGGGCAGGGGCAGGGGAAGTGGGAAGTGGGAGGGAAGGCTAAGCCAGAGTGACTTTGACTTCTGAATTCAGGCAGAAGAGTTTAGCATATGAATAAAAGCGGCGGGTCCCCAATTTATATGCAAAGCGTTAAACTTAAGTCGATAATACAAAAGCTATAGCTGCATACAGTAAGACAAGTAATTATTTTGACAAATTTAAAAAATAAAATGTCTTTATTTTGATTTTTATTTATTTTCTAATTTTCTTATTATAGTTTCTAATGGTTTTTAATACAAGTTAAAAAAATAATGATTTAAATATTTTCAAAAATAAAATAAACACTTTTGTTATTTCGACAAATTAATTACTTTGACAAATTTAAAAAATAAACTGACATTAGTTTGATTTTTATTTACTATCCAATTTTATTATAATAGTTTCTAATAGTTTTTAATACAAGTTACAAAAATTACAAGTTTCATTAGATTCAAATATTTTTCAAAATAAAATGTAGAAGATTGTTAATTTTTTTATTTTTATTTTTTAAATAAAATGGCTTTGGTTTAATTTTTATTTATTTTCGAATTTTATTATAATAGTTGCAAATGGTTTTCAATATAAGTAAATGTAAACAATGAATTTAAAATATATTCAAAAATAAAATAAAGAAGTTTGTTAATTCGCCAAGTAATTATTTTGACAAATTAAAATAATAAAATGTCTCTAGATTGATTTTTATGTATTCTCAAATTTATTTTAATAGTTGCTAATAATTTTTAATGCAATTTACAAACATTATGAGTTCCATTGGATTTAAATATTTTCAAAAATAAAATAAACAAGTTTGTTGAATTTTTAGCGTCAATATAATTACTTGACTAACTGTTTAACTGGTGCTGATGATGCCACCAAAGTGATGACAACAGTTTTTTTGTTATAATTAAACGAGTGCCATAAAATCCAAATAATAATATACTCGTAGTTAATAAAATTATGTAAAGTTATGTTACAAGTTCCATCTATAAGATGGAAGACCGCTCAAAACAAATGACAGCAAATAAATAAAAAATCATTAAGAGCGTTTCTTCGCATTTCGGTTAGCCTATTATGGCTAAGACCGCGGCAAACGAGGCAAAACAAACAGGCTAAATACCTTATAAAGCATTAAGACTGAGGAAATCAAACTTTAGGCCGAAACCGACACCGAAACCGAGACCGAAACCAGATTTAGCTAATTTTTCAAGTTTATAGGCGGTTCTGGCTTTGATGTAAGCCCAACAAATCAGTTAAACAAATTATTACTTATCCAAATGCAAATACGTGTTTCTTCCTCCTAATAACACTCAAATCGATTTGCCGAAAAATTCATTCACAACTTTTGACATGCGAGCAAAAAAAAAAAGAAGAAGAAGAAGAAACATATGTATACAAAACAAATGTGTAGAAAAATTGGACACACAATTATTAGAGGTGTTTTCGCCTTGAATGGGCGACTGGGACATTGGTAAGCAATTATGCAAATATGCCTTGCTTAAAATGGCTGCCTAAACTCCATATTAATATAATAAATAGCCAACAAAATGAAACAAGATTCGAAGTCCGAAATGCGAATTCCGAAATCCGAAATCTATTTTGAAACCAACTGTTCACTAGGTTGAAAATGTTTAACATTAATCTTGACTGATAAATTAAAAAATAATTAATTAAAATCAACAAACACTTGTCGTCTCATATCTCTGCCGCGTTGTGATTCTTGCTGACATTCATATTATTTTAATTTTTTTAATCACTTTGACAGTTGTGTTTTTAACATGAAATTGTTTAAGAATTTTTTTTATTCATTAGTTTATTTTTTTGCACACGAACGTGGGTGGCAGGGTGGATTATTGAGGCAAATTTTGGGGCATAGAGCACGTAAAACATACGAATAATAATAATAATAATAATAATAATATTCAAAATGTAAAGCCAACAACTCAAATTGAAACTGAGTCTGAGTCTCAGACTCTGTCATCAACACCCTAAAGTCACGCCCCACAAAAAACACTTCAATTTACGATTATTTCTCTTTATTTTTCGCCTTTTTTTCACTGAGTGCATTATAATTCAGCCCTGCCCGAAAATGCAAATATCAAATAAAATTGAAAGAATTATGACCATAGTTAACTCATATTCAAGTACAACATCTGAGCTGAGCAGAATAATTTGAGTTAATTATAAACAAAAAAAAGAAGAGAATAAAGAAGAGAAGAGAAAAAAAAGAAAAGAATATATATAGTATAGTATAGTATAGTATAGTATAGTATAGTATAGTATAGTATAGTATAGTATAGTATAGTATAGTATAGTATAGTATAGTATAGTATAGTATAGTATAGTATAGTATAGTATAGTATAGTATAGTATAGTATAGTATAGTATAGTATAGTATATACTATACGAATACGAACACCACCCATTGGAATCGTGCCTCAGCTTACAGAACATTTTTGGCATTTGCGAGTGACAGACAAATGTTTAATTTCTTACACTTTTTTATTTCATTTTATACCCATTGAAAATATACAGAAGAGGGTATTATAACTTGGTGTGCATGTATGCTTAAGAACGATTAAGTAATTGTTAATATTATTTAAGTGTTGTTTTAGATTAATATCAATAAATAAGTCTCCCAGCTAAGGTTTCCAAATATGGAATGTAGTTCTAGAACAAGTTTAATATTATTCTTTATAAGTGGTTGCATTTATTATTTTTAAATACATTTTTTGTATTTATTATTTATATTATGATTATAGTTTATTATTTCATCACGATAATTAATTAAATGATTAGGAAGCCATAAGATATAGTTTATTTATATGTTTTTTATTGTTATTATAGTTTATTATTTCATTGCGATAAATATTTAATTAATTAGGAGAAGCCATAAATGTAGTTCTCGAACAAGTTTAAATATTTTTCCTATAATATATTTATTTATAAGTGGTTCCATTTATTATTTGTAAAGCATATTGTTTATACTTATTATTTATATTATTATTATAGTTTATTATCCCATAAATATTTAATAAATTAGGAAGCGTAAGATATAGTTTATTTAAAAAATTTTTATTATTATTATAGTTTATTATTTCATCACGATAAATATTTAATCAATTAATTAATTATGAAGCCATTTTCGCATCACTGTCGCCATCTAGCGCTCATTGCTTGCAGTTTGTCTATTTTTCCAAAAGATGTTGCAGTATCTAAGACTGGGTATCTTGAAGTCGAGCACTCTCGACCGCAGCGCTTTTACTTGTTCCCCTTAATTTTTGTTGATGTCAACGAACGCTAAAATTTTTCATGATATTTATTTAAAGTAGACAAAATAAATAACGAGAAAAGACAAAAAAAAAAATGAAAAAAAAGTAGGCAACAACAACAAAATGGGCTAAGAAACATGCGCACAGCGTCGTCGTACGACAGAAATAAATACATTTTATAAATATTCAAATTGGAAACAAAGCACAAAAATCATTGTTGAAATACAAATTGGATGGGGCAAGACTTAAATTCTTTATAATAAATAAAAAAGAATGTGGTGTATATACATATAATGTATATTTATACTCGAACTTACAGCAACTAGCGCCACATAAAAAATGACAGAATTTATTTTGAAGAAAGAAAAAAACACAAAACAAAACAATAGAAACAAAAAACAAAATTCTAGAAAATAAAATGTAAAAAATTGCCCCTATTTTTTATGTGCGCTTAAATTGTATCACAGCACACTTTAAATTCACATGAAAAATAAGGCTTATTCTTAATATTTTATTTTCTAGATTTTTGCTTTTGTTTCTATTGGTTTGTTTTGTTTTTTTAAGGGAAATACAGAATAAGTGTAGGGCATTCAATTGACGCCAGTGGAAACTAGGCGTGTCTAGTCCAGTTTCTGGGTGTTATGCCCAATGTCAGTCCATAGGGGTTAAACACATGGCCATAAAGAGTCTTATCAATACTCGTGCTCGGTACGTCGAACTTACATACATATGTACATACATATAGTATTTAACATGTGTTCTGACAGCCGCATTGACTTCCTAATACGCAGTCAACATTATTTATGAATTCCATTTACATATGAGTACTCCCAACTAATATGAATACTCATATGTATTCATACGAGGCGAAAACATGCAAGACTTCGTGTTGTTTTTCAAAATTACACTTAAATGTAGATAGATACATATTTACATCGTCCTCGGCTCTCTCTATGCCTAGAAAAATATCAACAGTATAACAAGTAATTGTTCTGACAAAGAAAGCACTTTGTAAAAATAGTTGAACTCAGGCACCGTAAGGATTGGAATATAAATTGTAAACCAAAAATAAATTGTAGGTATTTATTTCAAAAAATAACTTTATTTTAAGATCTGAATAAAAAAAATTTTAAAATAATAAGTCAATTTTAATTTAAAAAAAAATTAAAGAATAACTTTCATTTTTCAAAAAATATTATTATTCTTAATATTTATAATACAAACTGAAAGTCAAAATTTTTTATGATTTTTATGAATGAAATTTTCTAATTTTTTAAACCTTTTTTTAAATTAAGTTTTGTTGAAATATTAAAGTTTATTCTATTTCCAGAATCAGCTTTAAAAAAAATAGTATCTCTAAGAGTTTTGCATTAAAAAAAGTGTTTTTTTTAATAAAAATAAAATATGTGCATTTTATTCATTGTCAAAATACATTACTTGAAATACTGTATATATGTATGTAAATACATGGGTGTGATATTAAAAATTATTTTATGATTTAAAAAAAAATGTATTAATTTTAAAAACTATTTTTGACATGAACTTTTATCATAAAGTTGAAAAGTAAAAGTTTATTCTATGTTTTTAATTTGAAGATTTTTCCTATTAAAAACAAAGGTTTTTTTTTGTCAAAAAAATTACTTGAGAGACTGTGCATAAATAGGTGTCGAGGTGTTACAGGTCGTAACGCTGATAAAATGTAAATGGATATTGTTAGGTGACTAATGGGTTTCCGTTTTGTTTACACAGGCTAAAATGTCACGTTCCACGACAGATTGATCACGCCTTTTTTGGGAGTCCAAAAACTAAACTATCCGCAACTCTCAGGCAGCTCCAAATAAAAATCACCCGAGTAAGACATTAAAAATGTGCTGGATTTGCATTTAATAAATGCAGCTGCAAGTGGCTAATTTATATCATGAGATCTGAGATCAAAATCTGAATCTCATTCATGCCACGATATCAAATGTTGTTCTATGGACAAGTGAGTATAATAAACATGTCAATATTTTATTAATTTACATGCATAATTATCTTGATGTAAACAATATCGTTATTAGCATTATTCTCATGAATCACCTGATTCCTTGAATTTGTTAGCTTGTAGATTAAAGTTGGCATCAAGATGGGCATTGTATAGAATAAATAGATAACGATTGAGATAAAGATAAGGCTGATAAAGATCTTAACGGAAGCACATGTCAGAAATGGCGCAACTCTTATCGGTCACTTATGATGTCAAGATATGTATGATATGTATATGAGAACATACATTAAAGTTTACTTACATATAAAGTTTAAGGTAACTTATGACGTTAATTAATGAAAATGAGTGTTAATGTGTAAACAATTAGTTGATTCATGTTCTTATCAGGCCTACTTTTTCAGCATTACATTTTATATATTTATTTTTTAAAGTTAAATTTAATTTAATAAATATAATGATTTTGGATAAATAAAAAAAAAGCATGTAAGCAAAAACTTGATTAAACATTTTATATCTTTGCATCTTTAAGCATTCTCAGTTTTAAATGTAAAATTTTATTTTTTTAAACATTTTTAAGTTTCTAACCCCAAATTTTAGATTTAGAAATTCTTTTCTGAATTTTTTTAAAATTTAAAGTGTTGCATGTTAATTTATACTTCATTTTAAATATACAAATTTATTTTTTTTAAGCAGTTTTTAGTTTGAAGCTACAAATTTTATATGTATAAACACTTTTCTGATTTAATTTTGAATTAAAGCTTTGTATGTTCATTTAATTTTCATTTTAAATATTATTTATTTGAGCATTTTTAAGTTTTAAAATCAAAATCATATATTTATATTTAAACGCTTTTTGGTTTTTATATTTAATTTAAACTGTTGTATTTTAATTTATACTTTATTTTAAATTTTATTTTTTTAAGCAGTTTTAAGTTATAAATTCAAAATTGTGTATTTTTAAATACTTCTCCGTTTTTTATTTTTAATTTAAACTATTGTATTTTAATTTATAATTTATTTTAAATTTAAAATTTTATTTATTTAAGCATTTTTAAGTTTTAATTTTATATTTTAAAATACTTCTCCGTTTTTTTTTTAAACATACACTTTTGTATTTCAATTAATACTTAATTTTTAAAACTTCTGTCTGTCTTTAAATAAGAATAGTATGAAATTGATTTAATCAAGATTAGTTTTATTGCTATTATGATTTTTCCCCTACTGTTTCGGGGATCCCTTGGGAACTGTTCTCAGTCTACAGATCGTCTGTCTGTCTGTCACTTTAAACATTTATTTATTTTTTTAATTTAGCTACTTTCCAGTGCCTCTGCCGACTTGCAATTGAATTTGATTTTGTTTTTTATTTTTGTTTGTATTTCTTTTTTGTAACTTGTTGCTTTTGTTGTTGTTGTCTGTCTGTTCAGTGGAGCGTGTGTATTTAAATGCGATGGTCGCTGCGACGACGCTTTCTTTGTATTTCTTTGGGCTTTAGTTAACAAAAAAAGTGAATACAAAAAAAAAAAACAAAATCAAAATAGAAATAAAAATAAAAACAAAAAAGACCAAATTGAAACCTAAAAAAAGACAAAAAAGAAAATGAACAAAACGACAAATCAAATGAAATTATAAAAGAAATGAAAGAACTCGACAAATTCGATGCGAATCAAAGCAATAAATTAAGTTGCTTTTTTTTTGGTCTACGCAAGCCGATTTTTCGATTAAATAAATAAATGAAACGTCGTGAAACAAAAGACAATCGATCGTCAAGTGAAGAGACCAGAAGAGAAGAGAAGAGCAGAGACCCCAAGTCAAAAACCCAAAACCCAAAATCACGCCATGAAATATGAAACGAAGGGCTGGCAATCTTCAGAGAAGTTTTTTCAGATACAATTTGCAGTATAGTACACTCAAAAAAATATATCATCCTAAAATTAGGTACGACCTAACTTGAATTTATTCCGTTTTCTACAAATTTTAAGAAATTTTTGTTTACTACAAATCTTAAATTAAGTATAATTCGATCTTAAATTTTGATATAATAGTCCGATTTTAATAAAACTTAGAGTATTTAAGACCAATCCAAATATAAAAACTGTGAGTCTGCTTCAGATACTTCGTAAACAATATAGTTTTTTTATACTAAACTAATTTAATTTTTGTTTACTACAAATCTTAAATTAAGTATAATTCGATCTTAAATTTTGATATAATAGTCCGATTTTAATAAAACTTAGAGTATTTAAGACCAATCCAAATATAAAAACTGTGAGTCTAGTTCAGATACTTCGTAAACAACAGAGTTTTTGTATACTAAACTAATTTAAGATATTTTTGTATTTTAAAAATATTTTTTTAAAGATTTAAATGAACTTAGGAATGAGAATGTTTTGTACTAAAAACAAGTACGTATCTACGATATTTTCTGCTTTGCAAAAATTTCAAATGATGTTTGATATATCGCGTTGATAATATCGATATATTTGACATAATTCATACTTTTCCCCTTTTTTCCAAAAAAAAACGAATACCCTTCAATAAAATGATATTGTCTATATTAAGCAAACATTACAATCTATTACATGAGATTCGAAATCGAACGATATAAATATATCAGTTTTTATAAAAAAATATCGGGATATATTATCAAAAACCCTAGTCAGCATCTATTATATAGTAGAAAGGTCGCTACCCAACAAAATACACCATTATTAAATAGTATTTATTATGGTTATTTGCTTAATTTTAGTATACAAACTAGTGTATTTTTAAAGATTAAATTAAATTAAGTATGATATTGTTTTGAACTAAAAACAAGAACCTTTTGGTATTAGATCTAGATTTTTGTAGTATTTTTCGATCTTTTACATTATTCCTGAAACGTACTTAAAGTATTCCAGAAAAATTTGATTTTAGGATTTTTGGTCTCAGCTTTGGAAATTCCGAACTTATACAGCATTTGAGATTGTTCGTACTTGATTATTTTGCTGAGTGTATTTACCTGTTTCTCGACCAGCGGCTGTGTGTAGATAAATTCCTTTTTGGGTGAGTAGAGTTCCGGCGGCGTTCCTTTGTACGAATAGCGCAGGACATTGTCATCCAGGGCGGCAAATGTTTCTGTCTGTTCCTTTTCCTTCCTCTCCCGTTGCATCTCCTCATAAGGTATTCCATTATATTTGGTACGCAAAGTGGGCGTATCATTGCTCCAACTACTTTGCTCATCCTCTTCATATTGCCATTCATTGGTTTCACTCGGAGCATCGAGTGGACGGAGCAGCTGATGATCCACAGCTGGAAGCGTTGAGGGCTCCGTTCCAGGCGACGCATTCGACATGGCAACGGATTAAGTTCCAGAAATATTCGCGTGTGGTTCTTTTTTAGATTCGTTTTATGCGTATAATATGTGTAGTTATCTATTTATGTATGTGTGTGTGTGTTTGTATCTATTATGTTGATTTTTCGGGCTTGCTTATTTTGTTAATTGAAATGCGGCAGTCGCTGTTGCTGTTGCTGTTGCTGTTGTTGTTGCTGCCTTCAAACCGCACCACAAACCACACACACCGCACCACAAACTACACCACAGACCGCAACACACAACGCACGCGCTTAAAAATCCGAGTATGAGAGCAACATTGTATCTTCTATCTTGCAGATAAACTGCTCTCTCGAATGTTGAGTAGGACTAAATTGGAGCTCTACATAAAATAAAACGATTTAAGAAGTTAGCAACTAACTAACTGAGTAACAGCCAAGATAAACAAACTGATACGGATGCTGCTATCAAATGTATCTGCGTAAGAATAAAATACACAAAATTACCTCTACAGTTAGTCAAGTAATTATTTTGCCAAAAAGAAAATATGTTATTTATTTTGTTGCAAAATTACAAAATTAAACATAATAAATCTCATTCGTTTTTTTTAGTAATAAATAAAATTATAATATAACTATATTAGTTTATTTTATTTTTGGGTAAAATAATTATTTGACAAACTGTATGTTTTGCTTGTCATATAATATTTTGTTCAGCATAGACAACAAAAATAAAATGTTAATAAAAACATGATAATTTTTTTTTTTTTTTTTGGCAAAATATTTATTTGACTAACTGTATATTTTGCTTGTCATAAGAAAGTTTTCGGATATATTTTTTAGACAACAAAAATAAAATATTAATAAAAACTAGATAATTTTTTTTTTATTTTCGGTTAAAATAATTATTTGACTAACTGTATGTTTTGCTTGTCATGTGAAATTTTTCTGATTTTTTTTCAGCATAGATAACAAAAATAAAAAATATTAATTAAAATCAGAAAAGTTTTTATTTCACTTCTAGGTAAAATAATTATTTGACTAACTGTATGTCTTGCTTGTCATATGAAAGGGTTCGCACTTAACCACTGTAACATCAAAATCCAATGTTATATTCACACCATTTGCACATAGATACTACAGACAGATACAAAAGTATCTAGACATGTGTTTTTATGTACTATGTATTTATGTTGTTGCTTTTTATGCTGCATATTCAACTTAATATTTATCAACTTTAGCAATTTTTTTTCTTTCTTTCGGTTTTAATTTTCTTGATTTTTTTGTTGAACTTCTTGATTAAAAACAGCGACATTAAACGAAGGTTGCCGCAAACCGAGTCAAAGTTGAGATACATATGTATGTTCACAGATACATTTACGCATGCGCAGATATTAATATTAAACAGATATGCATTTTAGCCAGGCTCAAAAGCTTCATTACCGTTATTAACTGTCACGACGCGAGCATTTTAAAGTAATATAAAAAAAATTTAATTTTTTGCTGTTACCGGAAATTGAAAACGAATTTAGAAATTTTCAATCTGAATCAAATGTAACTCTCGATTTGTCAAATCGCCAAATTGCAGCGCGAGCAAAATAATAAAATTAAGAAAAACGACGAAAAGACGAATTTTTAAGAAAACAACAAAAAATATATTCAAAGTTCGCTTCGCGCGTTTTTCGTTGCGATCGGTCGAGATATTTATTCAGACTGTTCATGCAATGGGGCTACGAAAAAACTGCCGTCAGTTTCAAATATGCTATGCAAACATACATACATACATACATACATACATATACCTAAATACATACATACATCACACACACACACATACATACGTAATGCTTTGAAGCACATGCGTTGGGTTTGGGATTTTTAGTTGGTCACCAGACGCCGTGGAGTAAGGTTTCTAATGCTCAAGTCTGCATCCTGTCTTTGTATCCGGCCTCACTTTCCAAGTGGAGGATACAACAACAATAAACATTCAACCTGATGGAGAGTACGGCCTTTAATATCGTGCCGGCCCAAAGCACTAAACCCTACTGAAAACGTGTCAAACGATCTCAGAGAAAGAGAGAGCGAGAGAGAGAGAGAGAGCTACACACATACATATATATACATTAAACCTATACATTTGCAAACGACGCGCTGAGCTTAAAAAAAGAGCGCAAGGTTTGTCAAAGACTCTCTTAAAACCCACTCACAGCTACGGCACGACATAATATAAATGCGGCACTGTTAACGATGATCGACTCATTTATACCCTGCACTGCAATAAAAGACCAACTTCTAAAACCAAGAACCTTCATCTTACATATTTTTCTCTTAAACTAAGACCAGTTTAAGACCAAATTATTAATAATAAGATTCAGGGATTAAAACCTTAACCGAAACCGTAACCTTTAACCGATGAAAACCAATGGAAATTTGTAACCGTAACTGAAACCGTAACGAAAAATAATAAACCGAAACTCTTTAAGCCGAAATAACCGTTTAGTAACCGATTCATTTATAAGGGTTAATTTCGGTTCTGGCCGTCGCAGCTACTGAGCAACTTTGATAACTTTGAACTGCCATAACTTTGTCAAAACTCAATCAATTTTCATGCGCAATGTAAATTTGATCATGATTTTACCTTTAAATTCGTTCTGCATTTAAATTTTGTTCATTTTGAAAATTCGAAAATTTCGAAATTTTTCGAAAAATGATAAGGGGTAACACTGTAAATTTTCCAAAAAATTTCGAAATTTTCGAAATTTTAAAATGAACAAAATTTAAATGCAGAACGAATTAAGAGTAAAAATCATGCACAAATTTACATTGCACATTAAAATTGACTGACTTTTGACAAAGTTATAACAGTTCAAAGTTATTAAAAATCATTACATTACTGGATCATTTCAGTAACCAGATAACATTATTTTCCAGGCTAATTAGAACATTAAGTTTTTTTTCGTGTAAAACAATGAATGTTGGTCAACCGAAACCCTTAATTTTTTTTTTTTTTTTTGTGTAACTGAATCCGATATTCCTTTCGGTTTTAATCCCTGCTAAGAATATTAACCAAGAAAATCTCAGTTTTGAATATACGAATACAAAATCTTAAATTGTTAGGAAAATATAAATAAGTCATATTTTATGACAAGACGACAAGTCGCCGCTTCAGTTTAAGCGAGGGTTCGAATCCCACTCCTTGCGAAGGAAAAACATATCGGAATATTTTTTTTTTTAAATAATTAAAAAAATAGTTATAAAGTTATTACTACCGTTTTTCTGTCATGTCTTATTATAACTGTTTGATCTAAAAATAAGAACTTATTCTTATTTGAAATTTTCTTAAAATCAAGATATGTTTTCAAACTTTAAGAATTTTATGTTATCGACCCATTTTTTAAACCAAAATTCTTAGTTCTAAGACCAAAATCTTGATTTTAAAATCTTTTTTTATTAGTATGCTTAAAGCTGATACAACCTATCAAATGATTAAGAATTTTAAAATAAAAGTTTCATAACAATATAATAAACATATAAAAGGCAGTAAAAAAAATCAAGAACCTACTTTTAGGCGCTTAAATTTTTTAAACAACTTAAAATAGGCATTACTACCTTTCTATTTGCCTGATCTTGTTGCGATTAAGTACGACGATATATATTAAAAATAGATAACGTTAATTACTTAAAATAAGGGTATTATCTTAAAAACCGTAGGTGTGGTGGTTTTTTGCGATTTGCGGGAGCGGAAGAGGGCATGACAAAAAATGTAAACAATCTTGATCTGATCCAATGTCATAAAAATCCGTGTGCAAAATTTGCTTATTCTATCTCATATAGAGTCTGAGATCTAGTTGTTTGAACAGACAAACAGACGGATATGCTGATCAAGAATATATATGAACACTTTATAGGGTCGGAGATGCCTCCATCCAAAAAATACAATATTTTCAATTTACTTATCTGAAAATAACACTTATTTAAGATTTTGTCTTAATTTTTAGTTTTAAATTATTTTATTATTTTGCAATTTTTATAAATATAAATTTAAGATGAAAGTTTTCGAAACAATTACCACTAATTTTTATCATATAGATTTTCTTAGCTAAAATTTGATTCCTTAACTTTTATTATTATTTATCCATTTTTTTGCTGACTCTTTAAATAGTATCCCAGATTACTTTTACTATAATACTTATATACTTACTTTTATTAACTATTCTGTTGACGATTTATCCTTCTGCCCGTTACATAATTGCATACTAAGTTGAAATACTCTCTTTTATCCATTTTTATTGGGTATAAAAACACTTTAAAACACACACATGCCCGTATCGCCTCTTTCTCGTTTTGATAATTCTGATTAGTTATACATTATTTCGTGTTCTTATCAGGAAAAGCAACTGCAAAAAGTTGTATAAATAAAAAATTAAAATTTCATAACTTTTATCCAATTTATTTATATTGCTTGAAAAATGATACTCCATTTTATTTAAATGCCAAAAAAATATATTATTTAATTCGTATTTAATTTTATTTAGAAAAATAAATATTTCGTAACTTTTATGTTATTAAAAAAAACCATATTAAAAGTTAGTTTAATTTAGAGAGTTACTATGGGCCTTTATTAAATTTTGTATTGCTTTAAAATATAAACTATTTTTGTGAAACTTTTTATTTTTAAGGAAATTTACAGTCCGTCACATTTGAATGCAACTTAGCAACTGCAGCTTTTGGTATAAAATTTTATGGAAATTTATCTAAGGGCTGCATTAAATAAATGGCGCCTAGATAATAATGAAAGATAACAAGATCAAGAAGTTCAAGACCGGAAAGTGTTACATATATAAATATCTTTAATGCAATCTTAATGTTGATTAAGTGTTTTGAGCAATTACAATTTAACTCATACTGCATTCTGAAAAAAGGTGTGAATCGAAATTATCGTAAAACGCTAAAAATTGTTATAGTAAGTTAAGTTCTATTTACCCAGTTTAAACTTATAAACTACATAAATATAATTTTTGATACAAGATATCTAAATAACAAATGAACGACTACGTAATACCCTATATACTTTAAAATTTATTATACTCATTGAACTAGTATTTTTCACTATAAAACTTCAAGGCATTTAATATATGTATTTCTTAGAAAAATGAAGTAAATTTTGCCAATCTGTAGTTCTTAAATTTATTGGTTATTTCAGAGACCTTGAAGAATAACTGGAAAATGTTAATTAGTGATTCAGTTCACTATGAGTTCTATAAGTTCAGCTCCAGACTGACGACATCAATGTTCGTATATAGCATTAGGTTTCATTAGTTATTGAGAACTGCCACCCATATATGTATAAGACCAATATATATATATATATATATATAATTTCTATGGCAAATTACCATATGTAGCAATTGACCTTTTTGCATATAAAAAATATTTTCTTTAATCAAACGCAACAACACAAGAATTAATCAATTAAAAAAGACAACGAGACGCACATTAAAATATAGTTGAAAATTAAAAATCCATTTCACAAACACTGTTTGTTTTTGTTGTTGCCACTTGGAGCGGTCATAAAAATGCTAAAAATTTGGCAAAGCTCGAAATGATAATGAATAACAGAACAGAACAGAATATAATAGAACAGATCAGAGCAAAGCTCCGATCTAAGTACGTGCAACAAGGCGTTGCATGATGGTTCTGCAACGTGCAACACATGTTGTGTAATTAACAACAGTCGGGAAAATGAAAATGATATTTAAACAAGCAACATTAAACAGCAGCCGACCAACAAATCTTACAAAACAGACAACATTCTTATCTATTCCCACACCGAAAATCAAAATACACTTACAGATTGAAGAATATAACTTCAATTTAAAATTCCTGGAAAGAATAGAAAGTATAAAATTTAAATTAACATGTATAAAAGACACTTGACTAGCTTTTATTTGCAACTTCAAATGGATTATGAAAACAAGATACCCTTTAATAAAAGTTAAACTTCGTTTATGGGAAACCTCAAGGGGCAGGACGTAAAATCCAATGATCAAACGCACTTGAGACATCGAATACAGTTGAAAATGAAAATCTATAGACGGATACAACTGATGCTGAGTCTAAGCATTTGAAGCATAGCAAACCATCCAACCACAATCTACAATCTAAAAACTAAAAACAATCTAATATCCGCTGGAGCAATTCGATCATCTTAATAATTAACGCATTTAGATCATTTAGACTCGACGGCAGCACGCGCTGCTATAAACTATGAATGTAAACTTTAGACCCGGTAATGAAACACAATTCAAAGGGTCTTCTCAGTAGTAGAACTAAATTTACGCTTTGAATTTACATTGATAAATTTTAAACCTACTCATGGTTATATTTAAACCGGGGATTAAAACCGAAACTCGAATTAAGGTTTTCGGTTATCGGTTATGCAAAATCTTGGAGTATCGGTTTTGTAACGGATATCGTTGTTTTTGGAAGTTTCAGTTTACAAAAAATAATGTTATCTGGATACTGGAATGGTCCAGCGTAATGTCGATTTTATTATGATTTTTCCTCTAAAGTCGTTCTGCATTTACATTTTTTTCATTTTCAAAATTTCAAAATTTTTGAATTTTTTAGAAATTTTACAGTGTTACCCCTTATCATTTTTCGAAAAATTCCGAAATTTTCGAATTTTTAAAATGAACAAAATTTAAATGCAGAACGAATTTAGAGGAAAAATCATGTACAATTTTACATTGCGCATGGAAATTGATTGACTTTTGACAATGTTATGGCAGATCAAAGATATCAAAGTTGCTCAGTAGCTGCGACGGCCAGAACCGAAATTAACCCTTATAAATGAATCGGTTACTCAAAGTTATTTCGGTTTAAAGAGTTTCGGTATATAATAGTAAATGTACTTACTATTTTTAAATAAAGAAAGAGCATTATCGTTCAGGCCCTTAACCTTTTATTTTTTGAGCATACAAAAATTATGAAATAATAATGAAATTACACTTTTCATTTTAAAATCATAAAATTACTTACACATATTTTTAAATAGTACTTGAAAAATATACTTTATTATAAATTGATTTTTTTATTATTTTTATTTTTTTTTTAACGGGTATATAAATTTAAAAACAAATCTCTGATACGTTGACAGTGTGTATAATTTTATTTTTTATTATATTCATGACTGTTCTTCTTAGCATGGCAAGGTGGGAATCGAACCAAGTTAAATGTTTATAATAAAAATGTAAAATATGAGTTTTTCTATGATGTTTAAGTAAATATGGAAATTTAAGAATTATTTCGCATATTTTTTACTTACATCAAGGAGTTAAATTAATTTTTTTTTGTAAATCAACATATAATTCATATGTAACAATTTGTAATTAATAAATTATAACCATTTATACAGTAGAATCACAGGGTCTCCCACAGTCGAGTGCGCTTGATTGTTGCCCTTCCTACCAGTTTGTTTAGTATTATATGCCAAAATAGATTCCTAACCTATGATGTTGCCACACAGCGATCGCATCGATTCGATTGCGGATGCGGCAAGTTCGAGTATCTTGCAGATGCAATCTCTTGGGTCTGGCCAACGAGTCCCAATAGATATATACAGACGATATTATGTGTATGGATATTTTACGATCATCTGTACACTGAAAATAAAGACCAACGTTTAAAATCAAGAACATTCATCTTAAATATTTTGTTCCTAAAATAATACAAATTTAATTAATCTAAAAAATCGCAGTTCTTAATATAAGAATAAATATCTTAAATTGTTAGAAAAATATAAATTTGTGATATTTTATATGAAACCAAAAGTGAACCCATGGCGCTCTGGTTAGAGTTCAGTTTTTAAGGCAGGCGCGGGTTCGAATCCCACTCTTGCCAAGGAAAATTATATATTAAAGAAATATTTATAAAAAAAACCGTGCCAGAAAAAATTTAAAAATATATTTATTAATAAATAAATAAACTAAAAATATATATATATCAAAATAAAATAGGAGTGATAAATTATAAATGTAAAACCCTTCCTTAATTTTTTTATGTTGTCTTGAGTATTTAAAATTGTTTGTTCTATAAATAAGAAATTTTTCTTATTTGAAATGTTCTTAATAATTAATAATTAATAATTAAATTAATTAAAAAATAAATTATAAATTTAAAACTCTTCCTTAATTTTTTTATGTTGTCTTGAGTATTTAAAACTGTTTAATCTATAAATAATAACTTATTCTTATTTGATATGATCTTAAAAATAAATAATTAAATTAATTAAAAAATAAATTATAAATTTAAAACCCTTCCTTATTTTTTTTATGTTCTCTTGAGTATTTAAAACTGTTTGGTCTTAAATTAAGAACTTACTCTTATTTGAAATGTTCTTAAAATCAAGATGTGTTTTCTAACTTTAAGAATTTAATGCTTTCGAAACATTTTTTAGACCAAAATTCTTAGTTCTGAGACCAATATCTTTATTTCAGAACCTTTTTTTAACAGTGTATGTATATTGTATCTGTATCTGTATCTGTGTTTATACAAATATATCTATAGATGATGCCTGTCAGACAGTGCGTCTGTTTATCTGTCCGTGCGTCCAACACGCGCTGTACTCTTAGTCATTTTTTGGGATGTGCCTATGTGAGTGTGTGTGTGTGTGTGTGTGTATATATGTTGTGCGTGCTTTGCTATGTTTATGTCTCTCTCTTATTTTTTTTTTTTTGGGTTGCCAAGACGCTTGATTAATAAATATTGATCCTGATTGAATGATGGAAAGCTTACGAAAACTTAAATGGCCATGCGAGTTGTGAATACACTCATACTGATACTCATTATTATTGTGGTATTCACATGTATTTAAAGAGAGAGCTCAGGTTTGTTTTTTGCAAGTTCGCTTGACAGCTGCTCAATCAAATCAAATCAAGTCAAATCAAATATTTGGGCTATCTAAACACAAACCTTTTTGACATTCACCCTCGGCATTCGGCATGTGATGGGATCTTTGCATCTCTGATGTCTAAATTTTCGAAAAATAAAAATAGAAAAATAGCAAAATCGAAAAAATCAAAGTCAATTACGTGCGCTGTCAATCAATGGCAGGAATCGAAATCGATGAAGATGAAAATGAAGATCGGGAACAGGTCCAAGAAGAAGAAAGTTGAAATGCGTAAGAGCATTTTTAGTGCGCAAGTTGCGTGGCCAAAATGACGAGTGCCGAGTATCTCAAAGATACATTTCCCTTAAGTGTATGGCATATATCATCCATTCAACTACATACATACATACATATGTACATCTCCACATATGTACATTAATTCTTCCCAGATGTCGATGCTGCCCATTGTGCGTTGACCCTGAGACAAAAAAAACGCCCACGCAATGCGCAAATATAAACTAATGTATATATAAATATCTATTCAATATACTATACATATATATGTCTCCCCATTCAGAGAGATGGAACTGAGAGAAAGTGTGTTGGCTATGCAAATTATGAGAACAATATGGCAAATACTTCAAAAGAATCACTTCTACATCGTGTACCCATCATACCCATTTCATAAGAATCTCATTGATGAGTTTATTATGATTTAAAGGTACTTCAATGGAAACCCATCTTATAAGTAAACATTGATGAGTTCATTATGATTATAAACCATCTATCTTTCAAATCTATTTTACCTTTTTTATCGTGTCATAACCTATTCTTTAATATATTCTCCATTGTGTTTTATATTTTTCAGTTATTAAATTAACATTCCATTAAATTTACTTTAATTATTTATCTCAAATATTTCTAATATTATCTTGAATTTTATAAAATTTATTTTGCCGACTTCATTCAAGAAATAATTGATGAGTTCATTATGATTATAAACCATCTATTTTATTTTTTTATCGTGTCAGTTTGAAATAATTTAATTACATTGCTAATCAAATAAAATATTTTATAATTTTAATTGAATTCTGTTGACGTTAAATAAATAAATAATATATCATTAGTGAGATAATCAATACACATTAATAAAGGATTATTATTCATTGCCCATTCATTGATCCTTTCTCCATCATTTTATATAATTTACAATTTTTAAATTAATTTTCTATTAAATTTACTTTAATTGTTTATCTAAAATATTCATCTAAATATATAAATAAATAAATAAGAATTCATAGATGAGTTCATTATGATTATAGCCCATATTTATTTCAAACCTATTTAAATTTTTTTATCATATTAATTTTTTTGCACCATTTTATATATATTAATCAAATAAAATATTTTCTAATTTTAATTGAATGCTAAATAATTTTTTGTCGACTTCTTTTAGTTGACGTTAAATAAATATATAAATAAGAATTCATTGATCAGTTAATTATGATTATGATTCTTATAAATCTATTTAACATTTTTTTATCTGGTCAGTTCTTAATGTATAATATTATATAATTTAATTCAATTGCTAATCAAATAAAATATTTTCTAATTTTATCTGAATGCTAATTAATTTTTTCTTCCGCTTCTTTCAGTAAACGTTAAATAAATAAATAAAATATCATTGGTGAAATAATCCATTTACATACATTGAATGAATGATTGGTATCAATAACCCATTCTTTTATCTTTTCTCCATTATTATTCATTCTTTCAGTGTATAAATTAACATTCTACTTTATTTGTTTATCTAAAATATTAATTTCCAAAATTATCTTGAATTTAAAAAAAACAATTATTTGCCGACTGCTCTCAGTTAAATAAATAAATAAATAAGAATTCATTGATGAGTTAATTATAATTGTATTTATGGGCATAAAAACCCGAATGCGTTATTCCACTGAGTAAAAAGCCGGCATCATAAAAAATTTATTTTAATATAATATAATAGAATAGAATAAATTAAAGTACATATTGTTCAACTGTTTCCTGAATGGAATCAAGGTTTTTCATGCTTTGAACTATGCGACTAATGATGCTGGATGAGAAATGGAAACGATGAAGATTCAAAATTAAAATTACTTGCGGTCAAACATTGGGCACTGGGAATTAAGTCAGGCCACAATTATGCTCTCAACTTTCAGAAATGCAGCTCCTACCTAAAGAGTCTAAAATTCTTCAATTGAAAACTTTGTTTTTTTATTCAATGAATCGCGAATGAGACATGCATATAATATGCAAATGTTTTAACTCAATATGAGAAGCCCTCAAGAAGGGATAAGAAGGAGGGAGTTACAAAAAAATGTTGTCTGTATATATTTCTCATTAATTCGTTGGTTCATTGATTCCGAAAACGAAATTGAATGCACTCATAAAAATTATGGAGTTGCATAAATACCAGGGCGTATTAGAAACGGCAACAGAAACAGCAACAGAAGAGCTGCCCAAAATGCATATACATATACATATATGTACATATGTATATGAATGTAAATGTAAATGTAAATAAATATGTGTATATATTCCTATATATTTCCACACATATATGTATATATACCACTATATAGACGTTGATTCCACGCTGCGTCAGCAGCACGAGCTCGAGCATTAAAGCAACTCTCCAGTTGCAGACGCACAGTGGGCAATTTTCATCTTCTAGTGAAACGAAATTTATAACTTGTAAAAATTTTAATATAAACTTTCATTGAGTATTTAATAATATTTTAAATAATTATTTATTAATTGTTATTTATTTTTATTTGTGTTTTTAATTTATTTTAATATATTTAATTGTTACTTATTATTGTTATGTATTTGGTTTATTTAATACACATATTTAATAAATATTTTCTACCATACCGAACATATCGGTCATAAAATAATTTATTTTTAACTAATTATATTTTTATTTGTCAAAATATCAACATTTATTTTAACAATTTTTTGGCCTAATCTCCACATTTACAAAAACAAAACAAAAAAAGGTTTACTGATACACTGTGAAAAAAGCTTCTAAAATCAAGAGTTTGGTCTCAGAACTAAGAGTTTTGGTCTAAAAAATACGTCGAGAACATAAAATTAAAGTTTGAAAGCAGATCTTGATTTTAAGAACATTTAAAATAAAACTAAGTTCTTATTTATAGACAAAACAGTTTTAAATACTCAAGACAACGAGAAAAAATGGAGACAGGTTTAAAATTTATAATATTGTTGTTTTAATTTGATAAATATAAAAATTTATTTGTTTGGTATGTTTATAAATATTCCTTTCATATGTTTTTCCTTGGCAAATATGAAAAATTTATATTCTAATAATTCAAGATTTTTATTCTTATATTAAGAACTGCGATTTATTAGATGAATATTCTTAGCATTAATAATTTGGTTTTATTTTAAGAACAAAATATGTAAGATGAATGTTTTTGATTTTAAAAGTTGATCTTTTTCTCAGTGTAGCTGTTTTAACAATAGCTTTTATTTGGAAAACTGATTAAATGTAGAAAATTCCTTAAAAAAAAGAATTTAAATTTTATTGAATTTTTAATTTATTTATTGTTTAATTTAATTTATCAATTGACTAAAGTTTATATTAACAAAGTTATTTAAATTTTGTTGAATTTTTAAGGTCTTCATATACAATTTTGTTAAGCAATATCAGACATATCTCCCACTGTGCGGTGAGTTAAGAAAACTAATGTGAGCCGCTTATTATGTCTGCTGTTCTATGGCCTATTGCATTTTGGCTTATTGCCTAAGTCTAAGCCTAAGCTCTTGTTTATGGTATAGAGAATGGGCTTATTTTAAGAATTGCACATGGTACTCGATTAATAGAAGATGCTGTCAATTGTCAATTGCAACACAACGATCAGCACTTGCCACTTGCGACTTGCCACTTGGCTGTGGCATCAATTGATCCTCGTAGGCGATAGACACAGCTGTTGCCAACATTTTGCAGCTGCCAAGACAACTCGAATTCCGGCTGAAAGAGAGAGACAGACAGAGTCGAGTTGAGTTTACACCTTCAGTTGCCTTGACCTATTGACATTACACATTTGAGGCGCATTTTAATTACGCGTTGAGCTCTTCGTGAGTTTCTTGCATAAGTCCAGAAATGGAATACAGGTAAGGGAACGAACAGGGGCAGGGGCAGGGCAATGGAAATGGGTAGTTGTCAGTTATCCGGTTGTAATTTCTAGTTACGGTAGCCCCAGCAAATTGTCATAATGATTTATAAACATGCAAAACAAGTCAAACTTGCTGTTAATCCGTTGCTCAACTATGAGATACCCATTGGTAGTTTATATGAAATTAATAGGAAAATTATAAAAAAATAACTATAATATTTAAATAAAAATATTTATCATATGTAAATAAAACAAATACAAATATTTATATATTTTGTGATTAGGTTTAGTTATTAAATTCTTCTTAATCTGATAAAACATATATAATGACAATAAGTTATAAGAAATTTTCATTTAAACTTAAATTAATATTAAATTAAATTTAATTTTTTTATATTTTTCCAGTTATGAATTCAAATTGTTTATAATATATTATAATATAATATATAATATAATATAATATACATATATTCTAGGTTTTCATTTAACTAGGCTTTCATTTCAATATGTAAATTAATTCGGGGCAGCCCTGATTTGTCTTTCGTCAATCAATAATATAACAAATAGAAATAATTTAATTTTTAAGTTTACATTTTATTTTTACAATTGCATTTAAAATTTGATTAATTATTTGTTATTCTGTCGACTGCTTTTAGTCGTCGTTAAATTATTAAATAAATGTAATTGTTGCGGTTTGAATATACCCTGTCTCATAACTTTAATACAGGGTGTAATTAATTTTTTAGAGTCAAAGAGCTACAGCGTAATTCATAGAATTGAAACTCACTATTTCTACCACTATATATCAACCACAATTGACCTTTGTCACATCAGAACAATAGCGTCGCCTAGATACTCAGTCCCCATCTCCATCCCCATCCCCATCTCCATCCCCATTTCAATCCCAATCCGAGGCACAGTCTCAGTCCCCAGACAGACGAAATTAATTATAGTCTTGTAAATTGTCTTGAACAAAATTATTAATTGATCGCAGATAAACGTTATGTGACAACAACAATGTTGTAATTTCTGAAAGAATTAAATGACATTTACAAAACTCTTCAAACTGGCGCCACTCGGAATGCTAAAAGTCACGTTGACAATATGATGATATTACGACTATATCGGGTTTTCCCTACTGCCTTCTGAATTTAAAGTTATTTCAATATTTAAATGGGAATTTTCTCATTTATAACAAGTTGGGTTTATCTAAAAGTAGTTTCACATAAATCAGTATGTATTAAGTAAAGATATTTTATATGTTAATAGGACTACAAAATTATCTAATACCTGAAATCGATAAAAGTATGCAATAAGTAATCTCATTAACACTCTCGGAAAAGTAAAGTATGCTATGCATTTTCTGAAAAAGTTTCTTCATCGTTTTCCAATGACAGTTGAAGTTTTTAAAGAATTTTCAGAAATTTCTAATATATAGAAAATTTATTCTTGGATTTCCCCATATTTTCTAATATATCTGTTTTTATACTTTACCCATTTAATTTATTCAAAGCTAGATTGTAGCATATTTATAGGAACTGTTTTGTAATTAAAATACAATTAAATTACACAAAAAAATATTTCAGCTTAAATTGAACTTAACTATGAAAGAGTGCTTTAAAATATCAAAAATACTCGAACGAGAACCGTATATTGTTTCCTATTTAAATCCTTCCATATTTTCATTTTTATTATACAAATTTAAATTAACTCCTAATCCGTTGGATTTAATTTTTTAATCAATAATAAAAGTTAAACTCAAAAATCGTTTGAACAACGTGATGTAAAATACATTTAAATTTCTTGACTATCAAAAATACTCGTACCAGCAACGTATCTTGTAATAATTATTATCAAATTTAAACTTTCTGTATTTTATTAAAAAAATTCTAAATAACTCCTAATCACCAACATTTAATTTGTAAATTGAAAATAAAAGTTAAACTCAAAAATCTTTTTAACAAAATGATGTACTACCAAAATGTAAAATACTTTTAAATTCCTTGACTACCCAAAAATACTTATCTTATCTTGTAATAATAATTTCAAAATTTAATCTTTTTATATATTAATTTTTATTATAAAAGTTCAAATTAAATCCTTGACTACCAAAAATACTCACAAAATTTAATATTTCTTTTGTATTTGTAATTTTATTATAAGAATTCAAATTAACTCAGATTACATAACTTTTGATTTTTAAATTGAAAATAAATGTTAAACTCAATATTAATTTTAAAAAAATGTATTATCAAAATGTAAAATACTTTTAAACTGCTTGACTACCAAAAATACTCGTACCAGGAACGTATCATCGAATAACAATTTAAAAATTAAATTTTTCTATATTTTTAATTTTATTATATAAATACAAATTATTAAATTGAAAATATATGTCAAACTCAATATTAATTTTAAAAAATTGATTACTAAAATGTAAAATACTTTTAAACTGCTTGACTACCAAAAATACTCGTACCAGGAACGTATCATCGAATAACAATTTCAAAATTAAATTTTTCTATATTTTTAATTTTAACATAAGTATAAATACAAATTACAAATTACAATTTTTAAATTGAAAATAAATGTTAAACTCAATATTAATTTAAAAAAAAAATTGATTACTAAAATGTAAAATACTTTTAAACTGCTTGACTACCAAAAATACTCGTACCAGGAACTTATCATCGAATAACAATTTCAAAATTAAATTTTTCTATATTTTTAATTTTATTATATAAATACAAATTATTAAATTGAAAATATATGTCAAACTCAATATTAATTTTAAAAAAAATGTATTACTAAAATATAAAATACTTTTGAATTGTTTGACTCATGCTAGTGTTGCATACGAAATTAAAGTAATTGGGAGTTTTGCAACACTACTTATTGACAGTTGTTATGCCGGCTAAAAGAACTAGTTGTTAGTAAACAAAAACCAGTTAGAAGCGAACGCACCCTCTGAGCAGTTGTTGGCCATGGACGACAGCGAGGAAACTTGTTACCCTGGCAACGAGAGCCAAAGCAAAGAGTCGAGCAAACAGAGGCAAAGGAAATCGAGAAAGGCAACTGGCGTCGTGGAACAGGATGAATTGCAGGATGCTCCATGCACTGCCAGCTTTTTTAGCTTATGCATTACGGGCCAAATCGTATCGGCCACATTTCCACTTGGCCCGGACAAGGAGTTCATATTCTGTCGCTACGAGCTGATTGCTGGCCCGGATTGGCAGTTGGCATCTGGGCCACAACACGGCCTCACCCAGATGTCGACCAACAAGAGTGGACACTTCAATGACAAGATTGTCTTCAACATGCCCATCGAGGTCACCTACAAGAGCACGAGTCCCTTTGGCTGTAAGTTCGTTAATTAATTTTGATATTAATTATTTATTAAATTCCCTTTACAGGGCCACAAATCCTGATCAGCGTCTTTGGCCAGAGCGGCGGCAGGGATGAGTCCTTGCTGGGCTATGCCCATGTCCATCTTCCGGTCCTTGGCAGTCGTCCACAGGGTGAACAGTCGTCCAGCCTAAATGAAGTGCCCATTCTGATGCCCAGGTGCCAAAATATGCTGGGTGACGTCACCAGTTGGTTGTTGCGTCGCCAGCCAGAGCTCAAGGATCCCAAAGTCCTCCTAGACAATCTGCAGAGCAAAGGTAAATTATTAAAATTGAATTATAAAAAAGTAAATTATAAACACAAACTAGATAACTTTTTATGAGATAATGTATTCTGGAAACAGGGATTAAAACCTTAACCGAAACCGTAACCTTTAACCGATAAAAACCGATTGAAATTTGTAACCGTAACTGAAACAGTAACCAAAAATATTATTTTCCACTGTACCGAAACCCATCAACCGAATCTCTTTAAACCGAAATAACCGTTTAGTAACCGATTCATTTATAAGGGTTGATTTCGGTTCTGGCCAACGCAGCGACTGATCAACTTTGAAAAATTTGAACTGCCATAACTTTGTCAAAATTCAATCAATTTCCATGCGCAATGTAAATTTGAGCATGATTTTATCTCTAAATTCGTTCTGCATTTTTGTTTTGTTCATTTTCAAAATTCGAACATTTCGAAATTTTTCGAAAAATGATAAGGGGTAACACTGTAAAATTTCTAAAAAATTCAAAAATTTTGAAATTTTTAAAATGAAAAATATTTAAATGCAGAACGAATTTAGAGGTAAAATCATACTCAAATTTACATTGCGCATGGAAATTGATTGATTTTTGACAAAGTTATGGCAGTTCAAAGTTATTAAAAATCTGTAAAATCCAAATAATCGAAATTTTCAATTCAAATGAACCAACATTATTTTTTGTAAACCGAAACCATACAGGTATTTTTAAACCAAAACTTACAAAGAACCGATAACCGTTACGAAACCGATACTCCAAGATTTTGCATAACCGATAACCGAAAACCTTAATTCGAGCATAACCGAAACCGTAACTGAAACCGATATTCATTTCGGTTTTAATCCCTGCTAGGAAAGCATAATTAGCAAATTTTAATTAGGAAAACCATTTTGGAAAGGTGAAAATTAGTAAAATTCAAAATAATAGTATTTTATTTAAATCGTTAAAAATAGATTTCAATCAAAAATATTTTAGTAAAACTCGAATTTAATTTAAAATATTTTTTATTTTGATTTTTGCACCTTTTCTACAACTGTATAATATTATGATTAAGTTAAACAAATGATCTAATAAGAAACCAGCACAAAATCAGATTTGTCTGAAATAAATTGAGTAGTTAAGGCAAAATTTAAATTGAAAATAAATAAAATTAATTTTTAAATTATTATTTAAAAGAAACTGCAACCCATATCTGATAAATCCAAGTTACTATTTTACATTTTTCTAATTTGTACTCTGAAAGCTTTTCTCATTTAAATTTCCAAATTTTTGATGGCTATTTTTTGTATTTTTTAATTATGTCCTCAGTTTTTTCGTTGTGTTTGTAAATTTACAAAAATATATTTGGAATTTACTGAGTCAATTCTCACCTGTTTTTTAAACAATATTCTAAATTGTTTCAGGCAAAATTTAAATTGAAAAGAAATAAAATTAATTTCTATATTATTATTTAAAGGAAACTGCAACCCATATCTGATAAATCCAAGTTACTCTTTTACATTTTTCTAATTTGTATGTTAAATGCTTTTCTCATTTAAATTTCCAAAATTTTGATAGCTTTTTTTTTTGTATTTTTTAATTATGTCCTCAGTTTTATCTTTGTGTTTGTAAATTTACAAAAATATTCGGAATTTAATGAGTCAATTCTCACCTGTTTTTTAAACAATATTCAAAATTGTTTCAGGTCTCTCCATGGAATCCTATGGCACGTTGGAGCTGCAGCTGGACACGATAATGAGAGGAGGACGTAAGCTGGGCTATAATTGGCATAACTGAATACCTTTAAAAGAGATCTGTGAATAAAACGTGAAATTCAAAAACAAGTGAAGCAAACTAGCATTTTTCCTAATCTAATTGGTCTACTAAAATAGTAGAGGGGAGTGATTGGTGGTTGCCTCAAACTTGACCATGACCAGAAGTGACGATAACACTAATCCGACGCAGCAATTGGGAAACAAATTGGAAATCCAGCTACTTTGGATTGGCCAAGTGCGTTCTAATTGGATTAGGGGGCAATTAGTCTAAGACGGACTGGACTCAAGTGTTTCCTAAAGCACCTCACATATAAAGGCAGTCCAATTGTTGGACATAAGGCATTCGCGTCCAGTCCGGCGCCAAGATTCAATTGCTATGGACAGCAAATTGTTGTGAATCGGAGTTGAGTTAAATCTTGATATTAAAAACATTTAAAGTACAAACAAAGTTGAAAATCTCAGTCAACTGTTGGGATAAACCACAGTTGAAGCCATGATCAGTCTAAATCAACCAATATATGCCCATCTTCGGGATGGACACAATCTCAGCCTGGCGGAGAGCGTTCCCCAGGAGATCATGCACATGGTGGATCCCTACTGGTATCAATGGCCTCCAATGGAGCCCATGTGGTTCGGCATCATTGGATTCATCATCGCCGTCTTGGGGTAATACATCAAAGTTATTTATTTTTAACAACTTTTAACTTACTATAATTATTTATTTATTTATTTCCCAGTGAATACTTAGAGATTTTTTAATTTTTATCATTCCTATTCACAAAGATTATAGATTCTTATTTTCTTATATTAACTTTTCCAATTTGTTTTTTAGTTTTCCTTGAAAATAAATATAATATTTTAGTGCTATTGAGTTAAATTCATTCATTTTATTAATTAACTTAACTCCGGTTCGAAAAAATTATATTTACTAAACAATTTTGTCCACTTTAAAAATCAGGGAAAAATTAAATCACAATTTATTTTTTTGCATTAATTAATTTTATCGACTTATTTTATTTTTATACATTTAACTGAATTAAACTTGGTTGTAAGTCTGGATAAAAATATTTATATTAAATATTCTAAAATAATATTAATATTCAATTACATAAATTTCATTTGAATTTATCGCTTCACGTTTTTATACTGTGACTAAAAAATCATATAAATCATATTTAAATAATTTTCATAGGTTAGATTCTTAAAGAAATTTTCAATTTTGTTTGCTAAACAATTCAGTCGACTTTAAAAATCAGTAAAAAATTAAAATTATTATCAATTTATGTTTTAAAAAATTTTATAGACTTTAAAAATCGTAATATTATTTTCATGCATTTAAATGAATCAAATTTGGTTGAAGGCTTAAATATTTTGGATATTTATTTATATTAAATATTATAAAATATTATTTATATTAAATATTCAAATATAATATTAATATTAATGCTAATATTTGTATGAAATCTTCTAAAATAATGTTTATATTAAATATTCGTATTTTATTCGTAAATAATATTTATATTAAATATTCTAAGATAATATTAATATTCCATATTCTAAAATAATATTTATATAAAATATTCAAATATAATATTTATAATATATATTTTAAAATAATATTTATATTATATATTCTAAAATAATATTTATCTTAAATATTAAAATATAACATTTATCTTAAATATTCTAAAATAATATTTATATTCCATATTCTAAAATAGTATTAAATATTCCATCTTTTCCGTATTCCTTTCAGAATGATGTCGCTGTCGGGTAACTTTATCGTGATGTATGTGTTTACCTCCTCGAAGGGTTTGCGAACACCATCCAACATGTTTGTGGTTAATTTGGCCTTCTCCGACTTCATGATGATGTTCACCATGTTTCCACCCGTCGTCCTAAATGGATTCTACGGCACTTGGATCATGGGTCCTTTTCTCTGTGAGCTTTATGGCTTGTTTGGTTCTCTGTTTGGCTGTGTGTCCATCTGGTCCATGACACTGATTGCCTATGATCGTTATTGTGTCATCGTCAAGGGCATGGCTCGAAAGCCTCTAACAGCCACATCAGCTTCAATCCGTCTCCTCATTGTTTGGCTCATTTGTGGAACTTGGGCTTTGTTGCCAATGTTTGGGTGGAATCGTTATGTTCCCGAGGGTAACATGACGGCATGTGGCACGGATTACTTTGCCAAGGATTGGTGGAATCGTTCCTACATCATTGTCTACTCCCTCTGGGTCTATCTCACTCCCCTGCTGACCATCATCTTCTCCTACTATCACATTCTCAAGGTAAACTAAAGTTCTTCTTTCAATAAGGGAATCTTTCTTTAATTAATCTTCCCAATCCTCAGGCTGTAACTGCCCACGAGAAGGCCATGCGAGAGCAGGCCAAGAAGATGAATGTCACCTCATTGCGCAACACGGAGGCAGAGAAGAGCAAGGCCATCGAAATTAAATTGGCCAAGGTTGCATTGACCACAATCTCATTGTGGTTCTTCGCTTGGACTCCCTATACAATCATCAACTATGCGGGCATCTTTGAGTCCATGCATCTATCGCCTCTTTCAACAATTTGTGGCTCCGTTTTCGCCAAAGCAAACGCTGTGTGCAATCCAATTGTTTATGGCTTAAGGTGAGTTGAACTTGGCTATAATAGCAATTATTTTCTTCAACTAATGTTAAGAATACCAAAATTGGGAAAAAAAAAAATACTAAAAAAAACTTGGGAAATTTAAATTATGAACAATTTAGTATGCAAAAATCAGGAAAATTCCGAAACCCAAAGTATTTTATTAAAAATATTATAAGAAAAAGAAAAAAAACTATCGGATTTAAAAATATACGAACTCCTAATTTTAATAATTCCCAATTCTTGATCTATGAATGCTTTCTTAGGAAATTTAAAAAAATTCGGAAATTTAAATTATGAACAAATTAGGATGCAAAATCAGGAAAATTCCGAAACCCAAAGTATTTTATTAAAAATATTATAAGAAAAAAAAAACTATCGGATTTAAAATGATACTAACTCCTAATTTTAATAAACTAGAAATTTCCTAATTCTTGAACTATGAATGCATTTTTATTTAAATTTCCTAGTTATTGCTTTCTTATTTTGCTTCCACTAAATTAAATTAATTTTCTTACCTTGTTTTCGTCATTCATACAAAATTATGAAATTTAAAAATTAGGAAGGAGGAAGGAAGAATAATTAAAAATATTTTAATAAACATGGCAAGACAAAATAATATCGGAGTTAAAAAGATACTTATTCCTAATTTTAATAAACTAGAATTTTCAGAATTCCTGAACTTTGAATGTTTTTATTTTTAATTTTCTAGTTATTGTTTTCTTATTTTGCTTCCACTAAATTTCTTTGATTTTGTAATTCATACGAAATTCGAAAACTTAAATATGGATGTTAAATATCACGAAAATACCGAAGTATTTTATTAAAAGTGGATTTATTATTTGAAAAAAAAAATACTCTCGGATTTAGAAAGATACTTATTCCTACTTATTTCTCAATTCGTGATCTTTTAATGTTTTTTTTATTTTTTTTTTTTATTTTCTAGTTATGGCTTTCTTATTTTGCTTCCACTAAATTTCTATAATTTCATTTCCTTGCTTTTGTAATTCATACAAAAATACTCAAAAATCGCATGAGTTACGATCTGAAAAATGATTTTCTTTTTATCTACTTGCCAGCCATCCAAAGTACAAGCAGGTGCTGAAGGAGAAGATGCCCTGTCTGGCCTGTGGCAAGGATGAGTTTGCCTCAGACTCCAGGACACAAGCCACCGCTGAGATTAGCGAATCTCAGGCCTAGAAAAATAAAAATAAATAAAAATGTACGACGACTGCAGCAGACGACGAGAATAATGAAGACGATGACTTGTGATTTTTTGGCACAGGAGCTGAGAGCTTTACAGGATTCTAATCTATACTACGAATAAATTAATATATTTTGCATACAAACATGAAAATCCAAAAAAAAAAAGATGGCATATAAAAATGTAAAAAAAAATCGAAGTTGAAAATAGAAAATGACATTAAACTGCAATTGATATAAAATCAAAAATCCGTTTTTTCCTTTTCGATACTAAAATAAGAGAGGATTGTATCAGCTGCTTTATAAAGCACATTGCCCCAAAGAGATTTACGCCTTTTATTAAAAAATTAACATTTCAAACAGTCACTGGTCGATGTCGAAATCAATGTCCTTCTCATTGTCGTTGTTTAATCCTGGTTCGATCGAGGGGAATTGAGGAAGATGATTAGCCATAGTAGGTGTTCAGGTCCAGGTCAATTAGTGTGCCATTGTTTCGACGATCCCTTAGCTCCTGAGTGTAGAGTGCATGTCCTTGCAGCAGGATAAAGTCGATGAGTCGCTTATTTGAACTCTGACGCAGTGCATCGGGATCAGTGCGTTTGCGTAGATAGTTAAAGCAGCAGGTTCTGACAAATAAAGATAAAATAAAAATTAAAGAAAGAAAAATTAAAAAAGTGGATTGCTTCCTGATACTCACCGGAAGTGCTTGGTTCCACAGGCGCTGGCACACTCCTTGCCACAGGAGTCGCATGGTATGGCATTGGAGCAAGCAAACCACATGAGGCATATGCCTGGCAAGAAACAACATTGATAATTTTAATTTATATTTAATTAAATAATTATTGTAAAATAAAAATTGTTGCGTTGAGAATCAAGAAAATAAATTATCAGAAAAACAAAAACTACAAGCTGTCGTAAAAAATGTCAAAAAACATTTAAAATAAAATAGAAAATGTGTTTAAAATTTTAAAAAAATTCAAAATTAATAAAGAATAATAGTAACAAACAAAATTCAATAATAAATATTATAAATCCTAAAATACCTGTTTACAAATACCTATGAATAAACAGAAAATATTCAAAAATTATAAATGTATACCACATACTAATATTTACAAAAAATATAAAGCTGTCGATAAAATAAAATAAATGTGCTTTTAAAAATTGCAAAATTTATAACAAATAATGGAAGTATATAAAATTTAATAATAAATAAAATATAAATAATCAGAAAGTATTTGCAAATTATAAATCTAACCCCTACTTTTGTTGCGCTGGGGATCAAGAAAATAAATAATAAAAATAACAAAAACTAAAAATTGTCAAAAACATTTAAAATAAAATAAAAAATATGCTTTATAAATTTAAAAAAAAAGATTACAAATTAATAACGAATTAAAAAAAAATATCAAAATTCATTTAAAATAAAATTAAATAAAATACTATTTTTGAAATTAAAAACAGTTTTCAAATTAGGTATTATAAAATTTGGAATATTAAACTTGAAAGTCAAAAAAATTAAAAAAAAAATAAATAAATAAAAGCATTCATAATATTTTTATTATACTTAAAGTCAACAAAAAAAAAAATAAATAAAAATAGTGACAAAGTGTACTTACATAATAGGATGATTTGGACATGCATTTTGTCGGAATCGTGTGAATCTTGGAAAATAAATGTCTTTCAGCAGCTTGTGATACGCATAGGAAGTCCTGTGATAAGCTGACTCGACTGATACAACAACTGAAAGGACTGAGCTAACAGTGTATCTGCTTTTATACATGTCCAAGGGAACCAAACAAACACACACACACACACACACATACAAACACACACACACCTACGAGGCAGTAAAATTCAAAGTGACCAGTGAAGCATGTTGCTGGCCAACGACTAAGGAGATTTATCCAAGTATGGATATGGACATGCAACGCATAATAAATAATCCTTACGCACACACACTCACACACACACACACACATAGTCAAACGCACAATTGCAACTTGCGCAACAAGTTTGTGTAGCATACTTTTCGAGGTTGCTCTTTATGTGTGTGTGTGTGTGTGTGTGTTATGGGTTAACCGCATTCAAAACAGTCTGCAACAGGTTATAAAAGTTTGAAATGGACATGCTTCGCATGTGAATGACATTAAAAATGACAGAATCATTCAACTGTGCTGAACTCAGACATGCGAAGTTATTATTAGAATATATTTGCATTTAAAAATCCACTATAGCATTTATATTAAAAATATAAGTAATGGAAATTTCAAATTTCCGTTTATTTACGATATACGTTATTTCGTATCGACAACTCTGCCGAGCTGGCAACGCCATCACGTAGAAGCAACTGCTGAGTGCGCTTAATCGATAAACGATACAACTTCGATAATTCTGCCGAGGTGGCAACACTGCCAATCAAAAGCAACAGCTGAGCGAGCACAAAAACAGCTGTTTTAATAACGCATCCAAATTTGAGCAGGAGAAAATTTAATATTTTCTTAGATAAATTAAACAATAATTGAATATGTGGGAACCGCCACGACTGAGTGCATCACTACGTGCCAAAACAGAACTCGAATCGGCGACGCATCGCTTCAATGGACTTGGAAATGGACGTTTCACACCTGCAGCGTCCACGACGACAAGTTTCTCTGAGTAAGCGGCTGTAATTATCACAACTGATGAAATTCCACTTATCTGTAATATGCATCTGTGTGTGTGTGTGTGTGTGCATGTGTTTATTTCAAAAGGAAAAGCGAACAGACCATAGGGAAACTGTTGGCACAATTGCCACTGGAAAAGCAGCCGGCATCAAAGGTGCAACTGCAAAAGCTGCGCAATCTTGTCCAGGAATGCATGGGATACGAGGAGCAGCCACAGGTGGTGGAACATGCGGCACTTTATCTGTTCTGGCTGCTGCTCGAGCAGCGTGTGCTGCTTGTGGCCACCACAAATCGATTGCATGCCATGTTTGGCAACACATTCGATAAAAAGAGCAATCAAATCCACAGCACAATCTTGGCCATAGCTGATGCACTGGAGGAGCACGAGTTGCAGGCCCTGAAACGTTGGATGCAGTCACAACGCAAAACGTACGATCGCCCGCTGTGGGGTGAACATATCCATATAAATTGCACTCCAGCCGAATGGCAGGACGTGAGTTTGCTGACGAATCTTTCTCCGGATGCTTTGCTCAAGAATCGCACTGTTAACAAGTTTACAATGAAACTCAAGTCCAATGGGACGTCAATGCTGCCCGCAGTACAGAGCACAGATGGCTATAAACTAAGCTCGGAGCTGGAGTCTCTGCTGACCATCTCCCAGCAAGTGGATGATGAGCAACTCTTAAATCGCGTGGGAGAAATACTTGCCTCCAAACGCAGCAGTGAGGATCTGCAGAATGAGCTCATGGAACTGCTGGGCTTTGAGCACTTTGAGTTGGTCATGCAACTGCTGCAGGATCGCATGAAGATCGCCCAGCAGCTGGAACAATATGCGACGAGATCACGTCGCGTCAAGCAGGTGAAACAGAAGCGAGAACAAGGAAACGTCGGAACAGAGAAGCGTCCAACTGTGGCCACCGCTGTCGTGGTGCAATCGGAGCAGGAGAAGCAACTGGGCAAGCTGCAGCGACGGGAGGAGAAGAAGCTGCAACGCATCCTGCGCAGCATCAAAGACAATGAGGAGGATGAAGAGGAGGCGGGTGGAGCAATCGCCATTTCAGCACAACAACTGCGAATGCAACATCAACGAAAGCTGCTGGAGGCGGCACAACGGGAACCGTTGCTGCTCTCCACCAAGGCGGAAAAAGCCGAGCACTCAACGTACACGGCGCCCATTCGTTATCCTTATGTGTTTGATAGCCAAATGGAAGCCAAACAGCATGCGGGATTCATTGGTGGCAGTCGAATTACATTACCGGACAATGCCCAACGCATCGACAGTAAACAGTGGGAGGAAGTGAAGATTCCAGCGAGTGAGCCGCCACCTTTGACAGTGGGCAATCAAAGGATTAAGATTTCTGAACTGGATGACATTGGTCAGATGGCGTTTGCCAACTGCAAAGAGTTGAATCGCATACAATCCGTGGTCTATCCCGTGGCCTATCACAGCAATGAGAACATGCTCGTCTGTGCGCCAACTGGAGCGGGTAAGACCAACGTGGCCATGCTGAGCATTGTCCACACCATACGCTGTCATCTGGAGCAGGGCGTCATCAACCGGGATCAGTTCAAGATTGTCTACATTGCGCCCATGAAAGCTTTGGCCTCGGAGATGGTTGAGAACTTCTCCAAGCGACTGAAATCTCTGCAGATTTTGGTGCGCGAATTGACGGGCGACATGCAGCTGACAAAGGCGGAGATGTCGGCCACACAGATCCTGGTCACCACACCAGAGAAGTGGGATGTGGTCACCAGAAAGGGTAAAACAATTAATCAATTAATTTGATCTAAGAATATTATTAATAACAAAATGAACATTCAGGGACCATAACTTTTATGAGGAATAAGCAAAAAATTCATATTTAAGGTTATTTAAAGACTTTTATTTTATAAATCAAATTTAATAATTATTTGTGATTTTAAAATTAAAAATAATTATTATTATTGATTTATATTTCTTCAGTTTTTTGAGAGTTTTTCATTTTATAAGACTAAGGTGATTTTTTTAAAAAATCTTAAAGACTTTTATTTTATTCCTACAAAATAGAAGTCTTTAAAGATTTAATTAAAGAATATCATTAAAAACTCTTTTATTATTTGAAAGCTTTTGAAAGTCTGTAAATATCTCCGCTAATATTTAAGATAGGCGTTTCAAAATTTCAACACCAGTTGTATCGATGAGTCTTTTAAATATATTAATCAGAAATAAAAGTTTTCCAAGACTTTTATCCAAAAAAAATCATCGAAAACTCTTATAAAAGACTGAAAAAATTAAAATAACAATAAACATTTATATTAAATTTTTTTAAATCCGAAATGATTATTTAATTTGTTTTATAAAATAAAATAAAGATTCAAAGTGATTTGTAAATTTAAAACAAAAATTTCAATTGTTAAAGTTGATATTATTGAATTTTTTATCAATAACAATTATTTTCAGTCCCTGTAAAAATTTAGTAAGAAATTAGGAAAATCGGAGAACAAAAATATTTAATTAAATATCACTTTATTTTTGTTCAAAAAATTAGAAACCCATTCATAATTATTTTAGTTGCCTTAAATTTTAAACTGATTTGATTTGGAAATTCTTAATCCAATCAATTATTGTATTTATCTTTATCTAACCAATTTTCTTCATTCCAGGCAGCGGAGATGTGGCGTTAATCAGTCTTGTGAAGCTGCTCATTATTGATGAAGTGCATCTGCTGCATGGAGAACGTGGTCCGGTTGTAGAGGCGCTGGTGGCGCGCACTTTGAGACTCGTCGAATCCTCGCAGTCCATGATACGCATTGTGGGATTGTCGGCAACGCTGCCCAACTACATTGACGTGGCGCACTTTTTGCGTGTGAATCCCATGAAGGGTCTGTTTTATTTCGACTCGCGTTTCCGTCCCGTTCCCTTGGACACGAACTTCGTTGGCATTAAATCGGTGAAGCCGCTGCAGCAGATTGCAGACATGGATCAATGTTGCTATCAGAAATGCCGGGAGATGGTTCAGCAGGGTCATCAGGTGATGGTCTTTGTCCATGCCCGCAATGCGACCGTGAGGACGGCGAATGTTATCCGGGAGTTGGCGCAACAGAACAACACAAGTGCCTGCTTCCTTCCGGCGGATAACAATGCACATGGCTTGGCCTGTCGTTCCATACAGAAGAGCAGGAACAAGCAGCTGGTTGAAATGTTCTCCTGCGGATTAGCAATGCATCATGCGGGCATGTTGCGTGCCGATCGTCAAATGGTCGAGAAATACTTTGTGGAAGGTCACATCACAGTCCTGGTTTGCACTGCAACCCTGGCCTGGGGCGTCAATTTGCCAGCGCACGCGGTAATCATCCGTGGTACGGATATCTATGATGCCAAGCATGGCAGCTTTGTGGATCTGGGCATACTGGATGTCCTGCAGATCTTTGGACGCGCTGGTCGTCCTCAGTTCGATAAGAGCGGTGTGGGCACCATCATCACCAGCTACGACAAGCTCAATCATTATCTCTCCCTGCTCACCAATCAATTTCCCATCGAATCCAACTTTGTCCAGTGCCTGGCGGATAATCTCAACGCTGAGATTGGACTGGGCACCATTTCCAATGTGGAGGAGGCCATCGAGTGGCTCAGCTATACGTAAGTACACTTTAATTTCCTTTAATTAAAACAATAATTGGTTCCACTATGAAGATAATTTACCAATATTACAAAAATATAGACAATAATCTAGGCATAAAATTTATGGAAACCAAAATGAGATTGAAAAAAAGGGGAAGAAAAAGTTAGGAAATCATTAGGGAATCATCACAAAAATTAGGAACAATTTTTTTCATCAATATTAGGAAGTAGAAACTTTGTTTGTAGAACTTACAGCTATTTAAATATTGGCTAAAGACTAATAAAACCAGAGATCTATTAGTTATCGATAAAAACAATAATTATGGGCATTGTTTAAAAATCTTAACATTAATTCAATCTGAAGAAAATTTTATTTTTATTTATTAATTTTTTTCATGTGTTTTTATTAGGGATTAAAACCGAAACGAAGACCGGTTTCAGTTACGATTTCGGCTATGCTCGAATTAAGGTTTTCGGTTATCGGAACCGGAGTATCGGTTTCGTGACGGTTATCGGTTTTTTGTAAGTTTCGGTTTAAAAATACCGGTATGGTTTCGGTTCACAAAACAAAATAAAAATAAAATAAAATCGGTTGACAAAAATAAGAAGCTTTATTCATTGTTTTCCATAAAAAAAACTTAATGCTCATTTAGTCTGGAAAATAATGTTATCTGGTTACTGGAATGGTCTAGTGTAATGTCGATTTTATTATAATTTGATCTCATATAAATTTGGTTCATTTGGTTTGAAAATTTCGTTTATTTTAATTTTACTGATTTTTAATAACTTCGAACTCTCATAACTTTGTCAAAACTCAATCAATTCTTATGCGCAATGTAAATTTGAGCATTATTTTATCTCTAAATTCGTTCTGCATTTAAATTTTGTTCATTTTGAAAACTTGAAATTTTTCGAAAAAATCAAAAAAGACAAAGGGGTAACACTGTAAATTTTCGAAAAAATTCGATTTTCTAAAAGTTTGAAAAATTAACAAAATTTAAATGCAGAACGGATTTGGAGGTAAAATCGTGCTCAAATTTATATGGCGCATGGAAATTGATTGACTTTTGACAAAGTTATGGCAGTTCAAAGTTGCTCAGTAGCTGCCCTTATAAATGAATCGGTTACTAAACGGTTATTTCGGTTTAAAGAGTTTCGATTTATGGGTTTCGGTACAACAGAAAACATTTTTTCGATTACTGTTTTAGTTACGGTTACAAATTTCAATCGGTTTTCACCGGTAAAAAGTTACGGTTTCGGTTAAGGTTTTAATCCCTGGTTTTTATAGTTTCTTTTTTTTTTGGGATTGGTGGAACTTAACCAATATATTAAACAGTAGTTGAAAAAAGTGCAAAAGCATAAATAATAAATAGTTTATTATAAAAAATCGTGAAAATTTTTTTTAAAAATAATTTGTATTTTTTTAAAAATTGAGCGACTTTCAGTAAACCTTTTTTATTTCGCCTTGTTTTAATTTTGTACTTTTAAGTATTTTTTCAAATTTTATTTTATCTACTTTTGTGTTTCTAAATATTTTAATTTTTGTTCTTAGTATTATTTCAAAATTGTTTGTAGGGCATGAACATTAAAATAATATTTAATTGTTAAATTGAATATTTTATATAATATCCCATAATTGCTTTGATTGATTTCTCCCTTAGCTATCTATTTGTCCGGATGCGAATCAATCCCCATGTTTATGGCATTGAGTACGCGGAGCTGCAGAAGGATCCCACCTTGGAGGCGCGTCGTCGGCAACTCATCATGTCCGCATCGATGAGTTTGGATAAGGCGAAGATGATGCGTTTCAATCAGCGCACGATGGACATGAATATAACTGACTTGGGACGCACTGCATCACATTTCTACATCAAATACGACACGGTGGAAACCTTCAACGAACTGATGAAGCCTTTCATGAACGAATCCGAGTTGCTGGCCATGATGTCGCAGGCGCAGGAATTCCAACAGCTCAAAGTCCGAGACGACGAGCTGGAGGAACTGGACGAACTGCGGGAATATTACTGCAAGCTCAAGGCATTTGGAGGCAGCGAGAATGTCTGCGGCAAGGTAAAAATTATTATTTAAATTACAGAATAAATTTAATCTCAGAAATTGATAATAAGAAATTTTATCTAGATAAATAAGAGTTCCTAATTTTATCCAAGAAAATACTTATATAATTCTAATACTTATAATTAATTTTTATTTCATATTTTGAATTTTATTTTTAAATACAAAATAATTCAATTTTTTTATTAAGTAAAGTAAAATTTAAAAGTAAATTTCTATGCAATATTATAATAATATAAACAAAAAGTTTTCACCTCTTGTGACTTTTAAATTAAAGTTAAAATATTTTTTTTTTGTAATTTTAAATGTAAATTAAAAATAGTTTTTTCGTCTCAATTTTTCGATTATTATTATTTTTTTTATTAAACATAACAAGGGATTAAAACCGTAATCGAAACCGTAACCTTTAACCGGTATTAACCGATTGAATTTTTAGCAATTTTTAAATTCAAATTGCAAATCAGTATTAATTTTTAAAAAAATATTTAAGAGATTATTTCGTCTCAATTTTAAGCTAATTATTTTGTTTAAACTTATAAGTTATTTTGATTTAAAATTAAAGTTAAAATAATATTTTATTGTAAAGTATTAATTTTTCAAAAATATTTTTTAGAGTTTATTTCATCTCAGTTTTTAGCTCATTATTTTTATTTTTTAAGCTTATAAGTTAAGTTATAAGTTATAAGTTTTATTGCAATTTTTAAATTCATCTTGAAAATAAGTATTATTTTTTAAGAAATATTTAAAAGATGATTTCGTCTCAGTTTTGAGTTCATTATTTTTCCACCTTTAATTCCTCTTTCTCTTTATTTGTACAGGTAATCTGATTAAAATTAAAATTATATTTTATTGCAATTCTAAAATATAAATTGAAAATAATTTGAAATTAATATAATATAATAAATTAATAATGTAATATAATAAATTAAAAATAAGTATTATTTTTTAAGAAATATTTAAAAGATGATTTTGTCTCTTAAAATTATATTTTATTGCAATTCTATAATATAAATTAAAAATAATTAGAAATTAATATAATATAATATAATAAATTAATAATAAGTATTATTTTTTAAGAAATATTTACGAGTATACTTCATATAAATTTTTCGCTCGCTATTTTTATTTTTTAATTTATTTATAACCCTAACGATCCTTCTATAATTTCTCTCTCTCTATCTCACGTTATTTTTTGCAGGTGAACATTCTGATACAGACGTACCTGTCCAATGGTTATGTGAAGTCCTTCTCCTTGAGCTCGGACATGTCGTATATTACCCAGAACATTGGCAGGATTGCCCGAGCTCTGTTCTCCATTGTGCTGAGACAGAACAATGCCATCTTGACGGGACGGATGCTGCAGCTGTGCAAGATGTTCGAGCGGAGGCAGTGGGATTACGATAGTCATCTGCGACAGTTCCCGGCGATCAATGCGGAGACGATTGACAAGTTGGAGCGACGGGGATTGAGCATCTATCGATTGAGGGACATGGAACAGCGGGAGCTGAAGGAATGGCTAAGAAGTGATCGCTATGCGGAGCTGGTGATCCGATCCGCTCAAGAGTTGCCCTTGCTGGAGGTGGAAGCGAGTCTGCAGCCGATAACGAGAACTGTTCTACGGATTACAATCAATATTTATCCCGATTTCACATGGAATGATCGTGTGCACGGCAAGACAAGTCAACATTTCTGGCTGTGGATTGAGGATCCCGAGTCCAACTACATTTACCACTCCGAGCTGTTCCAATTAAATAGGAAGAGTGTATTTAGTGGACAATCCCAGCAGCTGGTGATGACGATACCATTGAAGGAGCCACTGCCTCCACAGTATTATATACGTGTGACCAGCGACACTTGGCTGGGCAGCACCACATGTGTTCCTTTATCCTTTCAGCATCTGGTGCTGCCGGAACATCATCCACCATTGACGGAGTTGCTCCCATTGCGTCCACTGCCAGTGAGCAGCCTGCAGAATGAACTCTATGAGTCCCTCTACAAGTTCTCACACTTTAATCCCATCCAGACGCAAATCTTCCACTGTCTCTACCACACGGACAACAATGTGCTCCTGGGTGCACCCACAGGAAGTGGCAAGACAATCGTTGCCGAGATTGCCATCTTTCGTGCCATCAATCTGAATCCCAAGTGTAAGGTGGTTTATATTGCTCCACTCAAGGCGCTGGTCAAGGAGCGCATCTCGGATTGGCAGCAACGCTTCGAGAGATCCGCCCTGGGACTCAAAGTAGTCGAGCTGACGGGCGATGTTACTCCAGATATTCAGGCTATACGGGAATCCCAATTGATTGTGACCACGCCGGAGAAATGGGATGGCATCAGTCGGTCCTGGCAGACGCGGGAGTATGTGCAGCATGTATCCCTGATTGTCATCGATGAGATTCATCTGCTCGGCGAGGATCGTGGTCCTGTCATCGAAGTCATTGTCTCGAGAACGAATTTTATACGCTCCCACACGGGCAGATCCATCCGCATTGTAGGTCTGTCCACGGCACTGGCCAATGCACAGGATCTGGCCAATTGGTTGGGCATTCAGCGCATGGGATTGTATAATTTTAAGCCGTCGGTGCGTCCGGTGCCGCTGCAGGTGCACATCAATGGCTTCCCTGGTAAACACTACTGTCCTCGCATGGCCACCATGAATCGTCCCACGTTCCAGGCCATCCGAACTTATTCCCCCTGTGAACCCACCATTGTGTTTGTCTCCTCGAGGCGTCAGACGCGTCTCACAGCCCTGGATTTGATCACCTTCGTGGCGGGCGATGAGAATCCCAAGCAGTTCCTTCACATTGCCGAGCAGGAGATGGAGCTCATCCTACAGAACATACGAGATCAGAATCTTAAGTTCTGTCTGGCATTTGGCATTGGATTGCATCATGCCGGACTGCAGGAGCCGGATCGCAAGTGTGTCGAGGAGTTGTTCCTCAATCGAAAGATTCAGGTGCTTGTGGCGACTGCGACGCTGGCCTGGGGTGTCAATCTGCCTGCCCATCTGGTGGTCATCAAGGGAACCGAATACTTTGATGGCAAGGTGAAGAAATATGTGGATATGCCCATTACGGATGTCCTCCAGATGATGGGACGTGCGGGAAGACCACAATTCGACAACGAGGGCGTCGCTGTCGTCCTGGTTCATGATGAGAAGAAGAACTTTTACAAAAAGTTCCTCTACGATCCGTTCCCAGTGGAATCGAGTCTCTTAGGAGTCTTGCCGGAACACATCAATGCGGAGATCGTGGCGGGCACAGTGCAGACGAAGCAAGCTGCCTTGGATTACCTCACCTGGACGTACTTCTTCCGTCGGTTGTTGCGCAATCCGTCCTACTATCAGCTGGAGGGCGTGGAGCCGGAGAATGTGAATGCCTTCATGTCCAGCCTGGTGGGAAAGGTGATTTATGAATTAACTGGAGCTGCCTGCGTCGTGGAACGTGATGGCTGTCTAGTGCCCACATTTCTGGGCAGGATTAGCTCCTACTACTATCTGTCTTACCGCACAATGAAGCATTTCCTGGAGGATCTACAACCAGGCATGGATACAAAGCTGGTTCTCCTCGCCATCTGCGATTCCTACGAATTTGACCAGCAACCTGTGCGTCACAACGAAGATAAACATAACGAGGAGCTGGCGGAGATTTGTCGCTTCAGGCCAATCTCGGCCAGCTGGGATTCACCGTATACAAAGACATTCCTGCTGCTTCAGGCGCATTTCTCCCGCCTTGGATTGCCCAACTCGGATTATCTGACGGACACAAAGTCGGCGCTGGATAATGCAACACGAGTGATGCAGGCCATGGTGGATTACACGGCGGAACGGGGTTGGTTATCCACCAGTCTCGTTGTCCAACAGTTGATGCAGTGCGTCATCCAGGCGCGCTGGTTCGACGCCTGCGAATTCCTCACACTGCCTGGCGTTAATGAGAATAATGTTGATGTCTTCTTAAGCATACCACATGACAATCATGACTACTTGACACTGCCCGTTCTCAAGGAGCTGTGTAGAAAGGACTACGAGGTGCTGGCTGCTCCACTACGCGACGCCTTCGAGGAGCGCGAGATTGAGCAGATTTATAGGGTGAGTGGATAATATTATAAATATAACTCGGATACTTTACATACTTTCATATTCGTGCAATAAGACGGCCTTTTGCAAAATTTCACCTGTAAGTGTGTCAAATTGAGGTCAAAGGTCAGGGAATTGCTTTGTATGAAAAACTTTTTTGTTTCTTATGATATCTTAACTAAACTCACAGATTATATTTTTGGGACTGTCTTTTACATTCTGACTGAATTCAGTCAAAGTCGGATAACTATATCATATAGCTGCCATAGGAACAATCGGATGCAAATTAATCTTTAGTATGCAAAACTTTTTTGTTTCTTAAGATATTTCAACCAAAACTCATACTAGAGGTTAACATAACTAATTTTCTTTCCGAATTTCGAGAGAGATGTCGAAATCATAACTTCCTTCGATGCGAAGCAAAGTCAATGAATTTGTAAGGAAGATGATAATATTGTTCATAACACAACTGGTGATTTTGGATAGGATTTAAAAGAGAAATTTTAAGCCATTTTGAAAAGAAACCCAGATTTTAATATAATTTCAAAAGTAAATAACATTTTAAGTCTCAATGCTGAAGATTTGTCTGAACTTGAACTCGTCACAAATGAAAATATTATTAAATATAAATTTGATCCAATTACTTGAAAGAAGCTTTTCCGCTTACAAAATGGTTTTTGGAGAGACTTCAAAGACTCTCCATTAATAATTTAAAGAAAATTATGGTTGTATATTTTAATACAAGCTATCAGGAATAATTGTTAAACCTATACAATCTATATATGTATATAAAACTCACACAGAATAGATGAGATAATTTTATCGTGTTTTACAAAATTTCACCTGTAAGTGCGTCATATTGAGGTCAGAGGTCATGGAATTGCTTTGTATGAACAACTTTTTTGTTTCTTAATAGCTATATACATATATATATAAGTATATTAGTTGGCATATATTATGCATATGCATTAAATGCAAATATGGAAAAACCAAATTTTAAATATGAATATCGTTTTCAACTCTATTTTTAACGAATTTACCTATTTTAATCTTTCAAAGATATGCAAAATCCGAGGTCTGAAAATAAATCATCATCTTGTATCCCTACTTAACAATCCCTTTCCACAGGTTATTCAAGATTTACCGGAGATTGCATTGCAAATATCTGTGGAGGGTCGTTATCTGGAGAATGAATACGCCAAACGACCGCTCTCAATTGTGGATGGTAGCATCGTGTGGACTCCACTGCATGCCAACGAGGATTATGTGCTCTGTGTGGATCTGCAGCGTCTCAATGTTGCCGGACAACGTCGAGGTGGAGGTGGAGGACAAAGCTATGGCATCCACTGTCCCAAGTATCCCAAGCCAAAGAACGAAGCTTGGTTCCTGACTCTCGGCTCGCAGTCCAGCGACGAGCTGTTGGCCATGAAGCGTCTGAGCTTGCGAGGAACTCGTTCCTCCAATCGCATATCATTTCAAGCGACGCCTCGTCGTGGACGTTTACAGCTCACGTTGTATTTAATGTCCGACTGTCTGATTGGCTTTGATCAACAGTACGATCTTCATTTTGAGATCATCGATGCCAAGGCATAAAAAAATAATAATGACAAAAAATAATTAATTAATAGATGCACAACATTTCATTCTTCAATCTGGAGGCTTCTTTAGTTCAATAGTAATTAGATTAATCGTAGTCTAACTGAAGTTTGCATGTGATCCCCCCAATCTAACATTTTTATATTGCAATCTGCGATCTGGAATTTGCAGGCACATCTATTATGTTAAGAATCCATATGTTGTAATAATGCCCATTAAAGTCAACAACTGAAATCTTTGTACCACAATTAAAACTATCAACTATTTGGACCTACCACAAATTGAAGTGAGGGTACGTGGAACGTGTTTTACATTTATTTTTAGACATTTTGAGATAAGATTCTAATTTGTAGACCCTGTAGTTGAAAAGTACAAAGGGTCTATTCGGTTTGTCGAAAGCGAAATGTGTGTTACAGGCAAATTAAGAATATATTTATATACATATATTCTCAATCACCATCAAAAGTCGAATTTATATATGCATAGGAGCTGGACACACCAAACTGTATTTATATACCTCTATATATATGAAACTCTGCAATAAGACGGCGCTTTGCAAAATTCCACCTGCAAGTGTGTCAAATTGAGGTCAAAGGTCAGGTAATTGCTTTGTATGAAAAACTTTTTTGTTTCTTAAGATATCCAAACCAAACTTACAGATTATGTGTTTGGGACTGTGTCTTACATTCATTACAAATTTGGTCGGATAACTGGATCTTATTGCTACCATAGGAACAATCGGATGCAAATTATCGTTTACAAACTTAAAATATTCTTAATTTACAGTCTTTTCAAGGACTCTAGCTTCAAATTATGATATTAATACATTTTTTTATTGTTTACGGATCTGTTCTAAATATTTCATCACGTTCGGCTAATTGATTGAAAGAATTTAACATATGACAGGGTTATAAAAAGAAGAAGAGAACACTGATGTTACATTCGCATCATTTACATAATTTGATATTTACCATAATTCGCATTTATGTTCAAGAATACCGGATTCTAAAATCATGAATATTCGCCTTAAATATTATATTTTTTTTAATAAGCCAAAAATAAGTGGTTTTTAAATTTTACATTCTATATCGAAGAATTTTTGGTCTTTAAAGTAAGATACTTTTCTTAAAACTACGAATTTTCCTCTAAAAATACGCAGAGAACAACAATTTTTATTTCATCAGTGTTCAGGGTCTGTGATAGTAGAGTTCGCCCGACTGTTCTGTTAATGTATAGATTAAATTAGATTAAATACTTACTTTTCACATGACATATTATACATACAAAGTTGCTTTACACTCTTCGTGCCATGAAAGAGCAAGTGCCAATTATGAAATACACGTTATACGAACGAATGATATGAGGGAGAGTATAAAGTGCGATGTCAGTGAATCGAAGGCAGTCAGACGAGTTTTAGACTTGATCGCGTTAAAATGTTCTCTCTAATTGTGTTGGGCCTCTCGCTGTTGGCATTGGCCTGGTATTATCTGAAACACCATTATTCATACTGGGAGCGTATTGGTTTTCCATATGATAAGAGTGCTTGTATTCCATTTGGATGTCTCGCCAGCGTTTGGAGAATGGAGAAGGCCATGGGCATGGCCGTCTACGATGTCTATTTGAAGAGCAAGGAACGTTTCCTGGGCACCTATTTACTCTTCCGTCCGGCTGTCTTGATCCGTGATGCCGAATTGGCCCGACGTGTTTTGGCCCAGGATTTCGCCAGTTTTCACGATCGTGGTGTTTATGTTGATGAGGAGAAGAATCCGCTGTCGGCAAATCTCTTTTCACTCCCTGGCCAGAGTTGGCGCTCCATGAGACAAAAGCTCTCGCCGTGCTTTACCTCCGGAAAACTAAAGGGCATGTACAGCACCTCTGAGGATATTGGCAATAAAATGTTGGGGCATCTGCACAAAGAGCTGCCGGAGCAGGGAGTCAAGGAAATCGATCTCAAGTCTGTGTTGTCAACCTATGCCATCGATATAATTGCATCCACCATTTTTGGACTCGAAATCAACAGTTACGAGCAGCCGGAAAATAAATTCAAAAAGATGGTCACCTTAGTTCGGAATAATTCGCGATTTAATGCACTTTTGGGCATGATGATATTCCTCGTTCCCGCGTAAGTACACTTTTCTGTGAGATTAAGATTTCTTATTAAATATTAAATTATTTTTATTTATTGTATTTATTTTTTTAATTTATATAATTTAGTTTATTTGTTTATTTATTAGTATTGGTCTTTATCAATTTATGATTATTTATTTCATTTATTTATTTTATATTGCATAATTAATCTTCTCTGAGAGATGGAAAGTCGTTTATAAAAATTAAATTATTATAATATATTTTATTTATTTATTTATAAACATTATTATTGCTTATTATATTTATTTATTGATTTATTATTAAGAAACTTCTGTTATTAGATCTATATCTATTGTTATTTATTGTATTTATTATTTCAAGTTTATATAATTGAGTTTATTTGTTTATTTATTAATATTTTTAATTTATTATTTTATTTTTCATTTATTTATTATATATTGCATTTGCATATATTGCATAAGTAATCGTCTCTGAGAGATTTAAAATCGTAAAAAATTATTATTTTTTTTTTATTTATTCACAAATTTTATTATTTTTTATTTTATTTATTTATTGATTTATTATTGAGAAGCTTCTGTAATTAATTTCTGTGAGATGAAAATATGCTTTTAAATATTTATTTATTGTTATTAATAATCATTGTATTTATTTTTTAAAATGAATTTAATTTTTTTTGTTTATTTTTAATATTTATCTTTATCAATTTATTATTATATATTTCATTTATTTATCATGTGTTGCATTTATTAATTCTCACAGTGTGCCAAGCTTCTATAAGAAATCTTCTCTGAATTATTATATAATTATTGTTATACATATTATTTATTTATTTATACATTTTATTATTATTCAATTATGAATTTAAAAGTTTCTGTATTTTATTTCGGTGAGATTAAGTTTTTGTATTACGTTTTTGAGAATACTCAAATCAGTGATTTAAAAAAATTTATTTTATTTTCGACATTTTTTCGATTCTTCCTAAATTTTGTAAGTTTTAAAATTCTTATCTCCTTTTAAGGACTCTAATTTCAGATAAGTATTTTATAATACTTTCTTCATTATCTTATTTTTTATTTATTTATTTATTTATTTATTAATGCACGTTCATATGTTCTACAAATTTCATAGCGAAAATTCATTGTAATTATTTTTTAAAATATTTATTTATTAATATTCATATTAATAAATTTTTTTGTTATTTATTTCATTTATTTATTATGTATTGCATTTTATATTTCTCCCAGTGTGTCAAGCTTATATTTATTGGTAATCTTCTGTGTATTATTAAATTATTGTTACATATTTTATTTGTTTATTTATAAATTTTATTAGTGTTTATTTTAATTATTTATTGATTTATTATTTCTGACAGTGTGAGAAGCTTCTGTAATTAATTTCTGTGAGATGCAGATTCGTTCTTCAAAATTAAATTCATATGATTCATTTACTAATTACTATTTATTTTATTTATTTACATATTCATTTGTATTTATTTATTTATTTATTTATTTGCTTATTTATTTATTTACTTATTTATATATTTATTTATTTATTTATTTATTTATTTATTTATTTATTTATTTATTTATTTATTTATTTATTTATTTATTTATTTATTTATTTATTTATTTATTTATTTATTTATTTATTTATTTATTTATTTATTTATTTATTTATTTATTTATTTATTTATTTATTTATTTATTTATTTATTTATTTATTTATTTATATATTTATTTATTTATTTCGTATAGTGTGCCAAAGTTTTTCTTCCGTTTCGGCTTACAGAATCCGGTCGGATTGGCCATGTTGGCCATTGTGAAGGAGACCATCGAGCATAGGGAGAAACATGGCATTGTGCGCAAGGACATGCTGCAGTTGCTCATGCAGCTGAGAAACAATGGCAGCATCGATGAAGACGACACTAAGATCTGGAGCATGAAGACCACAAGCGACGGTAGGAATCTTATTAAATGAATTGCAATTAATTAATCTTTAAAATTAAAGTCAATTCTTTTTAAACTCCCATTTAAATCATTTTTATTCCCTTCAGGTCGCTTGGAGAGCATTTCTATGGAAACAATTACCGCCCAGGCTTTCATCTTTTATATTGCCGGACAGGAGACAACGGGATCAACGGCTGCATTCACAATTTATGAGCTTGCCCAGCATCCGGAGCATCTGAAGCGACTGCAGGATGAGGTGGATGATACACTGAAGCAACACAATGGGCAGATTACCTACGATGTGCTAAAAAGGATGGAATTCCTTGAATTGTGCATACAGGAAACATTACGCAAATATCCTGGCTTGCCAATGCTAAACCGAGAGTGTACCCAGGACTTTACCATTCCCGACACCGACCACGTGATTAAGAAGGGCACTCCAGTTGTGATTTCCCTCTATGGAATACACCGCGATCCAGAGTACTTCCCCGATCCCGACAAATACGATCCCAATCGATTTGCCGAGGAGACAAAGAATTACAATCCCATTGCCTACATGCCTTTTGGAGAGGGACCCAGAATTTGTATTGCCCAGCGCATGGGTCGCATCAATTCCAAACTGGCCGTGGTCAAGATACTCCAGAACTTCAATATCGAAGTGATGAGCAAACGGGAGCCACAGTATGAAACCAGCGGAATTGCTCTCATGCCCAAGGATGGAGTCAAGGTGCGTCTGTCCAAGAGAATCCCCAAGAATTAAATCAATGAAAATTTAAGATGCTGAAAATTCAAGAAGATTAAATAGTTGACTGAATGGAAATTAACTAACAAAATATTTATAATTAATGAAAAATTAAAAAGAAAAAAATGTAAAACAATGAAAATTGACTGTGCTAAAAATTCAATTAGACAAAATCCTTTTAACTTAATGAAAATTTACCACAATTATAAAACATATTTAATTAAAAAAAAATTATTAAATTTGATTCAATGAAAGTTTACCAAAATTATGAAATCAATGAAAATTAACTATGCTGATTTGATTAGATAAAACTCAAATCAGATCAATTCATTATTACCAGAAAATGTGAAATGAATGAAAATTGACGATGCTGAAATTTGAATTAGTTAAAATCCAATTGACTAAATTGAAATTTAACAACAAATAACGTAAAAATAATGAAAATTTACAAACAAAAAAAATGTATAATTAATGAAAATTGACTACGCTAATAATTCAATTAGTTAAAACCCTTTTAACTTAATTAAAACTTAACACAATTGTAAAATAGATTCAATGAAAATTTAGAATACCTAAAGTCACTTTAACTTTCATAAAAATTGCCAAAAATTTTGATTCAATGAAAGTTTAACAAAATTATGAAATCGATGAAAATTGACTACGCTAAAAACTTTGATTAGATAAAATCCCCTTGGATCAATGCAAATTTACCAAAAAATGTGAAATCAATGTTGACTATGTTGACTATGTTGAAAATTAGATTAGATAAGATGTATTAATATACTAACTAGTAGATAACTAACAGTAGTTAAGCCTTCTTATCACCGAAGCACAATTACTTTGGTTCTAGTCAGAAAATTGCTTGTTTATGATGAATATGAATATGAATATGAATGTGAATGTGAATATGAATAGAGTAAACGCTTTTTATTAAATGCTTGAGATTGTTGCACTTGTATTATCTCTGAATTAAGTCAGTATATATGTATATATATATATATAGAAGATTATAGATTAATAGATTGTAGAATAAAGTTACATATTTACAGGAACTGATGCATAGACTTATTAAATGGCTGCTCGTTTCATCGGGGAGATATTGGGGAATATCGGATAATGCCGGATTAATTATTCTCACGCTGTTCCAGTTGTTGTTGTTGTTGCAATTGTTGTTGTTCATTCTCGAGCATTTTCTGTTTGTTCTTTTGCCTGAAGATCTCCTTGCTGGCCTCCTTAATGGCCTCAAAGATCTTCGCCTGCGACATTATTTGCTTTTGTACATTCTCAACAGCGGGCTCTGCATTAATATCAATTAGATCGCTTAATCCTTCATTTAGATATTCATTATTATATGGCTTCTCATCGATATCGTTGCGTTTAATCAGCGAATAGGGCGGATATGAGGGATACGAGGTACGCTTTCGACCACACCCTAAAAATAATAATAAAATAATAATAATGCATTATTTTAGAGATCGATTCATTTTCATTCATTAAAATTTAACAATTAAATTAAATTAAATTATATTAAATTAATAATTAATTTAAATTAAAAACTGAAACCAATAATGGATTATTTTAGAGACCGATTCATTTTCATTCATTAAAATTTAACAATTAAATTAAATTATATTAAACTAATAATTAATTTAAATTAAAAACTGAAACCAAAAATATGTTAAAAATGAATAATTGATCCAACATTTGTTGCAAGGATTGGGAAATACCCAGAAAAACCCAATCAGATCAATATAAAAATATTAAAAATTTAAAAAAAATAATTAACTTAATTAAAATAATTAAAATGTCGTTATTCTTGAATTTGAAATTATTGAACTAATTTTCGGAGTCACATAAAACGGCAGCCATATATTAATTTTCAGCAAAATGTGTAATTATTGTTTTTTAACTTATTTCTTACAATATAAATTAAATTCAATAAATTTGAAATATTTTTAAATCTCTCAAGAAATGCAACCAGAGAATGATTGAGAAACACCGAAAATTATTATTGCTAAGCTTTTGGGTTTTTTGTAGAATTTTTAAAACTACCTGACAACGATAAAATTCTCAAATTACCTGTAAATGCATTGCAGAATGGGCGTTTCTCGTATTTCCATTGTATGACGCCGCTTAGTTTGTGCTGTTGAATAAAACAAACATAAAAGGGATATTCAAATAAATTTCTTTAGCATTTATCAATATAAAAAATATACCCTGTACATCGCGAATATATTTTTTATTGCATATTTTTATGCTGAGGGGCAAATGTTTGTAGACATTAATTAAAATTAATCATATCTCGGTTATATCCTTTCAAATATTACCCGGAACTGGTTCTTTAGGTTCGCCAGGACGAACTCTATCGATTGCCATCAAAAAATTATAGAATCATAAATTGATAAATTTCGGTAAAATTTTGGTCAGAAACTGGTCCAAAAACACAAAATCCTGGATAACTTGAAAACGAACAGGACGTTATGGATGTCCTTTTCACAGTTGATAGTGCTAGCTTAGACGCTTTTTTTGACATATATTTTGACAGGATCTAAAATGTAATTTCTAAGTTATGGCTTATTTTAATATTTATTTTTTTATACACAAATGTCCATATATTTCCGCTCCTGCAAGGACCTTCGTCCTTAAAAGTTTATTTTCAGATTCGGCCACATTAGCCCTATCTGTATGCAAAAGGACATCATCCTAGTCCTTCAAATAGCTGAGCTAAGGCTTATTTTGTGATTTCAGGACTATTTTTATGAGCAACCCCCTGTAAAAAATGTGCCAAGTAAAAATATGTTTTTCCTTGCATACTTTTAGGCATGTGCATAACATTTCTTAAATAAAAATCATAGCATACTTTTACTCTGTATCAGATATGCAAAAGAGCTCAAAATACATTGCATACTTTTGTGCAGAACGATTTATTTACATTAAATATAAATTGTTGCATACTTTTGTGCTGCTGCACAGAGTGAATATTTAATTTATATTGCATACCCTTGGGCATGCCTGTAAAAGTGTATATTCAAAATATTTGCAATAGATGGCTGCTGATTATTGAAAACATAATTTATATAGCATACTTTCGTGCTGAGAGATAAATTCAAAGCTCAAGGTTTCTCCGCTAGATGGCGCCTCTTTAAGCGTTAACGAACTTTTAAATAATTCTTTAACAATAATCAGTGAACACTTGGTGATATCTATTTATTACAATAAAATAGGGACACATTTATAAACTACACTTATATTAGATATATGTAAGTATTTTTCAGTAATTTATTTATCGCACATTTACTCACATTAACTTCATTGTTTTCGGTCTCTAATGATGCATTGGTAAAAAATACACATAGGAAAAGCACTGCCAAACATAGAGAAAATTCCAGAGTGGTTTTCATTTTGAACAATATTGTTGATTCGGTTAGATTTAACTGAAACTGAAACTAAGACGGAGACTGAGATTCGCCGCTTGATGCCTGCACCGTTTAACGCTTCAGTGGCAATTGAATGAAAATCGCGGTCCTCGGTCAACAAGTCGGCTACGCAATGTGAGACTTGTTCCTTTCAGGATATGACAGGACAACCCGCTGTTCAGCGAATGTATTTTGGTTGCCACTTAATAGCCTTTTGTGTTTTTCCCGACCTTACTCATACCCCTCCCCCGCAACCTTCACTACGTCTTTGCATTGACGTTTAACGTTTGGCCTTTGCCTTTATCAAGTTCTTAATAATTTAAGATTTAAGGAGCTAAAGATCATGCAATCTGTTCTGGCCTTATAAAGTAACTTTGTGTCTTTATTTGGCAAGAATAAAATTTTAAGAAACCCAAATAAGGAGGAAAAAAAGGAAGCTAGTTCTAGATTACATTCAGAGTATAAAACTAAAAAGAATTCTAGCTCATTAATATTGAAAAAGCGTAGCTTTATTTTTTCTAACGCCAGTTTAATTATTTTTTCAAATATAGTAATATATATTTTCTTGCTTTTTTTTGTGTGCTTTTCAATAGTAATATTTATAATTTGATGTTCCTAAAAATACAATACAATAGATTTAGTTTCTCTAAAGTGAGTTTAATTATTTTTTTTTCAAATATAGTAATTTATATTTATTTTTTTTTGTGCTTTTTAATAGTTATTTTTATAATTGAATATTCCTAAGAATACAATACAATACGAGTCTGTTTATGGTTCGACAAAATTTTACGTCTTTTGATGGATTATTTATTAGAGTATTTCTAGAACTAATACAAAATATTGGCCAGTAGTAGGATTATGTACAAATGCTGAACTCAAATATCTTCTTAAAGTTCTCCCGATTTTCGATAAAATATTTTCTTCAATTTTGTAGTACTAATTTTAGTTTTCAAACAACATTTTTCAAAGACTTCTTTTGGTATTCCTAAAATTATTTCTTTGAAATCTTATAGGAAAAACCCTTTCGTCTGTTGCCTATGAATATATACGGGTTAATGTATGTATAATGGGTTAATACCAGATTCGATACGATCTTTTAGTTATTAGCTTGGAGAAGAACAAAATTAATTTGGACAGTGTAAATGCAACGTCGACAGATTCTCGTGAGAGCAGCGAGAAGTCCATCTATTTTTAAAGACCCGAAACGAAAAGCAACTCGCAGACATGTATATATATGTTATATACGAGTCCGAGTACGATATAATCAGCGTTTCTTGTTCCTAAGTGTGCATTTTCCGAAAATTTTCTTCACGATTCCACAGGAATTTTCGGGCAAAACAACGGGCCATTTCGAAACGATTCTCGGTGGAAACGGAACACGATCGTCTCTGGGTCGGAAATTAATAAAGAAGAATTACAACAGACATCAGATAGACGGGCAATAAATAAACAATTACTGCAATTTGTATAAACAGAAAAAATAGAAAGAAAAAAAGTTAAAATACAGGCCAAAACAACAGAAAAAGTTGAGAAATATTTGTGGCACGCTTGATATTTGATTTTATTATCGTTGAATTGTTGATTTGTGAATCGAAACGGTGTCGGAATTTCAATCTCATTTCAACTTGTACTAAAATAGCATGTGAGTAATTAAGAATTCTATAACTTATACAATTTAATTGATGAACAGTAAACCGGAAAGAGTTGAGCACATTTTAGATAAATTTGTATCTAGCAGATACAAAAGTATCTGTAACTGTCTGCGACTATGTATCTATGAGTATCACACATTGCACATTCGAACTCGAGTGTTCTTCTTTATTTTATTTGATTTTTTGTTTTTTCTTTTTTTTTGTTGTTTGCTGGTAAAGTAAAAGCACTAAAAATACCTCAGCTATTTTCAGTTTTCGTCAGTTTTTTTTTTTTACTTTTGTCTCACTTTCGGGTTTGACAAGTTTCCAGTCCTGTTTCGGCTTTTCCTTTCACTTGTCGCCCACTCGGAATTGTCCGAATTTCCGACACATTGTTTATAAATAATTTAAAACAAAAATTGCGAACATATAAACACATTTCAACACGAGTGTCTGCTAATTACAACGAATACTCGTAAAGTCCAAAAGGTGATCGTAAAAAATAATTGCATGTGAGCACAGGAAAATTGTCTGCATTTCCACACGAACACGGAAAAACATGTCGACTGCATTTGAGCTTTGTTATGGCGTCGTCTTTTTATTTATAAATATGATAATTTATTTTATTTTTATTTTTTTTTTTATCCGATTCGATTCTCTCACTCTCCTATTTTTAGACAAAAGATGTCAGAGCCCACGGCCCAACAACAGCAACAGCAGCCACAGAATGGCAAGGAGCGTTCCAAGTCAACCGAGGAGAAAGAGATTCCCCGCGAACCGGCGTTGGTTTGCAAAGACATCAATGTAAGAATCCATCCTCCCTCTCTCTCTTTTTTTATACCGGGAATATATCATATTAGAGGGTATATTCATTGCAATATATGCAAAGTATAAAGTATATGCAATTGTTTACATAAATTAAAATTTGCATACATTCACTTATTTCGGGTTTCGCAAAAAAAAATATTTTCTCGGTTTTTTATTTTTATTTAATTTTTTTATTATTTTTTTTTAATTTTAATTATTTTCATATTATTTCTATTTTATTTCATTTTTATTTTATTTATATTTATTTATTTTTTTTTTTTATTAACTATTCACATAATTAAATTTATTTTCACGCAAACAAAAGTTTATTTAATACTCTCTAGATATCCTTAATTTTTGTAGTTGCTTACTGAGTTTTTTGAATCTTTAATAATATTAAATAATAATATAAATTGGGCTTAAATCTTTTTAAAATAAAAAACAGATATGTAAATTCATTTTTCTCTAAGCAATTATTTGATTTGATTCTTTTTTGTATTTTATTTCCTTTTATTTGTATTTTATTAACTATTCACATAAACAAATTTATTTTTACGCAAAAAATAAATTTTATTTAATACTTTCAAAGTTTTTTATATTTTTTTTAGTTGCTTATTAAGTTTATAGGACATTTAATAAAAATAAATAATAATATGCATTGGGCTTATTTTTTTTGTTTAAGCAATTAATTGATTGATTCGTTTTTTTTACTATTAGTTAATTATTTAAAATTATTGAAATCCTTTTGTTAAATAATAAAAGCTAAACATTTTTAAATGAAGTACCGGGTATCTTAAAGTCGGGCACTCAACTATATTTCTCTTACATGTAATTTTCTATTACTTTTCCTATATAATAGATGTACATTTTTCGATTTCTATTCACAGATAAAGACTGAATTGGAGTGTCTGGTGAAGCTGCTCGATGGCAAGATCTACAAAGAAGAGGAAGTTGCCATGGAGGAGCTGCATCAGTATTTGATCGAGGACGATGGCTCCTGGGCGCTGGGTGACAATTTCCTGGTGTTTGTGCAGCGCGTTCTACGCGATTCTCAGGCCTTCTCGCCGGACACACGGATACACATGATTCGCACATTGGCCTATGCCGCATTGAAGGATGATGTGATCATAATCCTGCATCAGGATCGCAGGGATCACACCTTGATGAACTTTGCACAGGACATTGATAAGCACACGCCCGAGGAGCAACAGGCTTGGGCCATGTTTGTAAGTACAAGAAATCCGCATCTAATTTAATCTAATCAAATCAGGGATTACATATAAGTGGTATTCATTTAAAAAAAACTAACCTGATAAATATTATCTGGATGAATAGATAAATAGAATAGATTTTGCTTGCGGTCTTCTGGAAACAGAATAAACTTTAATTTTAATTTTTATCATAAAAATAGGCAGGATTAAAAGCTTAACCGAAACCGTAACCTTTAACCGGTGAAAACCGATTAAAATTTGTAACTCTAGCTGAAACCGTAACCGAAAATAATTTTTCCGCTGTACCGAAACCCATAAACCGAAACTCTTTAAACCGTAATAACCGTTTAGTAACCGATTCATTGAAAAGGGTTAATTTCGGTTCTGGCCGGCGCAGCTACTGAGCTACTTTGATAACTTTGAACTGCCATAACTTTATCAAAAGTCAATCAATTTCCATGCGTAATGTGAATTTGAGCATGATTTTTCCTCCAAATTCGATCTGCATTTAAATTTTGTTCATTTTAAAAATTCGAAAATTTCGAAATTTTTAGAAAATTTACAGTGTTACCCCTTATCATTTTTCGAAAAATTTCAAAAATTTCGAATTTTCAAAATGAACAAAATTTAAATGCAGAACGAATTATGAGGAAAAATCATGCTCAAATTCACATTGCGCATGGAAATTGATTGAGTTTTGATAAAGTTATGGCAGTTTTTTTACAAAAATTTAAATCTAATTACTATATTATAATATTTTTATTCAGTTGAAAAAAAGTTTATAAGCATCAACAAATAATTTAATTAAATAATTTATATTTCCTGACAGACTTGCAATCTATTTGAGAATGTGGGACCCTCAGAGTGGCTTCTGTATATTTCGGAATGGGAATACAATGGTCAGACCATCTCGAATATAAGGGTTACAACCAAGGTGGCGGTACACTGCATCCTCTCCAGTTGCCCGCAGTTGAAGAACATTGGCTCGATGATCCTCTACAACATTGCGATCAAAGAAGTGAAGACGGTGGTAAGGATAGAAAACTTCTCTTCACACTTCTCTCAGTTAATGGATATACTTTTTAGGTATTTGATGATGTGGCTGTGGAGTTGGCCATGGCCATATTGCAGTTCTTCCAGAGCAGCCCCAATGAAGATCAGATCTTCCGCACACTGAAGGCGCTGGCACGTTTCCTCGAGGTATTTAACCATAATCGGTGACCCATATTCCAATTTTCCCATTGACAGCTGTCAACTCATGTGATTTTCATTTGTTTTTCCTTAGGTCTCGCCCGATGTTCAGATGATTATTCAAATGATTGGACCGCATCCAAAACAATTCGCTGGCAAAAGTGAACGTGTTGACGAGCTGATAAAAATCATCTCTCGCAAAGTGCCCGCCTAAGAGAGCGAGAGAGAGAGAGAGAGAGAGACGGCGAGTGTGTGTGGGAAAGAGAGAAATAATCATAATTTAAGAGTATAATCAATCATACATAGGCATATAATACACAATGTAGATCTTTCATTTTTGTAAAGCATTTTCGCGACACAATAAACATTTCTATTCTTTATTTCGATTTCTCTTCTAATTTTTCTGGGAACTAAATGGTAACGGGAATTTTCGTTATAATTATAAAAAAATATGCGAAAACATATTGACCATTTTAATAATTATTTTTAAAAAAATGTTGAACCCGTTTTTTAAATATATACATACAATATTAATAAATTGAATTATTATATATATAATTTTTTTAATTGGCAAAATAATTATTAAAATTCCATTTACTTTAAAGTCATAATTATGTTTAACTTAAATTAATATTTAATTATTGTTGTTAAATTATTTTTCAAATTGCTGAATAATTATTAAAATTCAATTTTTTTAAGGTCATAAGTATTTTTAACTTAAATCTTTTTTTTGAATTGAAATTTATTATAATATAATTTAATCTTTAATTAAAAATGTAAAAATTTGCATTTTTATTTTATTATTGTAATGAAAATTGAATTAATTATTTTTCTCTCTGTCGACAGCTTTTTGTCGACGTTAAATAAATAAATAAAAAAAATTTACTATTTTTATTGGAAATAAAATAAAAATAATTATAATTTCTGAAATGAATTATAAAAAAGTTACAAATTAAGATTTAACATGTACCTTTTATTTTAAAAATAAACAATTATAGTTAAATTAAAATATTTGAGTAAATATGTGAATATTGATTTAAAAAAAAATATTTTAATTTATCTGAATTCAAATATTATTGATAGTTACATACGATATAATTTGTAATTGTATATAATACAAATATTTTTGATTTCACTTTTTCAATAAAAGTAGCAGACTAGTTTCATTATGACTTTTAAATAAAAATTACAGTTTAATTATTATTTTTGATTTTTCATATAATTAAATACAAGCATTATTTTCTTGAAAAATAATAAAAATTGGAAAATAATTATTACATCGCATTTTAAATGTTTAAATAATATTTAAAACAAGTATAATTTTTTTGCAGTATAATTAAAATTGGAAAATTATTATTACATTGCATTTTAAATGTTTAAATAATAATTAAAAACAAGTATAATTTTTTTGCAGTATAATTAAAATTGGAAAATTATTATTACATCGCATTTTAAATGTTTAAATAATAATTAAAAACAAGTATTATTTTTTTGCAGCATAATTAAAATTGGAAAATAATTATTAAATCGCAATTTATATTTTAAAATATAAAACAGCATTAAAAATTTTCCCTTCACATCATGTTATCCCCGCAGCAGAGTTTAAGGAGTGGAAACCCATTTCCACCGTTGGCTCTAAGTTGGAGCCAATGCTTCTGGTTGGAGACGAACATTTCGGATGGCAGCTGAGTGTCCTGGGCACTCGCATCATCTGCGGATTAAATTTAAAAAAAGCGATGAGAATGTGTAAAATCCTTACCAGCCAAATTACTTACGCGTCTTCTTGTCGAACTTGGGGGAGTGTGTGATGGAAATGATGTCTTCCGGTTTGCGAAGTAGGATCTTGCCGACACCTTTGCACATGCGGAGCACCTCATGGTTACTCAGCTTGTCCAGCTGCTGCTCATCCAGCAGAGTACAGCTCAGAATCCACTCCCTGACATCATCAAAATCATTTAAAAGACGCAGTGCACCATTGACGCTGAATCGGATGCGTTTCTGGTAGATAAAATCCAACCACGCCTCGCAGATGAGCTTCAGTATGAGCTTGAGTATGACAATGTCCTTTGTGGCCCTTATGCTGGGCAGAAAGATCTCGTCCAGCACATAGCCCACATACAAGCTCTTCTCCTCGTCGTTGTAGACACTCCTCTGCCAATGGCTGGCGGCGGGAAAACAAAGTGTAAAGTTGGCCAAGCTCTGGATTCGGCAGACCGCTGACAATATTTGAACACATTCATCGGTAGTTTTCTGAAATTAAATTGAAAGTTTTGAGAGTGATTTAAGAATTCAATAATATTTATTTATGTTACTTATTAATTTGTATTTATGGATTTATTAATATATATATTTTGTTATTCATTTATTTAAAATAAATAATCAATAAATGTTACTTATTAATTTTTATTTATGGATTTTTTAATATATATACTTATATATTTATTTTTTAATTTTTTTTTTGTTTATTTGTTTATTTATAAACTTATTTAAATATTAACATTTAAATGCTGTACCCGACGTTACTCTTCATAGATTTGATCTGATCTGTTTCTGTTTGAAATAAGAAAATAATATGACAACGATGCGTATGCTTAATGCAATTGTATTTTGATATATGTACATAGAATTATAGAAAACACTTAACACTTTTAATATTTAGCTATCTATTTTCATGCTTTCAGTTTCAAACATAAATATATATATAATTTATTGTAATTAGTTAAATCAAATTTAATTTATTTCTGTTTGAAATAAGAGAATAATATGACAACGATGCGTATGATTAATGCAAATGTACTTTGAAAAAATAAATTTATAGAAATCACTTAACACTTTTAATTTTGTACTTCTTTTTTTATGTTTTTAGTATAAAAATTTAAAAATATATATAATTTATTTTAACTGTTAAATCAAATTTAATTTTTGCTATTATTATTTTGAATTTTTATATTACATTTTGTTAACTGCGCTCAGTTAATGTTATCTAAATAAATAAAAAATAAATAAAGTTGCTGTGTTTAAGTATGTATACCCTGTTCACTCTTATTGCTGTTTTATCTTGATTTATTTATTAATTAATTATTTATTCATTTATACTTTTATTAATTTTTTTATTAATTATTTTTCTTTTTTTATTCATAATTATTCATTTTGATAACTAGAAGTGACCTCACCTTGAGCAGATCTATGTTGTTGGTGGATTCAGTGATCAACTTGGTGCGTAATGCGACACACACCAACATCAATATATCACTCAAATCGGCAGTGAGTTTGGGCAGTTTAAAGATTGTAAAGACACTCAGACAGAGCTTCACATCGTGCTCCAGTATCTGAAAGAAACGATCCATTTTCCATTCGCAACACAGCAATTTTGCCTGTTCGGTGACCCAAAGACGCATCGAGTGCACGGAATGATCTGAAAAATAATTGTGAGAGCTACAGTGGAGTATATTCCACAGCAATATACCCGCTACACATATTTGGGATATTAAAGAACATAAAATAAATATCATATAATGTTAAATAAATTTAAACATTCCAAAAATATAAGAGTCTATAGTCAAAGGTAAAATACTTGCTTCGAATTAAAGGAAATTAAATAAATAATACGGCAAAAAATGTGTAGAGATTTTATTAAAATAGTTAGAAAGTTAGAGTTCAGTGTACTCGACACTAAGATACCCGCTACACATATTTGGTACAATAAAAATAAATAAAATAAATACTACACAAAAATAAGTAAACTTACATACTAAAAATGAAAGAATAACTCTCTAGTTAAAGGTGAGAAATCTTTGTTAAGAATTAAAGGAAATTAAAAAAAAATACGGAAAAAAGTGTAAAGATTTTGTTAAACATATCTGGAATATTAAAAAAAATAAAATAAATACCACACAAAATTAAATAAATTTAAATGCTAAAAATAAAAGGATAACTCTCTAGTCAAAGGTGCGAAATCTTTGTTAAGAATTAAAGGAAATTAAAAAAAAATACGGAAAAAAGTGTAAAGATTTTATAAAAATGGTGAGGACGTTGCAGTTAAGTGTACTCGACAGGAAGATACTCGCTACACATATCTTGAATAAATTTAAATATTAAAAAATAAATAAATAAAATAAATAAAATAAATAATAATACACAAATAATTCGAGAAAAAAATGTGTAGAGATTTTTTAAAACTATTAATATAGCTACAATTTAGTTTAATCGACAGTAAAATACCCGCTACACAATTTCTAAATGAATTAAAAATAAAATAAATAGTAAAGAAAATAAATTACCTAAGCACAAAGTTATTATACTCGAGTACCCTGTGGAACTTTCATTACTCACCCATCCTATGGAGTATGGGAATCTGCTCGGCAACCGGCAACAGGCTGGAGTTGTTGTGGACATCCGTGTTGGAGAAGTATTGATTACTCAGGTTAACCAGGTTGGAGAAGACACTGATCCAAACTGTTCCCGTAGGCGTGCCGTTTTCCTATCATGATATATTTAAATTAAAATATAATTTCCACTCGGAATAGCGTCTTACATTCTTGGGAGCATCGCGATATTGCTCGACGACCTGTTGAACGAGACGCTTAGGATTATTCGATGATATGAGAGTCAAGCGAAAGAGTTGATCCCAAATATTATTGCACATAAATCCGGTGAGGATTTCCCCAATGCCTCGCAATGTGGAGTAGACAGGCTCGGGAATATCTGAAGAATAGAAAATTATGTTATTTGATGTATAATATATTATAATAACCTTACCATTTAACATTCTGATGATAAAGCCAACAGCGTATGGAATCAATGTGGGTAAGATTATAACATGACATGGGAGTGTCTATCCACCAGAGGAGTATGTGATCCAGAATAATGCCAACATACGACCAGAGTAGACGCAATCCCCGCACAATATAAACATTCATATCGATCTCAGCTGCCTTACGATTGTCTGACGGGAGTTAAGATAAAGTAAAGACTTTTTTTTATTTGTCCAAAATTATTCATCTTAAATTTTGGACAAATAAAAAAAAGATTTTTGGAAAAAATACGCTACAATAACAAGGAAAGGTCCTATTTTAGTCATAATTATTTAAATCTATTTAAATTTAAAAATATATACAATATAAATTAGTTTTTAATTTTTATTTTAATATTTCCAAATATTAATTTAATTTAAATTTTAACCAACAATTGTTATATTTAAATTTTAAAATATATACAATATAAATTAGTTTTTAATTTTTATTTTAATAATTCCAAATATGAATTTAATTTCAATTTTAATTAAAAATAGTTATTTTTGAGTTTGATTATATAAGTTATTAATAAACAAAATAAAGGTCTTTTGGTATTTTTAAAAATTTTACGCTTTATAATTTTTCACGTTTGTTTAAAAAATACTACAAATAATCTTGCAATATAATATAATAATATATAATATTTAGGATCTTTAATATATATTTTTTTTAAAGAATGAATATTTATAAAATTTAGTTAGTTCAAAAAATGTTTGATAATTAAATTTTAATTGATAGATTTAAAACAGGTGAAAAATTAAAACTTTTAAATATTAAATATTGTCAATTTTTTTAGGTTTTTGATATATTTTATAATGTTAATCGTTTGTTGAAAAAATACTACAAATAATCCTGCAATATAATGTAATATTCAGGATTTTTAATATATTATTTTAATATTTGATCTTCCATATAAATGGTATATTGAATATTTTTTAAAATTTAGTTAGTTCAAAAAATATTTGATAACTATATTTTAATTAATAGATTTAAAGGTGTTAAATTAAGAGTTTTAAATATTAAATATTGTCAATTATTTAGTTTTTTGATACATTTTATAATGTTAATTTGATGAATATTTGATCTTCCATATAAGAGGTAAATTGAATATTTTTAAAATTTAGTTAGTTCAAGAAATATTTAATAAATAAATTTTAATTAATAGATTTAAAGGTGTTAAATTAAGAATGTTTATATATTAAATATTGTTCCTTTTTTATGTACAGCGCCCAAAGATTGTTTCCCAATTTATATTTTAAGTCTGTCCGAGGTTAGGATACTCACCAAATATAGTTGGACATATTTCCGTGGCCTTCGCTATGAGTTGGGCTATAAAAATGCGTTCCTTTTGGAGAAAACTCTCGGTGTGTTTGCAGCGCAGACTCTGATGATCTTGGCCTTCATCTGGAGGCTCCGCTCCAGCTTCGTTCAATGCATTGTAATCCTGGGCAGAATCACAATACGGTTGATAATCGCCGGCTGCAAATGAGATGTTGAGAGTGCGCAGTATCTCGAGGCTGGAGGATGTGGACTCCTCGTTATGCTGCTGCTGATGCTCTCGCCAGGCATCCTGCTCCCCCATGTTGAATAGTCCAAAGACCAAGTCCAGAGCATTCTGTTCCACCCTTGTTTGAGCCACATACTACAAATTGAATTAAGGAAGTCAAATTTAAATTAAGAACTAAACAGGAACTAACCTGGAGCACAAATCCAAAGTCAATGTTCTTCAGGGACATCAAGAGAGCTGGATACATGTTGCTGCAGACATTGGCGTGCATCTCCTCCTTGCACTTCCCACTCAACTTTGGCTCCATCTCCAGCTCCGTCTGTGCATCCTGCTCCCCTGGGAGCTGCGTCTGCTCCTGCATCAGCCTCTGATCCGGAGTAGGATTCACATTGCGGCAGCGATTGTAGAGTTGGGTAATGTGAAGAGCCCAGTTGAGCCACATCTCGGACTGCATCGACTTGCGCAGCAGGAGACTCAACTGCAAGTGGGCAGAGAAATAAATTATAATCTTAAGATAGACTCTTTAAAACAAAAGATATTTTTTTTATATGTCAATTTTATCGGCCTACAATAAATATTTAATGCATTTGAAAAAATAAAATAATTTCTTATCATTAAATTGAAGCAACAATTTGAAACTTATTTAATTTTTACAGGAAATATTAGATTTCATATTTAATTTGAATAAACATACATAGTTATATTTTCATTTCGTGTGATTATTTAAAAAAATAATAGAAAATGCTTAAATAATTTATGATAATTAAAACATAATCAAAAGCTAAAAATTCCACATTTTGTTGACTTTAAAAAATAAAAAGAACACTGAAGAAAAAAATATTGGTTTTTAACTGAACAAAAATACTGGAATTTCTGAAATTTTTTTAAAGAAAAAAAATAGTTACAAAAAATTACGGGACAATAAATAAAACAAAATTTATTACTATTACAAACTATAGTTTCTTAAATTTAGTTATATTTCTATTTGGCTTAAAAATAAATAACTAAATAAATTTAAAAAAAAAATAAACAAACAGCAAGAAAATATTTTTGTTTTTAATTTAAATAAAATATTGAAATAGCTTAAAAAATACCCGGTCTGAAAAGATATAATTACATAAATTATTGGTACTTTTATATCGCGTAATTGTTTGAATAAAATGATAAAATAATATAGCATAATTTATGTTAATTATGAAATCATAAATTATGATAAATATATTATTTTATCATTGTTTGGGACTTTAACTAAAATATTATATATCAAAATATAATGATAAAATAATATTGTATGATTCATATAATTAATCATAATGCTAAATTAAGCTCCTTAAGTATATCTAATATTTTTTATTAAACAATAAAAATAAAATAGAATAAAATATAAAAAAAATATTATTATGATTCAGAATTAAATCATAATCCAAAGTTAGGCTCCTTAAGCATATGTAACTTTTTCTATTAAACAATACAAATAAAATAGAATAAAATATTAAAAAATAAAGAGGAAATAAAGTGTTTTTTTTTTAAAAAAGTCATAATTTATGATATATTATTTTATTAATTTTTTAGTTAAAGTCTTAAAGTTAAGCTCCTTAAACATAAGCCATTTTTTTCTATTAATAAATAAAAATAAAATAAAATAAAATATAAAAGAAAAACAGGAAAAAAAATGTTTTATTTTTTTGGAAAATCCGGCTCAATTGCAGCCCTGGTAGTAATATTTATGGCACTCACTGTACGCTTGAGCACGAAAGTCAGCTGACAAAAGCGTCTATCGTTGAGTTCCATGATCAGATTGAACTTGCGCATGAGGAGAGCATTGTAGGGACTCCGTTTGATCTTCTTGGAGAGGGACTGGAAGTCGGCATTCTTGGTCTCATCCTTGAGGCTCCAATAGAGCTCCACCACATGCTCGCACTCCTCCAAAATGGTATCCTAAAAGGCATAACTATAGAATCCACAAGGGAACTCAAGAGATGCAACTCACATGTTCACTGAAAATAGCCGAGTTGACATCGATCACAATCCGCTTGGTGATGCGTCGCAGCTCCAGGCCAAGATTACCAATTTCCGCGAACGTGTGCATCGGCTGCGATTTGTTGCGGCAGTACCATTTTGGTGTTGTGCTCATTTTCGGAGTTGCCCTGTCTCTCCCTCTCACTCACTCGCCTTCACTCTCTGTCTCTCGCTCACACCAAGCCGGAACCAATCACCTGTGCCCCTCAGTAAATCGCTTTTTAATTATTTTGTGTCTCCCAAGCACGCATTCGCCTTTTCCTCTCGTCCTTTTTCCTTAGTTCCTGCGTTATCAAATGCTAATTTTTGCTAGCTGTTTAATCGATGCCAGGACGCAACCCCGCATCGCCTAGCAACGCACGCATCTTGCCACATGTGGCAGCCTTCTGACTAGGCCACCCAAAACCAGTGCCACCTTCCAGCCGAAACAGTATCTAGTCATTAAAGCAACATTGACAGACAATCATCAGTGCACCCTACGTGCCACCGAAAGGGTCCATCGGTTCATCAGCTAATCTTAATTTCGGATTCAAAGCCCCGAAATATACATAGTCTCTTAAGTAATTATTATTATAATAAAAGAAAAAAAAATCTTTTTGTAATCAAACTTGTACATAATTTTCCAAAAATTAAATATTTGTTATATTTTTTTGAAAAATAACAAAATTTAGAGTTCAAAACATTTAAAAATTGGAAAATCGGTTAAGTTTTTACAAAGTTATGCCAGTCAAGGGAATAAATTTTGATGCAGAATTTAATTGGAGGCCAAAAAATTAAAAAATTTCGAAGTTTCTGAATAAGTTTCAAGAAAAATAATCATTAGTGAAGAAATAACTAAATATTTTAAATAAATACAAATTTAATGCATAATCAAATTAGAGGCCAAAACATTACAAAATTTACGTTCCGCAAGGAAATCTTCTAAATTTTCCAAAAGTTATAAGACCTCAAAGTATTCAAAGATATGTTAAGGATATGGAAAAAAAAGTCGCAAGTATTGGAAAAAAAAGTAAATTTTTCAACTTAAAATGTTGATGCAAAATAAAATTAGATGCCAAAACATGATAAAATTCACATTCCGCATAGAAATCGGTTAAGTTTTCTGAAACATTGTTTTGAGGAAGGTATGGAAAAGTGGGCAGGGGTAGACAAAAAACTAAATTTTGTAAATAAATAATGTTTGGACATTCCGAAAGGAAATCAGTTAAGTTTTCAAAAAGTACTGAGAGCCAAAAGTTTTCAAAAATATGTTAAGGATATGGAAAAAAGTACCAAAAATTGGAAATAACGTGAATTTTTCAACTTACAAAATTAAGATACAGAATTAAAAAGACATTTCCTATAAAAACTGGTTAAAATTGAATATAGCTATAAGATATCAAAGGTACACAAATTATATCTTTTATTTTAAAATTTAGTACGATATATGTACATATTTCAAAATAAAAGATAATTTTCGGAGTAAACTCAAGAGTAATAATTTTAACAATGTAAAGGGTAGCAATCGAGTCTTATAGACTCTTAGATTGAATGTAGCGCATTTTGGACCCAAGCAGAGTTAATTTTCGGAGTAGTTTTCCCAGGATAGATGAGCAGTACCAAATGAGAGTTCAACGAGTAAATACAATAATCACGGCAAGTTTATTGATATATGTATGTGTGGCTATAGATAAGTTTGATTTGATTTTATATATATATATATGTATATATTATATATTTTGTGTAGTTTTTGTTTTTTTTATGAATAAACGAGCTGTAAATATTCAACACATTCTTCTCTCGCTTGTTTTTTGTGTGTTATATCGTTATCAACTATGCTTATTTCTCTCATTATCATCATCATCATAATCATCATCGTCATCATCTATACACATCAACATCTGGTTTTGTTTTGCTATCACATTGAATTGTTACATTTATAGTAGTAGTTGCTGCTGCTGCATTGTTGCCTGCTTAAAATCTTTAAAACATTCTTTAAATTTCATCTGAAACATATAGGTATACAATTGTATCTGTATCTTGTATCTTGTATCTGTGTATCTGTGGGTTATTCTTGTGTTCTCTTGTGTTGTATTGTGTTGTGTGGTGTACAAAACTAAATGTTAAACATTTGCTGAACATTAAACGAACTGATCCGTCATATAATAATAATAATAATAATAATCATTGCGCCTTTTCGTTTATACAAATTACATTTAAAATTGCTTTGCGCTTTTTTTGTAACTACTCACTAAAGTTTAGTGGCTGTTGCTTAGTTCCTTATTCTCTCTCTCTCTCTCTCTCGCTCTCTCTCTTACACTTTCTTTTAATCGCTCTCAATTCGCATTCTTCTTTTTTTTTTTGATTTTCTGTTGATTTTTCTTTACGATACTGCTTAAAATATAGAAATAATATGTGTATACATATAGGTATAATATATATGCTTCATCTGTTTCACGTAGTGTAAAATATATGTATAACGTATTTGTATATATATATATAGATTGATTTGTTTATATATATATTTATATCTGTATATAGCTTTTAAATGTCTATGCTTAGGCCTAATCCACGCTTCGTTTCGCTTCGCTTCGCTTAATCCTCTGTAGTAGTAGTATTTGTTGTTGTTGTAGTAGTAGTTGTAGTAGTAGTAGTATTATCCTGCAGCTCTTCAAGAGTTGGAATATCGTCTTGTAGTTTCAGCACTTGCAACCTTGGGTTATAGTGCCCGGCTAAATAATATGTATCATTGTTATCGTATATGGTTTGATATTGCTTCGAGTCGGCTCCAAACTTGTCAACGTAGCTAACAAACTGCAGCACCTCGCAACGATGTGAAATTGTCTGCACATCATTCTCATCCTCATGTGGCGATTCAAATAAAGCACCCTGTAAACAAAAATATTTATGAGTATTGTGTTTATGTCAGGGATTAAAGCCTTAACCGAAACCGAAACCGTAACCTTTAACCGATGAAAACCGATTGAAATTTGTAACCGTAAACTGTAATAACCGTTTAGTAACCGATTCATTTATAAGGGTTAATTTCGGTTCTGGCCGTTGCAGCTACTGAGCAACTTTGATAACTTTGAACTGCCTTTACTTTGTCAAAAGTCAATCAATTTCCATGCGGAATGTAAATTTGTGCATGTTTTTACCTCTTAATTCGTTCTGCATTTAAATTTTGTTAATTCGAAAATTTCGAAATTTTTAGAAAATTTACAGTGTTACCCCTTATCATTTTTCAAAAAATTTAAATTTAAATGCAGAACGAATTTAGAGGTAAAATCAAGATTAAATTTACATTCCGCATGAAAATTGATTGATTCTTGACAAAGTTATGTCGGTTCGAAGTTATTAAAAATCAGTAAAATCTAAATAATCAAAATTTTCAAACCAAATTTATATGGGATCAAATTATAATAAAATTTACATTACACTGGATCATTCCAGTAACCATATAACATTATTTTCCAGGTTTAAAAGAACAATAAGTCTTTTTTTATACAATGAAGCTTCTTATTTTTGTCAACCGAAAACCTTAATTTGTATTTTTTTCCGAACCGAAACCATACCGGTATTTTTAAGCCGAATTTTATAAAAAAAAAACCTATAACCATTACGAAACCGATACTCCAAGGTTTTCAAAACCGATAACCGAAAAACTTAATTCGAGCATAATTGAAACCGTAACTGAAACCGATATTCGATTCGGTTTTAATCCCTGATTTATATATTAATTAAATTAAATAAATAAATTTAAATATATTGTTGATTATTAATCATGTTTTACCGGATATTTGAGGCTTGGACAGCCCGTGGTCTCCTCCGGATGGTAGAACCACGCCACACGCACCACTCTATTGCCTGCGGTTGTCTCCCACATGGACTCGATGCGTCCAATGTAGGGACGATCCGGCCTACCCGTTGATAGAAATACTGCACAGTCCCCGACCTGTTAAACAAATTATAATTAATTCATTACATTAAATGCTATTGAATTTGTGTTGTTGTTAGTTACTTACCGTTATAGTCTCCTTGCCCCTTTTGATTGTTTTGTAGAATTGCTTTCTGGCACGCCCCTTGACGCCCGCCTTGCGGTAGGCGGTGCCAAACCAACCCCACAGCTGCCGCTCCGGCAGAAAGGCGGCAATCTTGCTGCTGCCCTTGGAGTTATTGTGCTCGACCAGATCGTCGCCCTTGACCTGGAATAGAGGAGACACAAAATTGTAGATTAGAAATTAATTGTATAATTAAAAAATATAATAATAAAGTTAAACAAATTCGTTAAAACATAATTCATCTATAAATTTGATTGATTATAAATTATAACAAAAATTAATAAATTATTTAATATGAATTTTATCTGTAAATCAACAAATAATATTCTTATTTATGATTTTAAAAATATGAAATAATATTAATAAATTTTAAACTTCTATCTATAAATAATATCATAATATTGTATTCAATTTTTATAATAAATTGAATGCTAAAATCTTTGACAACTAGATGATAAGTGATATACATTTCAGAATCAAATTATATTTGTCAATTCAATCAGTCAATAATTATAATTTCAGCATAAAAATTTAAATTTAATTATTAATTTACTTATTAATTGTTTAAGAATAAAATAAAAAAATGTAAACGTATTGATTATTAATGATAATGAAAATTAATATTATTTTATGGAATTTTATCTGTTAATTAACAAATAATTTTCTTATTTTTGAATTAAAAAATAGGAAAAAATATTGATAAACTTTTAATTTTTATTTATATATCATATAATAATATTATATTCAATATTTTTTATTATTTTTAATAAACATGACAAATAAAAATTGAATACTAACATCTTTGGAACAAGAAGTTAAGTGATATAAATTCCTGATTTAAATGATATTCAAATTCAAATTATTGTGATTTCAGGATAAAAATTTCAATTAAATTATAAATTTACTTTTTTGTTTTGATTAAGAATAAGAGTCAAAAATTAATTTATTTAATTTCAATATTAATAAACTTTGAACATTTATTTATATATTATTCAAGTTTTATAATAAAAATTTCAAATAAAAATTAAATTTAACATCTTTTAAACGAGAATGCTAACATGCTATAAGAGCCATGATCGAAAAAATATTTGTTAATTCAAATAATTGTAGTTTCAGAATACAAATTTAAATTAAATTATTAATTTATTTATATTTTATTTTGATGAAGAATAAGAGGTAGAATTAATTTATTTAAATGAATTGCAAAAATAGTATATCTGGGATTTTCTCATTTTAATTTTAGTTAAATTTTGTAAACTCGAAACTATTTTATTATATCTAGAATCCTTAAGCTACTAACTCTAGAGTCTAGATCTTACCTCATCGGATACCTCGGACATAAGGTTTGACGTGGTCTCCTCCTCCATGTCCAATTGCTCCGCCTTCACCTTAACTTCAACCTTGACACGTTGCGCTGAAGGTGCAACAGTTGCAAGTTCCTCTGCTGCTGCTGCTGGCAACTCTGGCTGCACTGCTTCCAGCGTCGTTGTCAAATATTCCTGAGCCGACGGTTCAGCCTCTTCGCTGGCATTCTTTCGATGATGCTTCTTATGCTTCTTACGCTTCTTGTGCTTGTGATGCTTCCGATTGCCATCATCCAGGCAGGTGCCATCTCCAGGTGTAGCCACCTCCCCGTCATCCTCGTTCTGGAAGCCATTAGACTCTGCAGATTGTCCAATACCATTTTGTGCCTTTGTCAGCTTCTTTAGGCTCTTCTTAAGTCGCTTCTTCTCGCTGCGCTGCGTAAACAGTTCCATGGTGGCGGCCAACGAGGTTGTGTTATCACTGCTCATGCTGAATCCATGATGACTGTGCGTCTCATCACCCGTTTGGGATGTGGTTGCCTGCTCCGGTGCGCTGCCTGCACCACTGTCGCCACTTCGCATCGCGCCACGTTTCTGTTTGCCTACAGAGTAAAGGGGATTATCGTTGTACTCTGTATCGTGGTCGTGGTCGGACGTGGGACGGGAACGGGAAAAATGGGGAAAACGAAAATAAACAACATAGATAAATAAAGAGATCACACACATAGAAAACATAGAGAGACAGTGTCGCAAAATAGGATGGAAAGTAGCTAATGAATCCACAATTTGTTCCAGCTTAAAAAGTAATTTAAAGATTCGGAAACAAATGTTGAATTCATTACCCTAGTTAATATGAAGACGATTAATGACTTTTGTCACTTCACTACTATTAAAATATTTAAATATAATGTACATTTTTGTTTTGCCATCAACTTATTATTTTAAAAACATAATTTAAGTTAGCATTGATATTTTAATTTTCGAAAGTCAAAAGAATGAAATGAAAACTAATAATTTATTTTGTAAAATACTTAAATACTAAATTTTCAATGCTAATTAAATTAAGTTTTCAATATAATTATTTTATGTGATTTTCACTAGCATTTAAAATAATAAATTTATTATTTTTAATTATAACAACATATTTTTTGCTTTGGTTTAAAAAAAATAATTAAATTTCAATGATTTAATTAGGAATTATAATAAAATATAGTTTCTAATATCAATAATCTTTGAAATTTTAACTTTTGGAATGTCAAAAAAATGAAATGAAAAGTAATAATTAATTTTGTAAAATACTTAAACGCCAAATTTTCAATGCTTATTAATTTAATTTTCCATATTATTAAGTTATGTGATTTTCATTAGCATTTAAAAAACGCAAATTATTATTTTTATAACTATATAATAATTATTTAACTATGAATGTTAATTAAATAAAGCTTTCATTATTATTAAATGCCAAATCAAAAAATTGCGTTACTTTTAATTTTGTTATAATATTTAAAAATCAATCCATTGTAATGTATTTTTTTAATGTTAGTGACGTGTTATTTCATTATCATTAATTTTTGCTTAGGGATAATAAAAAAGTAATGATAATTATAGGCACAACTGTGAAAGACATGGATGATTCTATCGCACCTGCAATGGGATAATTGCTGAGGAGCAGACGTATGTTTTTCAAGCGGATCCTGCCGCTGTCGCCGTCATCAAACTCCACGCTAACAAAGTCGTGTGGTGACGACGTTGTCACCGCTGCCGTGGCTGGTGCAGGTGCCTCCTCAGTTGCCTCCGACTCGATTGCACGACCTGGATAGAGGCATCTGTATTGTTGACTCCAATAAGCGCACAAACGCGTGCCCACAGGCACACTCTCCACACTCTTTGGCTCCATCTCGAGTATCTGGGAGAGAAGACAACATTAGAATATTTTTGTAAGAATTTCAAAAACTAAAACTTGGAATAAGAAATAAAAGGAAGACAAAAATTCAACTAAGAAAAAATAATTATAGCACAAATGATTAGGAAAAATTTTAAAAATCCTGATATTTTTTAATTAATATTTTTGAATTTGGATTGCCGTATTTTTTTCTATGCAATTTTTGCCTACCCAATTTAATTTATTCATTATTTTAATTTCATTATTTTGTTTCCTAATTGTTTTCATTTCTTTTAATTCAATAGAGTGAGTTAAAGGTGTCATAAATAAAGACCGAAAACGATCATAATGTTAAATATCCTTAAATTTGTTATTTAATATTTTTGAATTTGAATTGTCGTAATTTTTGTATACACAATTGTTGTCTACCTAATTTTATTTAATCATCATTAAAATTTCATAATTTCGGTATCCTAATTACAAGAAGTTTTCTATTTTTGTATTCCTAATTGACCTCCTTTAATTTTATTTCTCTTATTTCTTATAGGTGCCAAATAAAATCCGAAAACAACAAAAAATTTAAAAATTCCTAAATTTGATATTAAATATTTTTGAATTTGAATTGTCATAATTTTTGCCTATACAATTATTGTCTAACCAATTTTATTTAATCATTAATTTGATTTTATAATTTTGGTTTCTTAATTTCCTAACTAGAATTTTTCTAGTAATGTGTTCCTAATTGATTTCCCCTTATTTTATTTCTCTTCATTATCTGAAGATCTAGGAAACCCACCGTATCCTTGAGTATATCCTCGCGGGACATCACATGCGATTTGTTGCCCCGCTCGCCATCCAGCGTGATGGCATAGACATCTGGGGGACGCAGTGGTTTCATCACGCCCGCATAGAACAGTCCACCCATGTCGGTGAGGACACGTGTCTCATCCCGATACAGATGCTCGCTGGTCAACTGCAGTTCCGCATCAGCCGAGCTGAGTCGTCGCTTGGCTTCCGTCGCCTGTTGAGCATCTGCCGCGTTTGCTTTCAGTTTGCGCTCCTTGCGTGCTGCGGACTTTGTGCTGCCTGAGTGTGAGTGCTTGTGCGAGGAGCTGGAAGAATTGGAGGAGGTAATTGGTGCAGCAGCGACGGCGGCGTCCAGAGCACTCGGCTCCAAACGCACAAACGACGACGATGTGCTCGGCGAGCTGCTGCTCGGCAAGGTACTGGGCTCCTGTCCCTGTGTACTGGGCGGTGGCGGTGGAAACGAGTGCGTCTTCTCCGGGAAACGCAGAAAACTCGACGCTTGCAGATTTCCACTCGAGAATTTCGGGAATTTGTAATCCCGCAGAGGTGATGCAGTCCTGGTTAAATTAAAAAGAAATGTTTTTTAATTAAAATTTAAGTTATTCGTTCTTTCTTATCAATAAATTCAAAAATAATTCGAGTTTTTAAACAAAATAAAAATATGTTCAAAGTAATTATTAAATATCAAGTTATGGGTTTAAAAAAATTAATGATTTTTGGTTTAAATATATATAATTTCTTGCTGATTTTTATTAATAATTTAATAAATATTTTTAACTAAATAAAAAAATATACAAAATAATAATTAAATTTCAAATGTATTTGTAAATTTAAAAAAAAAATCAGGAAAACAGGAAAAAAAAGGTATTCTAAGATTTTTAGTTAGATACAAATTTAAGTTCAATTAAATATATAAATTAAAATTATAAATTAAAAATAAGAGTTATTTGTTTAATTATGTGCTAAATTTTAATATATTTAATTTTGTGAAAAATTAAAATATTTTAAAATTTATAAAGAGGTGTTTATTAAAAAAAAATATTTTCTGACTTTATATTTTGACTTTAAGCAATAAAAATTAGCTTTCTAAGTACAGAAAACGTAAGTTCTAAAAAATAACAATTATAAAAACTGAAAATAAGAGCTATTCTATGATTTTTTCTTAACAAGACATTTAAATTTAAATTAAATTATTATCGAGTAATTTTTCTTTTGTAGATCAAAAAATAAAAGTTGATTAGTTTTGTGAAAAATTTCAATATTTTTAATTTTGTGGTTAATAAAAATATGTTAAAGTGTTATGTATTTAAGTTTGTGCGAAAATTGTAATTGAAATATATTTAATCTTGAGATAAATAAAAATATTTTAAAAATTTTAAAGAGTTATTAACTTAATTTTGTGATAAAATTTAAGTATATAAAATCTTCTGATAAATTAAAATATTTTACAAATTATGAAGAGTTATTTATGTAATTGAGTAATAAAATTTTAATTCAAATGTATTTAATTTTGTGATAAATAAAAATATTTTAAAAATTTAAAGAGTTGATTATTTAATTTTGTGATAAAATTTAAATTTAAATATATAAAATCTTGTGATAAATTAAAATATTTTACAAATTATAAAGAGTTATTTATGTAATTGAGTGATAAAATTTAAATATAGGTGTATTTAATTTTGTGATAAATAAAAATATTAAAATAATTATAAAGAGTTATATATTTTTTGTGTATATTTTTGAGATTGATTTTAAAATTTAAAAAATATTTGAATCAACTCACCCGAGGACACTGGACAACGTGGAGCTGAGTGTCAGCTGCGGCTGATGGATGGGAGTGGATGATGTCTGTTGCATTGGCAGCGTCTGTTGCAATTGTTGCAATTGTTGCAATTGTTGCAGCTGCTTGGAGCACTTCTTCTTCTTCTTGTGCTTTGAAATCTCGTCGAGCTTTCGCTTCTTCTTGCGATACTGTCGCGTTATGTCCGCCAATCGCATCCGCATGCTGTTGTCCATGATGCTAAACACCTCCTGGCCAAATCTCTGAGCATAACTGGGATCCATGGTGTGCAGCGCGCTTCTCAGCTCCGACTGCAGTTCCTCATCCTGCAGTTCCGGCTCCTCCGGCTGCTGTTGTTGTTGTTGTTGTTGCTGTTGTCGACTTGTGCTGTGTCGTCGCTTCTTTTTGCTCTTCTTGCTGCATCGCGAGGATTTCCGACTGTCGCCGGCAACCAAATTGGACTTGGAATGTTTGTGCTTCTTCCGCTTCACGGGCGTCAATTCGCAAGGAGTTCCACCTGTGGATGCCGATGCGGACACGGATGCAGCTGCACTGGACGTCATGGGCAACTCAATGCCCTGCATCGAGGGAAATGTGGGAGAATTGAGAGTCGCTGGCGGCGCACAATCAAATGAACTGGAAGGCGGCGTCGGACTGCGCGATGTGGGCGTGGCAAAGAGACTGCTACCCTGCACCTCCTCCTCCTGTATGCGCTGCTCGGCCAAAGCACAGAGCAACTTCAAGCCACCCAGCGGCTCCGATTGCTCCAGCAGCGGAGTGGACTCCACCATATGAGCTGGCTCCGACATGGACATGGACATGGAAATGGGCATGGGCAAGGGATGTGGCGGCACCACAGCCTCACAGTGCTCCATGGGCTCCTGTTTGACCCGCAACAAGGGTGTGCTATTGGTGCTGATGTTGGAGAGCAGCACCAAGCCAGTTAGATCCTCAGGCGCCGTCTGTTGCGTGGGCATCTCCTCCAGCTGTGCTCCGACTGCTGCTCCTATTCCTACTCCTACTCCTACTCCTGCACTGGCACTGTAAATGTCACTGGGACTCGTTTGGGTATGGCACTCATTAGGTTGATTAACTTCACTGGCTGCTGATCCTTTGGTCAGCTCCAGCGGCAACTGGGATTCCTGCACTTCCTGCGTCGCTTTCAGCGGACACGAAGAGTTCTCATCCTCACTGCAGACGGGCGTATCCGTTTGTATATTCACATCCTGCATCTGGGGAGGCAACAACAACGAGTTGCCGCCTCCAGTCAATCTTGGAGGCGTCTGCGGCGTCAACGGTGCATGCAACTTATAGTTGAGCGCCGTCTCATCGCAATGTGTTGAGGTTTCTGCTGCTCCTAATCCTGATCCTGCTCCTGCTGCACTGCCTCCATGCATGGACAGATTGAGTAGTGTTGGCGTTGGCGTACTTGGCGCCGTCTGGAAGAGTATTTGATGTGGCGTCAACTGGGAGGCATTAGGTTCCATCGTTGCCGACGTGGGCGGCGTGGGCAGACGCATCAGATTCAGCGCCTGTTGTTCATTATCCCTTGACGCCTCCGGCAGCGCCAACGGCAGCGGCAAAGGTTGCGTCATCGCATAATCCTCCAGCTTTAGTGCTGACGGAGGAAGCAACAAGGAGTTCATGGGCAACGTGGATTTCGGCGTCTGTGGCGGCAAACTGAGAAATCTCGAGGAGCTGGAGGAACTCAGGCTGCTCAGACTGCTGCTCGTGCTGCTCGTGACACCAGCTCCGACTCCGACTCCAACTCCAGCTGTCGCCAGACTCAGATTAATGGTGGAATTTGTGGTGGTTGTGCTGCTCGTCTGTTGATTGCTGTGCCCACAAAGCGTTGAACTTCCCGTCGCCGTTGCCGCCGCCGCCAGATACAATTGCAATGTGGATGCATATGATGGTGTGGCGCCCAACGTGTTGTGGGCGCCCAACGTGGAGTGTGCACCCATCGAGGGAAAGATGAAATTCGACGATGGCTGCGACGTTGATCCGCCAGCTGACGTTGCCTGTGGAATATATGCCGAGGGCCAAACAAATGCTGCCGCCGCCGCCGCCTGCTGGAACGGATCTGTGGGCGTTAAGAGGGGAAAATTTGATATGCCTGACATCGAGATTCGAGTTTCGAGTTTCGGGTTTGCAATTCAGAATATTTGTGGTGGTTTTTTGTTTTTTAAATGGAATTGGGGGGGTGGGGGGGGGAAGAAAAGCGGAGTTATAAAAGCATGAATTAGTTTCGTTTCCAAATCAAGTTAACTTACGAATAATACAAATAGATTGAGAGATAAGCATTAGTTATGATCAGGGAACCGTCAAATAATAATTGCAATTTTCATTATTATTTTCCAATTATAAAAAATTATAATTATTTTTCCATTTTATTTAAAAATCGAAAATTATTAATTAAACTTGCTTAGAAAGTTCGAATTATTTTTACATTGGATTTAAAAATCGCAAACTATTAATTTAACTTTCGTATTTATTTAAATATTTATTAAATATAGGAAAAACAAGTGATATTTTTGAATTCTGAATTATAAATTGCAATTTTATCATTATTTTCCAATGTGATTAAATTATATTTATTTTTCCATTTTATTTAACAATCGAAAATTATTCATTAAACTTGCTTAGAATATTCGAATTATTTTTCATTGTATATTAAAATCGCAAACTATTAATTAAACTTCAGTATTTATTTAAGTCACTTATTGAAAAACAAGTGATATTTTTGAACTTTAAATTACAATTTTATCATTATTTTCCAATGTGATTAAATTATATTTATTTTCCCATTTTATTTAATAATCGCAAATTATTCATTAAACTTGCTTAGAAAATTATAATTATTTTTACATTTCATTTAAAAATCACAAACTATTAATTAAACTTCAGTATTTATTTAAGTCACTTACATATTGATAATATTTATTAAATAGAGGAAAAACATGTGATATTTTTGACTTATAAATTGCAATTTTATCATTATATTATTTTAAAATTTATATTATAAAATTGCAAGTTGGAGTTATGCGTGAATTTTTATTTTTAAAATCTAAAATATTAATAAAGTTTTCTTTAGTAATTTTCCTGAATTTTTTACATTTTACTGAAATAATAATTATTTTAGTTTTTTATATAACTTAAAGTTTATAAAAACACCAAAATTTTAAATTTATATAATAAAATTTCAATTTGAAATAATTCGTTAATTTTTATTTTTTTAAATCTAAAATATTAATAAAGTTTCTTTAGTAATTCTTTAGGACTTGTAAGATCCTTGATATAGGTTCCTTTTTGGACGCAACATGAATTTAAATTTGTGTAATGTTAGTTATACTACTTTTATCAAAAAAAATGATAAGTTTACTTTAATTTCATATTTTAATATTTGTTTATTGACGATTTTGACAAAAAAAAAAATTTAAATAAGTTTTACAATATGACTTTCAAATAAAAACTAAAGCTTAATTATTTGTCAAATTTTTAAATTAAAATTAAAAATAAGAAATATAAATATTTTAGCATATTTTCATCACATTGATGAAGCAACATTAATTTATATTTTAGCAATATTAGTTATACTACTTTTATCAAAAGAAATGATAACTTTACTTTAATTTCATATTTCAATATTTATTTATTGATGATTTTAATTAAAAAAAAAATTGCAAGATAAGTGATAAGTGACTTTCCAATAAAAACTGAAGTTTAATTATTATTTGGTAACTTTTAAATTAAAATTGGAAATGTTTATAGTACTTGTTTTAAAAGCTATGATAACTTAACTTTAATTTCTGATTTTGTCTTTGATTTATAAATAATTTAAGATAAGTGACTTTTAAATAAAACTGAAGTTGTATTTCTCTTTGGCAACTTTAAAATTAAAATTAAAAATATTTTAGCATATTTTAATTAATTTTAAAATTTCGTTTCGTAACTATTATTTTCGGTTCCTGACCATGACAGATGATTCATGAGAGTAATTGCGAATTTCATAGATGATCAAGAGACAGACAGAGAAATAGAAAGAAAGAAGAGAAGAGAGAGAGAGAAGTGAGACTTACCAAGCGCTGCTGGAGTCGCAGGGAGCAGCACCACCTGACCTCGACTGGCCTCTCGGGAGTATTGCAAACCCACCGTAGCGGGCGACATGGAAATCACTGATTCAATGGGCAATGCATCTACAAAACAAAAGCCAACAAAATCAACATAAATAAATAAATGCAAATCGAATTTGGAAGAAACAGGGAATAAAAGGCGGGACAAATAACTAGAAGTAGTAGAAGTAGAAGTAGAAGAAGCACATGCAAAATGCAATCATCAATCGCCACTCAACTCACTTGGATATTGCCAAAAAGTCGACGGTGCTCGATTGATCCCAGCTGCACTCAATGCCAATTCCTCGGCGGTTGTCGTTCCCGTTGTCATCAGATCTCCGTTGCCCGTGAAATACAGATTACCGCAACTGGTGGCACCTTTCAAATAGTGGAAAATAAATAAATATTAGTCAACAGTCTAATCACAAGTGATTTTCTATTTTAATTCACAGATAAGAGAATATGAAAATTGGAGAAAAAATTAAGAATATAAATCTAGCAAACTTGTAATTAATTTTTGATAATATTTTTATTTTTGTTTTCGTTTGATAAAAATATATAAAAAATTACAAGTAAAAATCAGAAAAACAAAATTGGTAAAAATTTCAATTCTGAAATTAAAATTAGAAAAATGCGATATTTAAAATATTAATACGGCTTAAAGTCATATTAATTAAGTCTTAAAAATAAGAGATTTGTTTCAAATCATCTAGAATCCATTGATTAAAAATATGAGATATATTTCAAATCATCTAGAATCAATGAGAATGTTTAATTAATGTTTAATTATGAAATTAAAAATAGGAAATATAGAAATACGATATTCTAAATATTTTATTGAGTTATAGAAATAATTAAAAATATATATAGAATAGAAAATATAGAAATATGATATTATAAATATTTTATTTTATCATATTGATTAAGTTATAGATAATAATAGAATAATTAAAAATATATATAAAAATAATATATAAATATTCTGTCATTACAATTTATTTAAATTCATCTGGAATCCATTGAGAATGTGTTGTATTGTATTTTCAGGAAAATTAAGATCCTAACAAGCGAAAATGATCAAACAATGAAATAAAAATGTATCTTATTAAGTGAAACAATTCAATTAGAGTCGAAAAAAACACGAGCTTTCTTTTCCTATTTTAATTAACTATATTTTCCAAATGCATAAAGGTCCGATTGGTTTTGTTATTTACATTTCAAAATTTTACATCCATTTTTGATTCTTATTTTAGTTTCTTTAAATGTTATTCTTTGTTATTTTCGTCTATATAATAATATTATATTCTTATTGTATTGCTTTTGTATTATACTCGTATTGTATCAAGTGTAATAATTTTAATTAAAATTGCCGCAACTGGTGGCAGCTGTGATAACAGTAGAAATAAACACAATATCAGTCACTAGTCACCCGTTTAGTCACTAGTATTTAAATTAAATTGACTATTTTAATTGACATTCATCACAGGCTCAAAGTTTGCCACTTTTCGACTCGAAGTTCAATTATTTAATAAACATTTTGTTTGGCACCACAGCAAAAATACATGAAAATCACCTATGTGTGTGTGTGTGTGTGAGAGAGAGAGAGTGACAGAGAGAGAGAGAGCTGTGTGTGTGTATACGTAAAATAATGCAATGTCCTTGAACTATGCATTTGGCGAACCCGACCCCGACATCGACTCCCTGTCGACTTGCCTCTGCCATAATCCAAGCGACCCACCGACCTATCAACCCACTACCCACTGTCTCACAGTGGGAAAAATGATTAATTTTCTAATAAATTGGATCACCAATACTTTTCGCACCTTACCGACCAATTTTGATTAATATTATTTAAAAATACAAAATTTTAAAAACATTTCTGTAATTTAATTTAAATTTTTAAAATTATAAATTAATTTTTAAATAAATTTTAATGATTTACACATAGGAAATAAAATTAGGAAAACGATTTCATTACTATTGATATTAATTAGTAAAAGCTAATCTAGTATCTATTAACCGACTGTCTCACAGTGGGAAAAAAGCTAGATAAACTCATACTAATTTGAATTCTTAAATCTTAAAAAATGCTTAAATTACTGATATATTTAATAATCAATACTTTTAAAACCTTATTGAACATTTTTGTTTAACATTAGTTAAAATAACATTTCTGTAATTTATTTAAAATTTTTAAAATAAATTTAATTTAATCAATTTAAAATAAATAAAAAAAGGAAGACGATTTCTTTACTACTCTTTGATATTTCTGATATTAATAAGTGTAAAATAATCTAGTATCTATAACCCACTGTCCCACAGTGGGCAAAAAACCTAGATAAGCTTATACTAATTTGAATTCTTAAATCTTCAAAACTAGTTAAATTTCTGATAAATTCGAATAATATTATTAAAAAATAAAAAATTTCAAAAACAGTTCCGTAATTTAAATCTAGTTTTTAAAAATAAAATATAATATATTGAAAAAAATGTTTATGATTTTCACATAGGAAATAAAAATTAGATAACGAATTCTTTACTACTTTTGATGATATTAATTAGTGCAAGCTAATCTAGTAAAAGCTAGTAGGAAAAAAGCTGGATAAGCTTATATTAATTGCCCTTTGTAAAACTCCAAAAATGGTTTATTTTCTATGTATTCGATTACCAATACTTTTAGCAACTTAGTGACAAATTTTGATTAACATTATTTAAAAATAAAAAGTTAAAAAAACATTTCTGTAATTCAATTTTAGTTTGTAAAAAATAAAATAGATTTTAAATACATCTTTCTGATTTTTTTGACGATTTATTTACTTCTTTCGATGATATTAATTAATGTAAGCTAATCTAGTGTTTATCAACCCAATGTTTCACAGTGGGAAGAAAAGCTAGACAAGCTTATATTAATTTGAATATTTAAATAATCAAAACTGATTTATTTTCTAATATATCCGACTACCAATACTTTCAGCATATTATTGAAATATTTAGATTAATATTATTTTAAAATAAAAATATTTAAAAACCATTTCTGTAGTTCAATTTTATTTTTTTTAAATATAAAATAAATTTTAAATACATGTTTATGATTTTTTGACGATTTATTTACTTCTTTCGATATTACTTAGTGCAAGCTAATCTAGTATTTTTAGCCACTGTGCGACCGACCCACAACGAACTACCCTTAGTCAGTGGCGGAATAATTTTACAGAAATTCGATTAAAGCGTACACAACTCACTAATTGCATTACATTATGGGACTATTAAGGACCTCAGATTGATGTTCTCTCGCTTTCAACAACGAATGCAATTAGCGTTACAGTTTTCTATATATTTTTTGGGACCAAGATGTATGTATATATATGTACTATATTAACTACTGCAGCCAGTTGGTATATAAAAATAGAATCCGAAGTGGCGTTGAGGGGCGACTTTACCATATGGTCACATACCCAAACCACTTACGCGTGTCATATTGCTTTGGCAATCATCCTGTGTCCTGTTTTCCGCCTCGACTCGACTCGACTTGGACTTAGGACTCAGCAGGAGCATCCCTTGCCAACAATTTACCCTCAAGCTGAATCTCAGCCACAGCATCTGGCTGTGACTCTATGTTTTCCCTCTTCATCCACCTTCAACTTGTACCTTGTGTGTTGTGGCAAGGAAAACTCGACACGCACCCACGACCAGCAAAAAAAATATAATAAAGCAACCTACCTATGAGTAATCCATCTTTAAATCTACGCAACTTTCTGCACCCTGTAGTTAAAATTTACAAAAGGGTCTGTTAAGTTTATGAAAAGCGAAACCGGTAAAATATATTCTTAATTATATCATTTAAAATCGAGTCAATATCACATGTCTGTCCATTTCCTGAATTTTATGAACTTTTAAGAGCTAGATACACTAAACTTGCTATAAAAATACTAATAAAAATAGACTGGCTTCTAAATGAAGAGCATAAGTCTTAAATATTTGGGATAGTCCTGTGGCTCTATGATTAGAGTTATCCATTTTATTTATTTATTGACGAAGGCAAATCAGTGCTGTCCCGAATTAATTTACAAATTATTAACTTAAGTTAAGAACTACAAATTCACGAAAATACAATTTAATCCAAAGAAAGAACGGTATTAAATAAATGTTCCATCCCTGTCAATTATATATCATGAAAGTATTTTAAGGTTTTTTGGAAAGAAACGCTAATTCTCTATATCGTCTAATTAAAAAAAATTAAATTAAATTAAATTAAAATATTTAATTTTTTTAATAAATAAATATAAAAATATTTGCTTTTTTAAATAATACAACTTTTCGACGAAAAATACAAAAATAAGTGATCTTACAATAAATACGATTTCTATTAGAATTTTTGATAATAAGTGCATTTTTTTGATAAAAATATCAAAGTTTTTTAAATAAAAATGAAAATTTAATTATTATTTTTGATTTTTCTTTTAAAAATTGAAAAAAAAAGGAATTTTTATAATAAAAATAAGTCTTATTTGAGATCAGTGTTTATGTAGTAAAAATTTGCTTCTGTAAATGTTTTTTTCTGTGTCTGGTTTTCAAAGAATAATTACTGGGTCTCTCACAGTCTAGCTCTATTAATTTTAGCATTTTCTACTAGTTAGATACGACGCAGAAAATACCCTAACCACTTTATCATAAGAGTAGTTTCAATGATTTTTCCCCCGTTTCAATCTGCGGGCACAAGTCAGGTCTGTCACAACAGGAAGAATGAAAAAAGAGAGACCGATGCATTCACATCCTTGTCATATGATTTCTGCCCTGTCAATTCTTAAAGGGGGTGTTTATGTCGCTGCCCTTCTACATCTACAAACTTGTAAAAGGACACCCTTAACTCACTGATGGAATTCTTTAAATATTTGCCGAAATCCTATTAGTGCCATAACCGGCAACGAGTCACAATTATGAGGATAACAATGCCTCGGGGGATCTGAAGAGGAACGACGTTGTCCAAGCCAAACAAACAATTACTGGAGAGCACAAAATCTCCGCTCTCAAATTCAATTAGTTGCTAGAATTGCAGACACCCTACCTTACACCCTCTCTTCGTATACTTTGAAGACTCTTGGGCTATGTACAATGACATGAGATCTGCTCAAGTGTAAAGTCTTAAAAGGGGATGCTTCAAAGCACGCAAATAGATCCAATCAATGTATATACAGTGGTCACTCGACATACAGAACGCTTATTAATTTATTTAACAACTAACTAACAACATAAATCTCCGCTTATATTATTGCTATTAATTTTATGTCTTCCATTTAATTCAATTCAATACTTATATAGATATTTCTAAATATTTATGTCATTCTTAAACGGAAACTCTCTGTTTTCATTATTTTATTATTACTAAATATTTGATAAAAATGGATCCCTGATTATTCCTGTATGGTTTCAAAAATAATAACATTCAGTAAATTGAACTGTTTCGAAATTTAAAATTGATATTTATTTATGAACTTTTCTTAAATATGAACTTTTATTTTTTAAGCGTATTTAGGGTATTATTTTCATTAACTTTAAATCAGACAATTATTAATTTAGTGAGTAGAAAGGTCGCAAAATCAACAGATCATTTTAAAAACTCTTGAAAATGTTATATTTGATGGAAATATTTGTCTTTTTCTTAGTTGATCAATTTTTATCAGGGATTACAAATAAGACTTATTTTTAATATGAAAATTACTTATAACTCTTAATTTTTGATCAAAAAAAATAATTTGAAATTATAATTAAATCTACATTTTTATTTAAAAATCATATCATTTCAATTTTTATTTACAATTATTATTTACAAAAATTATTTTTATATTTAATTCTTTTTTTAAATATTGCAAAACAATTTTTATTTAGTAAGTTGTATTTTAAATATTATAATCGTTACGGTTCCTGCTTTTTATAGCCATAAAACATTATGTATTTAGAAAAACGAAAAAAATCTAAGTGGTTCTAGTTTGTGAGAGTCTACTGTATTATTTTTATATATTTATTAAGACTATATTTTAGATAGTCATCTAAATGAGGGTTTCATGAAGCAGACCGAGTTCTTATACTCGAGTGACCACTGTATCTGTGATGAACTTCACTTTGTATACAGTAGTCACTCGTCAAGAGAAATGCTTTGCTTTATTTAAGTATATTTATATTATTAGAATTCATATAAATAACGAAGGATGTTAAATTCAGATAGAAATCCAAATTGAGATTGCATTAAGTAAATGAAGTTCTTATTATCGAGTGATCACTGTTACTGTGATGAACTTCACTTTGTATACAGTAGTCACTCGTCAAGAGAAATGCTTTGCTTTATTAAAATATATTTTTAATACTCTAATTCATATAAATAACGATTATATTAAATTCAGACAGAAATCTAAATTGGAAGCAAAGTTGCTACTAGCGAGTGAGCACAGTAACTGATGTGATCTACAGTATTTACTCGTCAAGAGAAATGCTTTGCTTTATTTAAGTATATTTATATTACCCTAATTCATCTAAATAACGAATATATTAAATTCAGACAGAAATCTAAATTGAAAGCGAAGTTGTTACTAGCGAGTGAGCACTGTAACTGAGATGAGTCACGTTTCATCCAGGGTACGAATAAACCACAGACGGAAAAAGCAAAACCACAATAAAATATGGATCTATTAAGACGTGTGTCACACTTCTTATAGAAGCAGCAGGAGGAAGTGACACTTGGATGATGATGATGATGATGATGATTATAGTGCTTACCCAGATCGGCGACGCGAATGCCAAAGCAATTCATGTCCTTGTTGAGTGGCTGCTGCAGAGGAAGAGTTGATCCACTGTTGAGTGCCACGCTGGATGCCTCCTGTGGACGTTTCCTGGCCACCGCAATGCCAATGGGCACCGAATTATCTAATGAAATGGAATTTAAATTGAAATTAGATATTTTAATAATTACTATAAAGATGGGAAACTCACTTGTGCTGCAGTTGGATTTCTCCAGATCGGATACCTTGGGTGAGGAGGCTTCAATTTTGACCAGGGTGGTGAGCGTGGATGCAGACATGGTTTTGGATGTGGCCGATGCGGTGACCGATGAGGAGGTGACACTGCCAAGTCCCAGGGAGGTGGATGCAGTTTGCAGGTGATGATGATGATGTTGTTGTTGTTGATGGTGTTGTTGTTGTTGTTGATGGTGGTGTTGTTGTTGTTGATGGTGTTGTTGTTGTTGCTGCTGCTGATGGCAATTGTTTGAACTAATCTCAGACACCTGACATGGCTCCCTTTTGATTTGGACAAATGTATACGAGGAATTTGTCTGCTGATGATGATGTTGTTGTTGTTGTTGTTGCAGGGGCAAGGGCAATGGCAGCGGCATATATTGAGGCAGGGAGGCAGAGGAGGCGGTTGCACCAAAATGTTCCAAATGCAGTGGATGTGAGGCAATTGTGCCAGCTCCTAATCCTGATCCCAATCCAACACCGCTGGCTGTTGTTGTTGTTGTGGCGGGCACTAGAAATGTGGCAGCTGCAACATCCGAGCTGCTGTTGCTTGCTACATTTGTTGCATTAAATGTGGCCATTTGTTGTTGTTGTTCTTCTTCTTGTTGTTGTTGTTGTTGTAGGAGGTGGTTGCAAGTCGGTATATATGTATGTAGTTTCTATATGGACTCTAGTCTAGCGCTTGCAACATCGGGGCATCGTAATTGCCCCCCATATGATTCACATACAAGTATATATATATATTTATATCTTCTATATCTATATACTTTAATACTAGACTACTAAACATCCATTATCATCATCAACACACACACGCACACACATACACGCACACACACGCACACAGTCTACATTTTTACGTGTTTATTATATTTGCAACTTTATTTATTTTTTTGGTGCAACATTTAGCGCGCATTTCTTTTGCATATTGTCAACATTTATGCTTTTTATTATAAATAAATGACATAATCCACGCGCGACGTACGTATGCAACTTGCAATATCTATATACATATGTACATCTACATATATATAATATATACGTATGTATGTATGTTTGTATGTACAAACTGGACCCGTGCTAGGTTCACAGCGGCGACGGCGGCGGCGGAGGTGTAAAGAAGAAGAAGAAGGTGGAGGCGACCGATCCCCACCATAAAACGCAAGCGTCGTCGCTGCTTGCAGCGTGTTTAAGAATTTCACACAGCGCACACAGCGTTCCACCTACAAAATGGCCCGCACTTAACCGCGCGTTTTTTTTCTTTCGCGAATTACTAATCCCTGGAAAAAAGTCCACGGGAGACAAAAAAAGCAACTTTTCAAGTTTTCACTGTTTGGCAAGTGACCAGCGTGACCGCGCCGGACCAAACGAGAAATACCAATTTGGTCTCAAAAATATACTATAAAATACTATTTCATATTTTTCAAAATACCACTATAAATACCATAGCAAATACATCGCCTAGAAATTCAAATTATAATATGTAATATGTAAAAATAATAACTGACTTATATATATAAAAAAATGCTAGAGATCCATGCTAGAGATCAGTTGCTCCTTCATCACAGGTGCCAGTACATTGTACATAAGCGAAGCTGTTTTGGTACGTTTGCTGTTAAACCCTTGCGCAATGGCACTATCGGGAAACGCATGCTTAACCACATCGCTAATATGGTCCATTGCTCTCATTGGTATGTTGTGCTCAGCAATCACTGCAGCAAACATAATTTCTGCCTTTTTGATAGAGGCAGCTAGAGTGCTATCCGATTCTTTAAAAAACGATTGAATCTTAAAAAAGAATAGTTATTATTTACATATAATTTAAAAGCATATAAAGAACTCACCTTTGATTTTCCACAGAAGTACTTCATGTTGTCTTTATGTTTTTGGGTAGCCGCGTGCTGCTTAATTGACGCCAGCCTACTTAAGATGTCCGTCTGGCACGCTTTGCAGTGCGCATCCATCATATTTGCGCTCCTGCCCAGCCATTTTTGATTCTCCGGCATAGTCTCCCACTCAGCTCTATATTTTTGTTTATTACTCATGATCACAAAATTAAGACTTAATTCGATTCAAGAAAAAGAGAGAGTGTGACCAAACCGAAAATACCATATAATACCATAAAATCTAAGAAAATGCTACGAAATACCAATATACCATTAAAATACTTTTGAGCAAAATCCGAGCTTATAAAATACCAAAAAGTATATAAAATACCATATTCGGTCACGCTGCAAGTGACAATCGTTTCGATAGTCGATGGTTCAATCTGATATTCATTTCGATACATTGCTCTTACTCGATACTCCGATGACAGTCGCATTTATGGTAACCGATACCATTGCACGAGTATCGATAAGCTATCGTTTGCATTCAGGGCGCCACATTTAAAAGAAATTACTAAATAATTAAAATTCATGTATCGAACGGCTTTTGAATATCAACAATTTATTTAAGAATATAAATATAAACGTATTTTTTGCATTCTACATTAGATTTCATTTTGTTAGTGACAATCGTTTTGTCCATCGATATTCAATTCGATACATTACTCCTACTCGATAATACAACTAGGAGCGCTAATGTATATTAATCGATGCCGTAGCACAAGTATCGTTAAGGTATCGATTTGATTAGCGCGCAATCAGCTGTCATTTTGAAAGTCATTAAATTGTAAATAAATAAATAAATAAAAGGAAAAATATTGAATACAAGCAATTTATTCAAGAATATTGCTGTTATTGTTTATTGTAAGTTACATAATTCCTTATTGTTATGTCACGTATGATAATCATAGCTGCATTCTTTGTAATTATCTGTATAAATATGGATTGTCAACTAAAAAACTACAAAAACGAACAGTTTGAGGGGAAAGCAAACATTCTCCATGTCCTTAATATCGACAAGAAATGCAATAATAATAATAATGTAATAAGCTACATTTGCAACATTATAACAAGTTACAATATTTTTGTGGTAGATTAAGAAATCTACAGGTAAATGCGTCGCAAATCTTTTGGCGTCGTTATGGAATTGCATTGCGGGCACAGTTTACGTGCTCCGAGTGTCTGGAGCCAGCACTGCTCGCAGTGGACATGCCAGCAGGATACGGAAATGGCGGGATTCTTGTAATCATCGATGCAGATCAAACATTTAAATTTACTCTGCGCCTGCTTCTCATAGAGACGCAGACGGGCTTTCAAGGATTCAATAATTTGTTGCTGATTATTATTGCTCCTAGATGCTTGAGATGTCGATGGTTCCAGACTGGCTGAGTCGTCCATCTCTTCAGTCGTTGTTGCTGCTGTTTCGCTGGAATGATGATTTTTAGGTGCCTCATTGGAGGATATCAGTCGGCGCACATACATGGTGACATCCGCCTGGGCCTCCGCATCCTCATTGGCCAGCGGTATGACATCCGCTTCGCCATATTGCGTCGGTCCATAGATGTGCGTATCATCTTCATCCACATTCACATCGTCCTCGTCATCGTTTCCCTGCTGACCATTATGATATTTGATGGTCTGTCCCAGATTCAGGGCTCTGTAGCCGCCTTGTACCAATGTGGAGACACGTATGCGCTTCTGTCCCGCCCACTCGTATTCCTCGTACTCCTCGCTGTCATCGTCATCATCGCTGGACGGACGTTGCTCTCCATTGTGTCCATTCTGACGCAGACACTCATTGGCATGCTCATGGATTTGTGACTGCGGGAAGTTAACATTGCAAACGGGGCAGGTGCGAATTTGCTCAGCAGGAGTGGGCACATGAGCGGGAGTGGGAGCGGGAGCAGGAGCTTGAGCAGATGTGGATGCAGGGGCGGCTGGAGGAGGCGTGGCCCGTTTGCGTGTGCGTTGACGCTGTCGTGACTGTCGATTACGTTGCACACGCTGGAACACACTCCATGGCTTCCTTTGACCAGTTTCCCCTCCAGACTGAGATTGTTGTGTACCAGTTGTTGTTGTTGTCGTCGTTGTTGTTGTAGTCGCTGTTGTTGTTGTTGTTCCATCCGTTGACCTTAATTGCATGCTGTGCAAACGTTCCATTTCCACCTGACAGTGATCGGCCACCTGACTCCGTTTGATTTTCGCATCGCAGCTGGGACAAATCACATCGTCCTCATCACTTTTATTATTAGTTGCCAGCGTAAAGTTCTCCGAGTTCGCAACTGTCTCGGTTGCCATTTTGTGGTGCAAATTAATTGTTAGCAACCTTCCGATGGCACCTATGCGCCACTCTTCTTTCTTTAATTTATATTTTTGTCTTGGATCTCCTTTATAATTGCAGATTTAAACTTTAGTTTTTTTCCCCCGAGCGTACAAAATAAAAAACAACAAATGCGACGCCGCACTAGTGATGTAACTTCAGTTGCACAACAATCGCCAGCTAACAGCGATAGTATCGATGATATTTACATCATCGATAGATACATTTACTAGGCTCTAGCAACTATCGAAATATCGAACTATCAACCGACACTAGCGGCGGCGAATTTAAAACGTTTCATTCGCCGCAGCTACCAAATAAGTCGTTACTAATTTAAATAGATTACTAATTTACAGATATTTAATTTCTTTAATTTTTTTAACAGTAACAAATACATATATACATTTTCAGACAGCTATATATTAAACGTAATTAATTATTGTAAGACAACAGTTATAGAATATTGGCACAGACAATTTTAAATTGTAATTTGTTCGCCCTTTAATAATAATTTTAAATAGTAAACAAATTATATATAGAAATAAAAACGTTATGCAGGGAATCAATTACCATAAATTATCGCGAATTCCCTCTTCAATTATTACCGACTCTGATGGTGTGCGATAAAATCCTGTCCAGTAAACAGTAGAAAATTTAAATCATGAGCTATTCTTCAGTCATATTCGCAACGTAAAACTGTCATGTGGTTTAATATTAATAATAATTTTGGTTCAGAAATGTTTCATCTGTACGCCTTGGTTCTGGAAGTGATTAGAGGCAAGAGCATTTTCTATTTTAATCCAGATGGTCTGGAATGCAACTGGAGCTGGTTACAGCAGCATAATCTCAGCTCCCAACCACAATGGATGTGGTATAGTCCTAATCCTTATGTCCAGCTAAAGGAACAACACAATAGTGAGCTATTTGTACTGGCATGTCTATCTGAGAATTCTTCTAAAGATGAACTGACGGGATTATTGTCGAGTCTAATACATTTAAGGAGTGTTTATGTACTTATTGAGCTGGCAGACTGTCAGAGGAATCTCCTGAGATCCAAAGAATCTCTGGCCAAGTTAATCCTTCAACGTTTCCTCAAGTTTAATATGCTCAATGTGGCATTATATTTTCAGTCCTACAAAGATTCCCCGATCCTCTACAGCTTTGAAGCATTTCCAAAATTTACGCTACTTCAGCATAATATTACTAAATCAAAAGGAATTCAACTTTATCCTAACCAAATGAAGAATCTTAGAGGCTACACTCTGCGCGTAATACCCGAAATTTCTGAACCAAATACATTTATCTATTCTGATTCGAAGGGAAAAATTATCATCAGGGGATTCCTATGGGATTTTATAGCAACTTTTGCTGAGCATATTAATGCCAGCTTAATCGCAATACTTCCGACCTGGTCATCATCTGTCCGTCATCTGGGTGAATTATATTCACTGGAATTGACCAAAAATGGTAGTATAGACATCGGTCTATTTACAGCGCTGTTGAACAGGATTTACTATGATAGGTGAGTGAAAGGAAATTTAAAAAATTAAAAACACTTCTATCTATACATATCAAATGACATTTTCTAAATATAATATTTCACTGATTTCTTTATCTTTATCTTTAAGTTTACAAAAATTGTAAAATTTATCCGAACTTTCGTTGACAATAATAGTAGCATTTTTATGTGAAATTTATTTATTATTTATTTATTCACAATAAAAACAGTCGGCAAAATAGAAAATTATGGGTTAAAAAATTAAAATAAAAATTAACTATGAAATTAAGAATAAATTTAAATTAAAAACTGAGACAAAAAAAGGTTAAGTCTGGGGTATAAAAATGAATAATTGATCCAAAATATGTTCCAAGAATTGGGGAAAACCCAATCAGATAAATATGAAAATAAATATAAAATAGTTTTAAAAAATATGAATTCAAATTTCGATTGAAAATAAACCTTTTGCATAAAAAACCTTTTTGATTTCCCAATTTTTTTTTTCAAAATTAAATAAAGACTACACTTTTTTAGTTTTAATAATAATACAAAAAATTTCTTTAAATAATAACTTAGTGTTATTTTATATTGCAAGTTTTTATTGTGATTTATTTTAATATAGTTTTTGGGAAATATTCACTTGATTTTACTGTATATGCATTTACCTGGGACTATAAGTTTTATGAGGAATAACTTTATAAATCTAATTTAATTATTATTTGTAATTAAAAAAAATAATCATTATTATAAGAGTTTTTGATGCTATTTTTAATAAAAGTCTTTAAAGACTATTCGAGGAATTAACTATTATGTCTTTAAAGACTTTTATTTTTGAATAATAAATTTAAAAGTCTTTAAAAATAACTATCCTTCTTTTTTCCATTTCAATGTGTTTTCCCGCAGATTTCACCAATACTCATACCCAATCCTTTATGCCAGCTGGTGCATTATGTTGCCCTTGGAGCGTCCAATTGAGATCCCTACAATATTTGGGCATATTTTAAAAATTAACACCCTGGCATTGCTGATGATCATCTGGAGCTGTTCCTGGTTTTCAACATGGATGGGATGTTTCCGTGCTCCGATGTGGAATCGTCATTTCAGGATTAATTCCAGATTACTAGCTCTATTTATTGTCTGTCTCTGTCAGGCGCAATTGCTCTTCTTGATGATCTCCAATCCTCGTCAAGATCCCATTGACAGTTTTGAGGCGTTGCTTTCCTCAGATTTACGTATTTGCAGCATGAATGCGGACTTTTATTTATTGGATAACGAGTTCCGAGCACGATATGCGGCTGCCTTCAGACTGACCAACAATGCCAGCGAGTTCTTTGAGCTGAGGAACAGTTTCAACACCAGCTCCGCCTATAGCATCACTTCCACCAAATGGACAGTGATGGAGACACAACAACGGAATTTTCAGCGCTCGGTTTTTCGTTATTCCGAGCTATGTTTACATAAAACAATACCCTATAGTATTTTACTGGACGAGGATTCTCTATATTATGAGGCAATAAAATTATATTCCATGACGATCCATGAATCTGGTCTATTTGAATATTGGCTGCGTTATAGTTTCTATGACATGGTGAAAGCAGATCGCATGCACTTCAAGGATTACAGCGTATCCATTCAGCCGCGATCTCTGCGCCTGCACGACTTTCAGATACCCTGTAGTTGCTTTGCCTTGGGAATAATTCTATCCGTGATTCTGTTTGCCGTTGAATTGTTTCGGTTCTATACTAAGATATTCTTAGATAGACTATAAAACTAAGAAAACGATGGATAATGTTCAAAAATATGATTTAAATTTAAACTAAATTTTACTTAATATTTAATTATTTTTTAGTTATCAAATTTAAAATATTATAAGCATTTCTTCTTCTAAATCTACTTCTATATCCTTAAATAATAAGCTTAGCACTTTCGAAACACGATTAAAATTTAAATTAAAATTGTCTTAATAGTTAATTATTTTTAAATTATCAAATGTTAAATATTAATAGAATTTTTCTTCTAAATCTACTTCTATATCCTTAAATAATAAGTTTAAAGTATCAAAATAATTGATTAAAATAAAAAAAATGCTGAAATGAAAAAATAACTCGACTTAAATTTAAATATTATTAAAACAAATTTGAATTTAATTTTATTATATCTCGACTTAAATAGCTCGACTTAAATTAAAATATTATAAAAACATATTTGAACTGAATTTTACATATTAACCTTTTATTCTTAAGTTCTATTATAATAGGCTTTAATATAACACTGGCTAAAAATTTAAATTTAATTATTTAATCACATATTTTTATTTATCAAAAATTCTTGCAATTAATGTAAAGAATTTTTAAGTTTAAAAAATTAAAACCGAATAAAAATTATAGAGATGAATTACAAAAATTATAGAGATGAATTACAAAAATCCAGATACAGCTTTTTTTGAAAGGGTAAATTGAAAAAAATAAATTTGTATTCTAAATGTTTTATTTAATTTATTTATTTATTAATTTATGTTAGTTTGTAAACTTTCTAATTAAATAAATTAAAAAAAAAACACATTTTTTAGTTGTTAACATTTTCAATCATGTTAGGTTTTATTTTAAATATTAATTAATATTTTTGGCAACTGCATTTAATCGATTTAAAGAAAATAAATAAATATTCGAATATTTCGGTTCGCACCTTTCTTCTGAGTTCTCTTCTAGTAGAGTCCATGACTCAACGAGAGAGAAAGAGTGAGAGACTAGTAAAGAGAGCAACTTCTGGACGATAAGAGAGAGCAGTAAACATAAATAGAGGCGTCTTAATCAGAAAGCTTTAGTTCTTTAAGCAGACAAATCGGAGCAAGAAGTTGCTTATTCAATTATTTTTTTTTAATTTTATTTAAACTTAATATTTGAATGTACGTAATTGCATGCTCTTTATAAATAAATAATTTATTTTTCGTCGCACAATTTAAGAAGTGATCGAAGCAATTTAATAATTTTTATATTCCCTGCTCTTTAGTGGAAAACAATTTCACAATGATTGCGAACAAGGAAATCGAATCCGATGACCAGACAAACGATTCACCTGATGTCGTTAGTTTGGAGGGTTCCTCGACTCCAAGCAACAAAGGAGCAATTCCCAAGCTAGCTTTTAAGGGCTACAACTCACCAATTCCGGATCGACATGCGGCCGAGTACAACATGAATCACAAGAAACGCGGCATGGCAATAATCTTCAATCATAAGGAATTCGATGCGAGCTTGAAATGCGAACCACGAAACGGCACCGATGTGGACTGCAGGAATTTGGAGAGAGTGCTCAAGCAGCTGGACTTTGATGTTATCTCATACAAGGATTTGTGCTTCAACGGTATTGTGCGAGTAATTGAAAAGGCTGCGTCGGAAAATCACGAGAACAACGATTGCATTTTAATTGCCATACTCTCCCACGGAGGAATGGGCTACATTTGTGCCAACGACGTCAAGTATAAGCTAGCGGATATCAGTAGACATTTTACGCCCAACAATTGCCCAACCCTGGCGGGCAAACCAAAGCTATTCATTGTGCAGGCTTGCCAGGGAGATGGCATGGATGGAGGCGTCAAAATGCAAGTGCAAACCGACGGCGACTCCCAAATGAGCTTCAAGATACCGCTCCATGCGGACTTTCTTATTGCCTACTCCACCATACCAGGCTTCTTCTCTTGGCGCAATCCCAAAAATGGCTCCTGGTTCATTCAGAGTCTGTGCGCAGAACTGGAAACCAATGGAAATCGCTTGGATTTGATGACTTTGCTGACATTCGTTTGTCGACGTGTTGCCGTCGACTTTGAATCCCGCACAGATGATCCAGTTAAGGATCAGAAGAAGCAAATCCCGTGTATTACCACAATGCTAACGCGCATTTTATTATTCCGCGATAAGCCAAAAACAAATTCCAAACTTTTTTAAATTTTACAGCTGACTTTATTTTCATTTATGCATTAGCAAACACTTTAATAATAAGAAACTAATTCGCGTTTCACAACACTGTTGGCTGTTTACAATACTTTTAAAAATATTTAGTGACTACAAATATCACTAGTTTTTTTAGAATCTTAAAGTTCACTTCGAGCGAGTTCAATTAATTAGTTAACTTTTATCACAGAAAAATAATCATTTATCAGCTGATCATCATAACTTGCATTGTATAATTGCTTTAAATATATTAAACTCCACATATAATCAGTGACTGTGTCTTCTGGCCAAGTCACTACAACTGACTCACTTGGCACTGATTATGCTAGCTCATCTCTAAATAGTAATGTTAAGTTAACAGCTGTACTCTGCGACTGTTATGTTATTGTAAAATTTCTGACAACTGCTGTTAAATTTAAATGCATGTTTTATAAACAGTTTTTCTAACTAACGGGCAATTATATAATGTTTTTGATATTTAAATATAATTTACAAAATTGTAAACAGCAATAGCAATAATAAATTACTGTTTTGGAAATATAAGGCACGTTTATAGAGATAATCACAAAATCTCTCAAGCTGTTATTAACATTTTCGCGAAATGTTAAGTGGTTGGACGCCATGAGAGCATAACAGAAAACAATTATTCCGCACAACAACAACAACAACGAACGCGTCGAAACAACAAACAAAAGCAACTGCAACAACTGCGCTGCAGTTTCACGTTGCATTCCTTTGTTGCTACAACAAGTTCTCGTATCGGATCGGATCAAATCGCTTACATTGTTATCAATTGAGGGATATTAAGTGCAAATTTTCTACAATATTTTGTGTGCTCCCTGCGACAATAAACCGTTTACTCTGTGACTCATCACAAATTTCACAATGGCTGCGAACAAATCAAAGGAAATCGAATCTACGGATCAGGTGGGAATACGTGAGGTGTCCACCAACACGGACGATTTAACTGACGCCTTTGGCTCCGTCGGTGCCAGCAGCAGCAGCAGCGTCTCCACTTCCACCTACCACAGCAGCGCCTATGGAAGCGGAGCAATTGGCCAATTGGCCTCCAATGGCTACAGCAGCTCCTCCAGCTATCACAAGTATGTGGCCAAAATGGTGACTGATCGACATGCCGCCGAGTACAATATGAGGCACAAGAATCGCGGCATGGCTCTAATCTTCAATCATGAGCATTTCGATGTGCCCACGTTGAAATCTCGTGCCGGCACAAATGTCGATTGTGAGAATCTGACGCGGGTGCTCAAGCAACTGGACTTTGATGTCACCGTGTACAAGGACTGTCGCTACAAGGAGATTCTCAGCACCATTGAGTATGCATCATCGCAGAATCACGAGGACAACGATTGCATTTTGGTTGCCATACTCTCACATGGCGAAATGGGATACATCTATGCCAAGGACATGCAGTACAAGCTGGACAACATCTGGAGTCTCTTCACGGCCAATCACTGCCCGACATTGGCTGGCAAACCGAAGCTATTCTTTATTCAGGCCTGCCAGGGAGATCGCTTGGACACGGGTGTGACCATGCAACGTGGACGCACTGAAACCGATGGTGACTCCTCCATGAGCTACAAGATTCCCATACATGCCGACTTTCTCATTGCCTACTCCACCATACCGGGCTTCTACTCCTGGCGGAATACCACACGGGGCAGTTGGTTCATGCAGAGTCTGTGCGCGGAGTTGGCCGCGAATGGGAAACGTCTGGACATGCTCACCCTGCTGACGTTCGTCTGTCAGCGTGTCGCCGTTGACTTTGAGTCCTGCACACCGGATACTCCAGAAATGCATCAGCAAAAGCAAATCCCCTGTATTACCACAATGTTAACGCGCATTTTATTATTCAGCGATAAGCAAAAATCACCGACTGGACGTGTTTAATTCCAGCTAGGGGCTGACTAACTCATCTGGTAATGCGGGCGGTGTGATATCTAGAGAGAACTATAATAATTACTCAACCATCCACACTCTTAAACTCTACACTTTTATACAAACTATATTAATTAGCAATTATTTCTATGTAATTGCCAACTCCTGCCATGTCAATGTTTAGTAATTGTCGATTCTTCTTAGTCCTTAAGGATATTGCTCTATTTAAATATTTTTTATAAACTCTATTTTTGCATTTTTCAAACAAGTTTTTAAACGTATTTATGTATTTAGAAAATTAAACAGAAAAAAAAACAAATAAAGATTCTACAACCAAAAAAAACATTTAAATCTTTTTGATGCACTTGCTTTATGATATGATATTTATGATATTTAAAAAATATCATCCAAAAAATATATATTTTTCAAGTAATAATTTTAATATAATAAAAAATTCAAATATTCTTATTTAAAAATAAAAAACCCATTTTTATATATTTCCTTATGGTTCTTAGAACAAATTTAAAATATATATTATGAGTTCTGGTATTTCACTATTTTTTAAAAATGCTAATGTGATTTTCTTTAAAGTCAAACAAGAAAAAACAAAGTTTCTAGAACCAAAAAACATTTAAACCTTTTTTATGCTATTGCCGGAGCTTAAATATACTGATATATTTAAAAAATATCATACAAAAAATATATATTTTTCAAATAATAATTTTAATATGAAAAAAATTCATATATTCTTATTTAAAAACAAAAAACCTATTTTCATATATTTCCTTATGGTTCTAGAACAGATTTAAAATATATATAATGAGTTATATAGTATTTAACTATTTTTTTAAAAATGCTAATGTGATTTTCTCTAAAGTCAAACAAGAAAAAACAAAGTTTCTAGAACCAAAACAAAAAACCGAATTTGACCTTTGTGTCCGACTTGAACACGCCATAATGAAAACGTTGATTTGGAGCGTCAAGTTGAGCGACATCTGCTGAAAATGGAATGGACGGATATGCAACAAATTCAGTTAGTTACTGACCTTGAATATATGTTTTGTAAGTTTGTTTTTTTGTGCTTAGATCAAATTCAATTTATTCTTTAAGGCTTGACACGATCTCAACTAGAAAACGACATTTAATTTCACTTAATTCTATAGCACTAGCGACCAATCTTTAGTTAAATGCACGTTTCTGATAATTAATCATCATTGTTTATATACATATATCGTAATTTATAAACGTTGAATATTTAGCTCACAATTTCTCAAATTGGACATCTTAGATGTGGCCACCGGCCTTGAGCTTGGCCACCAGAGCATCCACATCGGCAACGGCGGCGCCAGCTTGACGCACTGGCGGATCCACAACGGAAATAATCTCAATGCGGGGCGTGGTATCAACGCCCAAATCCTTTGGTGTCACCTTCTTCAATGGCTTCTTCTTGGCCTTCATGATGTTGGGCAAAGTGGCATAACGTGGCGTATTCAAGCGTAAATCCGCACTCAGCACAGCTGGCAGTTTGGTCTTGATGGTCTCCAATCCTCCATCGACTTCACGGACAACTGTCAATCCCGCGTCCGTCTTCTCCACCTTGTTGCAGAAGGTGCCTTGGGGCCAGTCCAAAACTGCGGCTGTCATCTGTGCCGTCTGATTGGCATCATCATCAATGGCCTGTTTACCAAGGATAACCAGATCCGCCTTCTCATCCAATGCCAGCTTGGCAAGTATTTTGGACACATGCACCGGCTGCAGCAGCTCATATTCCTCTGCCGACACCTCGACGTGCACACCACGATCAGCGCCCATGGCCAGTGCAGTACGGATGACCTCCTGCGATTGAGTTGGACCCACAGAGACGGCAATAATCTCGCTGGCCAATTTCTTCTCCTTCAGTTTAACTGCCTCCTCGACGGCAATCTCATCGAAGGGATTCATCGAGTGCTTGACACCCTGCGTAACGACGCCAGTTTTCTCCGGCTTGACGCGCACCTGAATGCCAAAGAGAAAAGCCATCAATTAAGTTTATTAATATAACAAAAACGATTACGCAAAACGAAGCGCAACAAGTGATAAGAAGAAGATGAAGTGGAAGCAACATGTCTGTGCAAGTCTCACCTTAACGGCATAGTCGATCACACGCTTTACACCAACCAAAACACGAGCCATTTTCTAATTAACGAGAAATCAATAATATATATATTTAGAAATTATAATTAATCGTGCACAATGCAAATTTACCTCTTGAGCAGCGGAGATATCGTCTTAATGGAAGGGGGTGGTTGGGGGTCCAAAGGTTGTGTTAGCTGCAGCGTTGCCAGACCGCCAGCAAGTGGCAACAGATTGATCCGCTGATCTGTTAACAGAACAGCAATTTTCTCTTTTTTAACCATTACGCAGATAAGCATATACGTCATAAGCTACAATGCAAAAAAAAACTAATCATTTTCTACAGTTTTTATCAGCAATAAATATAAACATACATTTAATACTAACACGATCCAATACTTTAAGATGTGTAATTTCATTTTGCCTGAGCTGCCTACTATTAGTTGCGATGAGCACCATACTCGCCTAGACCGCTGTAATAACAGCTGATTGGCCAAAGGTCCAAAGGTTGTGTTCGACGCGGCGCTGCCAGACTGCAAACAGTGACAACAGAATGATACGCTGATCTCGATGACTAGAGTAGATCAACATATAATTTTAATTTTAATTAAATATTAGATAATTAACGCTGTCGGCAGTTATACCGAAATATAATTATTTTTATTTTTAGTTTCATCAGCTAAAAACTAAAAATATTTAATACCAGCAAGATCGATTAGATTCTTGTTAAATTTTGCCTGAGCTGCCTAGTAGTTGTGTTGAGCTGCGTACTCGCCTAGACCGCTGTAATAACAGCTGATTGGCTGTACTTTCAACGAAACCAAAGTGAAAGCGCATTTATTGAGTATTTTTATATAGAAATAATTCATTCCACGTACAGAAACAGTTGAGATTACAACATGGCCAGCACAACACCACTTATTATGAGAATAATGGCACTGTCCATTAACACAGCGAGACGCGCCGGCGTCATCATTCGCGATGTACTGAAGCAGGGCGACTTGGGAATTGTGGACAAGGGAAAAAATGATCCACAAACAGAAGCAGATCGATCTGCCGAAAAGTGCATCATTGCGTCGCTATCAAAGAAGTTTCCCACCATTAAAATCATTGGCGAGGAAGGCGGCACTGATTTGAACGTGTGCGATGATTGGTTAGTTAAAGAAATGAATGAATCTTTCCTGGAGCAAATCTGTCCATCCGCTTGGCAAGACGCACAGCCCGAGGACTTTGTGATATGGGTGGATCCCTTGGACGGCACTGCCGAGTATACACAGGGTAAGCAGCTAGCATTGTAGTAAATTTATAAATAACATACTTAATCCTTTCCAGGCTTTGTGGACCATGTCACTGTGCTCATTGGCATTGCCATCAAGAACTCCGCTGTGGGTGGCATTATTCATCAGCCCTTTTACAAGCAAGACAATGGAGAGCTAGGTCGCACAATTTGGGGTCTCAAAGGTCTTGGAACTGGAGGATTCACACCTGTAGAGCCGCCAAAGGATGAATTTATTATAACAACCACACGCTCACATTCCAATGCACTGCATCAGAGGGCAGTGGACGTGTTCAATGCCAGCAAAGTAATTAAGGTTGGCGGTGCTGGCTACAAAGTGTTGCAACTTCTGGAGGGGAAGGCACATGCATATGTCTTTGCCACGCCCGGATGCAAGAAGTGGGACACTTGCGCACCGGAGGCTGTGCTGGAGGCGCATGGTGGCACTTTGACCAACATCAATGGCGAGCATTATGAATACCATGCGAATGTGGAGCATGTGAATCGCAGAGGCGTCTTGGCCAGCGTAGGAAACAACCATCAGGAGCTGGTCGAGAAGATTCCCCTTGAGGTGCGACAGACAGTTGGCAACAAGTTGTGAATACTTTTAACCAGACACTTGAAATAGCAGTTATAACAAATTATTTAAATAAATCACAATAAAGTTGTACAATTTAATGAATCTAATTTGACAATAAACTAATATTGTAATTTTTATTTGTAATTATGTAATAAAAATAATAACTGTTTTGTGATTTGAGAAAAATAAATAACATTATTTTTCAATATAAAAAATAGCTGCAAGTTTGATTTTTAAAATAAAAACTATAATTTAGGTTCTCTGATTTAAACTATTGTAATAATTTTTAAATTAGTTCATTAATAACTGCCGTCAGCTGTTAATTTATAAATTAAAAAAATTGTATAACTATTATTTTATTGTTTCACTTTATTAGTTTATATGCACATATATAAATTAAAAGATAAGATAATAAAAATGAATTTAGATAAAAATTATAGTATTTTTTTCGAATAAATATAAATTGATAAAGTCTACTTCTTGTAACTTTGTTGTTGTTTAAATAATCAACATAATTATTAATATTGTTTCCACTTTATTAGTTCTAAATTAAACACATACAAGAATTAAAAGATTAGACAGTATATTTTTACGTGTAATTTGATAACAAATGAATTTACATATTAAAATGTTGATTTCGTTTTGGATAACTACAATCTAAAGATGTTGCCGAAGTCTATTTCTCGCAACTGCTGTTGTTGGACACGTTGGAGCTGTTCTGGTAACGATTACGCTTCGCCTTGGCCATTTTACACGAATTGACGGAGGCAGCAAAGCGCAGCGACTTGACAGATTCCTGGAAGCAATCCTGAAATGGGGATACGTTAATGAACATAAGAGTCTTTGAATTCCCGCCCAGCGATGGCATCAATAGATGCGTCAACTTCGAGTTGCGATATGGTATGTGATCCTGTTTCTGTAACAGCGCCAATATAACATTTGTTAGCTCCGATAGCGATCGATTAATGTTCTTTGTTTCTGTCATGCGTGTGCTGGTCTTTGGTGACTCTGATCCAGCCAAATCGACAAGATTGATGGATCCCAACGATGTCTCCTGCTTCTCCGCATGGTGGCCAATCAGCTCCAGCTTGGTAACCGCATGTGAACGCGACGAACGTTCATTGCCGACTGTGGAGGCCGTGGCACGATTCATTTTAGCCATTTGCATGAGTTCCCGCAGGTGATTCGGATCCCTGACCGTTTCCTCGGTAATGTTGGACACGTAGATATCATTTTTCACCGAATTCTTGGTCATACGTATCTCCATTTCTTTCTGCTCGTTGCTCAGCAGATCATAAAGTACTTCATTATAGATTTCCAAAAATGTCGCCTTTATATGATATTCCCAGCCCAGATTTCGGTAGTTCTTGATCGAATCGAATAAAAGATCTACAGTGCGTGGTATCACGCCCACATTATCCGGCACGCCATCCATTGTATAGGTCTTTCCACTGCCCGTCTGGCCGTAGGCAAAGATGCAAATGTTGTAACCATCGAGGGCGGATTGAATCATAGGTGCAACCATTTCGAAAATGTCCTTTTGATTGGAGTTGGGATGAAAGACCTGATCGAATGTGAATATCTGTTGCCCGATCTTATTTTTGGCCTGACCATCGATGCTCTGCAGCTCCACGGTGGCTTCATCATGATATGTCCAACTGCAAGACAAACGTGACAATTCATAATCCAAAGGCGGACGGACGCGACAAAAGACGCGTATGTTTCCACGCAGATCCATGACCGTGTTATGAAGTTCCTTGCGGTCCATATTCGATTGAAACAGCTGCTCCCTGCAGGTGGTCAGATCAGCCATCAATTGCTCATTATTGCGTATGAGTTCCTCATTCCGTTCTCGCAAATCCAACACTTCCGCTGACAGAGCTTCATGTTCACTTTTGATTGTCTGCAAGGCAAATTGGATTAATAAACAGAAAAGACAAGATTATGTTACTCTCTGCAAGGATATTTCCTTTGTTTACCTGATGCGAAGTCTTTAATTGACTCAGTTCCTCCTTTGTGCGTCCCAAGGCGCTGGTAATTGTCTCGATCTTGCTTGTATTTTGTAACACTTGGCGCTGCAGACACTCCTTGTCCGTCTGGACATTCCTTAGTGTTGTCTCCGTCTCAATTAGTTTGGCCTGCGTTTCCTCGAGCTGAATGGGCATTGATTCCAATTCCGTCAAGTCCTCCGTTTGCTTTTCAAGTTTCGCTTTCAAGGTCTTGTGCTTCTCAGACAAATCTTGAAATCGTGCCTTGTAATCGTATGGAGCGATGCGTTTAGCTGGCGCTGGAGCAGCTCCTGTGCCTGCTCCTCCTGCAGCTGGTTTGGTTTTACCAATGGCAGTGCCCGCCGCACGTGGAATTGGACGAGATGTTAACGAACTTGAACTGGAACTGGTAGAAATCGGACGCTTGGAAGCTGAACCGGCACGAACAGCGCGTCCAGCTGCAGAGGAGCTGCTGGGAGCGGGAGCAGCAGCTGCTGCAGTTGTAGTTGTTGCATTATTTGCAACACGTGAGAATTTCGTGGGCAATGCTGATAAATTGGGCACGCCGGCGCGCTTTAGATTAATCCGCATTTCGTTTACATCGCAAGCAGAGCGACTGCGTCGCAATTTTGTGCGATTCTGAAGAAAATTTGTTGTCTTTGTCGGCTGTGGAGATCCCGCACGAGCTGCATAATAATTTATTTAATTAATCAACACTTTTTCCCATCATATTAATTAGACTCACCTCCATTTCTGGCCAGAGCTTGCGGTAAATTCTGCAAGTCTCTTGAAAGCGGCGGCATTGTTTGTTGACTGGCATTAAATGCACTGGTATTTGCTTTAATCCGATCAGTGGGTAAAATTGGTTTAATTGCTGGTGTTGGCCGCTTTATGGCCGTGGGCTTTGGCAAACGTGATTCCATTAAAAGTTAAAATTTGTCCTGCTTATAAATTAAAAACTTATTGTTGAACACAAGCGACGCCAATTTTCCATTCGCGCCGTTAATTTCGATTGTAGGGTTGAGTTTCAGCGGCGTTGCCACCTCGTCACTACATTTGTCGACAAGTGGTATTTTTGTATTTTTTCTTTCGATAAAACTTAAAATTTTGTATTTGTTTCTATTGTTGCCGCTGTCATTTGAGCAAAAGAAAACTAAGTTTTCCTATTGACCAAGATGTTATTGACTGTTTTTTTATTTTCCCTATTATTTCACTTATTTTTTTTGTTAATAATTTGAATATCTTAGGTGATAATATATTTCAAGCTATCGATCATCATAAATCGATTGAAAATAATTAATCGCATTCCGTCGATTGTTGTTGGATACGATAACAAAAATGTTCGCCATGGAAACATAGTAATTGTAAAAAAATTAAAGTTGATTTGTGCAACAAGATAAGGAGTTAGCGTGGTGCTTCTTCGGTGAAGCTTGGAATCCGAGAGAGTGAGTCTGGTATCGCTAATCGATATCTCCCGTTCCTCAAAGATGTAGAGTTGTCGTCAGGTGGCGTATCGACGTACCGCCACAAACTTTTCTATTAACAACCAGCTGCTACGATTTCTGCGCGCCTGCAGTGATGGCAACTCTTCAGAACCAGATAAAGCTAAAATTTTTTTTAAATATCCAGATAAAAAAACATTTTAGTTTTTAGTTGGTTTTGTTATTATTCAAGTAGTGAAAGGCAATTTGTCGAGCTCAACAAAACATTCATCTCCCCCAGCTCTGTAGGATTGGTTTGTCCCACTTAATTTTGTGCACTTTAAAGGCACTTCTTACTTATGGTAAAATTTATTTGCTCTGTGCAATCCATATCTGTATGTATAAAACTATTTATAACACTGTGCAAGTCGAAAAAAAAACATTACCAAGCTCAACGGTTTCCCCCTATTTCGGGTCCTAGGAATCGAACTGCATCAATACATTTTTGAGTTACAACGATGGTTTCATACAAAATTGTTGCTCAAAGTTTAAGGAAGTTGTTTGGTCTCTAACTTCCCAGGTCCTGTTTTGATGAAATGCATACGACATGATGTCAGAAAATTTGTAAATGCCAAAAAAAGCTTTTGCAACTTTCAATAAAGCTAGAATTCCCGTCACCCGCTAGATCACAATTTTTTCCGCGTTTGCTATTCGAAAATCGCCAGATCTGACGGCAAAAAAAGCTGATTTGGCAACACTGCATAGTAATTGTAAAAAAATTAAAATTTGATTTGTGCAACAAGAAAAGGCTGAAAGCAGATCAAACAGTGACCAGAGGCAGCGACCAAAAACCTTAAGTGATGGCGTTGCATGAGCATGCGGAGCTCAAAGATTTGCAAATATTTGAGCTGCGTCCGCTTATCACAAATTTCAGCTGTAAATTGTCCGCCGTCACAGTTACACCGTTCGATGAAAAGCAATTCCTGTGCCTGGTCAGCGAGGAAAATGAGATTGTGTTGCGTTATATCAGCACGGCAGGTGCCCAGGAGGTGCTCAAGATGATTTCCTGGTTTCGACGCACCAATCGTGTCATCCATGACGTCTGCTTCGATCCTACGGGTGTTTGGCTCTTGGTTCTGTGTAAGTATGTGACGATGTATGTGTGTGTGCGATTTACGAGCGTGGGATGGTGTTGGGGAAGGGGAGGGGGGGGGTTAAGAATTGGCCACTTCATGCATAGTTATACCCGTTACTCGTAGAGTGCAAGGGTATATTAGTTGCAGTGGGCAGGAAAGTATATACAGTGGGTCGCAGCTTATTTGACCCACTACATTTTGTGCTCTGCTTTGTTTTTATTGCTCAATTCAGATATAATGTGTAAACAAAATAAAATAAAAGTAGTTTGCTTAATTTTAAACATTAATTTACAAGTGTGCGTTTAAATTTTACTTATGTTTTCTTTCCATACCACTAAAATTTTGGTTTGGATTTGTATCTATATTTCTAGTTGGGTTTTTTATCTCCACTATAATTCTAGTTGGATATTAATCTGCATTCAATTTTTAGATGTGATTTTTCTCCTTACTAAATATTTATTTGAAAATGATCACTAAAATTTAAATATATTTAAAAAAAATTATTTTAATCGGCACATTTGTTTCTTTCCACTATATTTCTAGTTGGGCTTTTGTATTTCTAGTTGGTTTTTATCTTTAAAATTTTTAATTGTGACTTTTTCTTTTATTAAATATTTTATTGAAAAATATCACTAAAATTTTAACAAATTTTATGACAGATTATTTTTATTTTTCACATTTGTTTTTTATTTTTCAATAAAATTCCTGGTCAAGAACTCATAAGCAACAATGAATAAATAATAAACAAAAGTAAAACACCAATTTTTGAAAAATGAAATAGGTGAATATTTAATTATGTAAAAAAAAACAAATAATCTGAATTAAGTAACGGGTATTATATAGTCGGCGACTCGTCTATAGCGTACTTACTTGTTAAAGCCTAAAATTACTTTGTTGTTGTGGGTGCTAGTGTGGTCCAAGTGTGTGTGTGTGTGTGTGTGAGTATGTGTGATTTACATTATTGATTTTCTTTAGCTTAATTTGTTTTGATTTGCTGCTTCTTCAAGGGATGGGGGGAAGTCTATTAAAAAGTTACTGAACCCAGACGCTTTTTATACCCTTTTATACAGATATTAACATGTGAAATATATCAACAGGTTTCGACAATACTCTGCATATTGTGCCCGCTTTATCTCTGGTCGACAAGTCGCACAATCTGGACGCCTGCTCCGTGTACAGCACCACACAGGTGACATCCTACATAATACCGTTTGTGGGTCCCCACGAGTGTCCCAATTCAAAGAAGTGTCCAAATCATTCCACGGGACTGAACGAGACGTACCAGGCGGATGATTTGGCGGAGCAACTGCAACATGTTAAGTTAGATAAAGAGGCTGCTCATCTGGATGAGGATCAGGAGCCGTTGGGTCACGAGTTGCCGGAGCATATGCTGGCCAATGGCCCCTCGTCGACAGATGCAACTGTGGAGCCCTCCGTCCAACATAAGGCAGCGGTCTTTGATGCCACGGGCAACAGTCAAGTGATGGCCACATCCTTTATGGCTTCCAAGACCTGTCCGTATCCTCTGTCTGTGGTGTGGTGGAAGACGTACTGTGGCTTGAATCGTGCCATCATTGGCTACTCCGATGGCTCCATCTGCTTTGTGGGTCTCAGTCCCAACTGTCCAATGATAGCCAGCACATCCATCCAAAATGGTTCCGTCGTTCGTTTGACAATCTGCAAGGATAATACCTTTGATGGTGTCATGTTGCTGGTGAGTTGACTCTAAAATTCACAAATACATGATATTTTAATCTCTATACTAACATATTTAATAAAACTAATTAGTACTTATTTATGTTTGGATTTATTTTGGGTTTTTTTCAATGTTGAATATTTAATACATTTTAAATTTTAAACGAAATTCAAATTTTTTAATAATAAAGCTTAAATTGTAAATCTAATTTATATTCTGAATATATTTTTATTTACTTTCAATAGTTGATACTAATTAAATAAAATAAAGTATCAACAAACCTCTATTATTTATTTAACTAATCAAACTAATTTATTCTTATTTATTTTGGTTTGATTGTGCTTATTTTTATTTTCTTAATTTTTATTTTACTTGCAATAAATTAATTATTTTATGAATATTCATATATATATCGTAAGAATATAAAAATTTAATTAAACGAACTTAATTTTCATGAGTAGATTTAAATTTTTAATATTTGACTTTAAATTGTCAGTTATATTTCTTAATATTTTTATTCCCAAGCTTTATTAACATATATTGTATTAATGTATAAATTACCTATTTACAATTTTTTTTTGTTTTCTTCATTTTAATTTTAATGTAATTGGCAATAAATAAATTATTTTGGGAATCTTTTGACAATAAAGGAATATTCTTAATTTATATATCGTAAGAATATAAAAATTTAAATAAACGCACTTCATTTTCATGAGTAGATTTAAATTATTAATAATAATTTTTTAAATTGTCAAATTTATTTCCTAACATTTTTATAATATTTTTTTATTCCAAAGCTTAATTTACATACACTTTATTAATGTATAAATTATTTATTACGAGATTAACTATATTTCCATAAGATCAAAAGAAATCATTAGTGTATAAATTACTTATTAACAATCTCTTAACAATATTTACATAAAATCATAATCACTTATTTTTTCCATTTGTAGATCACCTCGTCGTTAAAGGATCAATATAAACTGCTACTCGAGCAGAAGGCCATCATGTATGTCTATCCTGGTGATAGCTCACCCACAACACGTGAAGGCGCCTGGCAGATTGTCATGTCCGTACATTCAAGGCATCAAAATGCACTTGGAAATGATGCACGGCAAAGCAACAGCTCCGATCCGGCGTCTGATAGCAGCCAGTTGGAGGAGGATGTATTTGCACCAGCTGCCGGCGATGAAGTAGCGCCCAACACACAAACCGCTCCCGCAACAGCAACTGCGACTGCTCCATCGGCACCCAGTGATACCAACACATGCTTGCCACCAACGCCGCCTCCTGCGCCGCCTTCCTACAGCGAAAGCGGCTTGCGTTACCAACAACAGTTGTCCGCCAATAGCTTTGATGGCATTCTACCTGCCACACGTGCACGCCTTGCTTCGCTCAAGAGTCTGGGCTCCAAGAAGCTGCAGGCCATCAAGATGCGTTTGTCAGATCAGCGGCAAAAGATTGATGAATGTACGTAAATTTGGTTGGGAGTGGTTTTTAAGTCTGTACTTAAAAAGTTCAAAGGGGTTTATTAAGTTTGTCGAATGGAATATGTGCTTAAGAGGCAGAAGAATATATATTTTATTGATCAGCATTGAGCAACTAGTATATATAGCAACTAAGTATATATAGTTATATCCGTCCGTCTGTATGAATACCTAGATCTCACAGACTATAAAAGGTAGATCTACTAGGTAAAGGGGTTGTCTCTTATATTTTAATACTTATTTAGTACCTGTTTTTGTTGCATCCTATTTTATTAAAATATTTATTTTAATATTTTATTAATACCTACTTTTGTGTAAAGTTTTATTTAATATGTTTTATATATTTTAATAGAGATACTGGTCACTTAAAAGTCGAACACCTCGTCTTCCTATTGGCTAATTTATAACTGAATAACTGCAGGGTCTCTCACAGTCAGGCACACTCTATTGTAGCCTTTTCTACTTCCCTTTTAATAACTCTATTAATTTATGTATTTGTTTTGCATTTTCCAGTCATGCCTGAGACAAATGCAGGTACATTGGCCATCATGGATTCACCATCGGTGACGCCGGAACCGCTGGGCAACACCCAAGGATCCTTTTACAACATACAGAACCTGCGTAGCACTTATTTGTTGAGTGCATTGCACAGCAACAGTTGCAGCCTGACGGTCCACAGCATCGATATTAATTTGAAGCCATTGTTTCTGTACAAGATCCCTAAACACTGTGTGGATATACTCATTAGCTCTAATATACTGTACGGTGTACAATATGTGGATTTAAACAGTCACACTGACACCGTTAGCTCCACAGCGGCATCGTCGATTGAGGAGCCGCTGCTGGCGAACACGGAGAAGGAGAGTCTCGATGCGGACACCGAGAAATTGGAGCATATTGAGCCGGGTAACAACACGACCAAGAGCGATGAGACAAGCGCAACAACAACAAGTGCATCGAGCATCGATCAAAGTGAGATGCCCAGCAATGCCATCAATGCAGTCAGTGTCATCAGCAGCGCGATGGCTTCACTCCATACCACCGATGATGATGTACGTAGGAATATTGTTATAATCTCTTAAATTATTATGGGTTTATAAATAATCAAACCAGATAAAAATGATCTGTGGTTTGTGGATTATGTGGTTAATCATGCAGAACTATACATTTTTATTTAAAATGTAATTTAATATATTAATTATATTTCAATTTATGCTCAGAAACCAGAATATAACTCTTATTTTCTCAATTCTTATTATAACAAAATAAGTTTAAAATGGAATTTGATAATAAGAAATGAAAATCAGAGTTATATTATGATTTTTAAATAAAGTAGTCTATTTATATCACTTATTTTTTATTGATATGACAAATAGGTGCTTAAATTAATTTATAAAAAAAGAAACAACTGCAAATCATTTTTATTTAATATATGAATTATTACAACACATTTAACTTATGTTTTATCATGTAGAATAATACATTTTTATTTAAAATGTATTTAAATATATTAATTATAACTCTTATTTCAACTAATAATGACATAATAATTAGACTTCAACTAAAAAATAAAAAAATAAATTTAAATTGAACTTTGATAAGAAGAAATTAGAATCAGAATTATATTAAGATTCTTTAAGATTATTATATCATTTATGTGTTATTAACATGACAAATAAGTGCTTAAATTTATTTATTTAAAAAAAACAAGAGCAAATAATTGTTATTTAATATATAATTTATTAAATCACATTTAACTCAACTCTCTTTCACAGCGCTTTAATCATCAGGCACAGCTGGCGCTCTTTCGCTTCGAGCAAGAGACTGTGCTCCATCTTTATCAAATGGCGCAGTTTCGTGGTGACAACAACCAGGTGGAAACTCTAACCAAGGATGAGAAGGCAAAGGCATTTGAGATCAAGGACATACACACACCAATGGACTACGTACAGTTCTATGAAACAGCCGATGTTAGTAGTGAGTTTTCATTGCGACAAATGGAGATTATGCAGGCGGAATTCCCAAAGATCAATTATGATCCTTGCTATGTCATAACAAATAAGAATGTCTACACCATACAGCTCAAGTAAGTTAATATTATATAACCATAGTATTGTTTGCTTTGTAAGTATTACGAAAGTAACTAAATTAAATTTCAAAGAAGCCAAAAAATGAGTGGAAAAAAGGAAGCAAACATAGGAAATTTAAATGAGGAAAACATTCGGAGAAAACAATTTGAAAAACCTAGTTTATTATTAATGGAAAAAAGTTTATTCGATTATTCTGATTCCTTTTAATCTTTATTTTCAAATAATAACATACATTATTATTTAATTTTTAATATAAACGTTCAAAATTTTTGTGTTCTAATTATAAATAAACGAAACGACAACATTAATTTCTTTAGTGGTTCTTTTCCTAGAGTACTTCTAAATCCTAATCAAAATATTAAACAATAGTAGGAAAAAGTGACAATGGTGAAATCAAAAATATTTTATAAATAAACATTTTTATTAAAATATTTTCTTGCAAAGCATATTTTTAATTTTTTGTTTATCTTTTCAATTTGTTTTCCCTTTATTTAAATTGTATAATTGTTTTTTCCATCATTTTGGTTTCGTTGTTACAAGATTCTTAGATTTTCTTAATTCTTACACTTTTATTGTATTTAATGCATAGTTATATCATTGTTTAATCTGTGATTTCTTTGCAGGAAGGAACCATTTGAACTGTTTCTGGACGCCGCGCTGTTGAGCTCGTGGAATCAATGCCGAGAGTTCTGCAACACCTTCGATCTGTCCTTTGAGCACTGCATTGAGTTTGCCGGAGATTATTTGCTGCGTCGCAAGAAGATTACCCAAGCATTGATCACGTATAATGTGGCGAGGGTTAAACCCATTCGTACTGCCCTCAAGCTGGCCATGTATGGACACACCTATGCCCTGATGCAGTTGAGTGCCATGGCTTTGAAGTCATCGTATCTGTTGCGATCTCGTCATTTGTGCCATCCGCTGCTGAAGAGCATTCTATCGGATGTCACCTATCGTCATTCTGAAGATGTGCGAAATATTCTGCCTTTGAATGTGAAGGATGCGGATGCGGTGGTCAACAGTGGCGTCTCCTGCAGTGATTATCACTATGGCGTCGATGAATCAATTAGTGCACTGCAAATGTCACCATCGTCTCAGTTTCATTTGGCCAATTTGCTGCTGATAACGCTGGCCGAGAAAGCAGTCAATGATAAGAATTATCTGCCCCTGTGGTGAGTGTGATTTTGTTTTAAATATTAAAAAAATATTATGTAAAAACATTATTTTATTTAGACATAAGAATTGAATAATTAATTATAATTTACTGATAAAAATCAACAAATAATTTGTATTTTAATATCCGTGTTTTACAGTCTAGTTAAATTTAGTATTATGTAAGATTTGATTTTAATTTTGTCATTAAGTTTTATGAATTTTACATCGAAAAATCTTGCAATTAGTTAACTGAGACCTAAACTAGACTTTGAATAAATTAACAATACTGAAAAATTTCAGTAATACTTTTTTTTTTTTTTTTTGTAAAAAGTTACTTTATTAAAATTTTTATTTAAATATTATAATCATCACATTTCCTAATATAATATTAAACTTAAATTTAATTAAATAATTTCTTATAATTTATTGATAAAAATCAACAAATAATCTTTATTTTAATATAATTTTTTTATAGTCCAATTAAATATTATATAGGATTTCATTTTGAATTTGACATTAAGTTTTATGAATCTTATATTGAAATATCTTGCAGCTAGTTAACTGAGACCTTAACTGGACATTGAAAAAAGGGCTCTTATAATAACAATTACTTGTATATTTTTTTATTAATAAATTAACAACACTGAGAAACTTCAGTAATTTATTTTTAATATTTTAATTTTTGTAAGAAGTTAAATTATTACAAAATGTTATCATTATTGCCTAAATATTATAATCATCCCATTTCCTAATATAATTCTAATATAATATTAAAATTGAACTTTTTTTCAGTTACGAATTGAAATTTATTGTAGTTTATTATTTTATTTTATTTTTATAATTGTACTTAAAATGTAATTAATTAGTTTTTCTTTCTGTCGACTGCTTTTATTCGACGTTAAATAAATAAATTAATAAATTAATATATAACTAATGTTCTTCACAATTGCAGGAACTTTCTGGTGACCAACAGCAAGTATCACACGAACATGACCAGCATTGTCTTGTGCCAGAGTGGACTCTTCTCCTCGGCAATAATTTTGGCAAAAGTGCGTGGTGTTTGCCTGGATACATTTAATGCATTGGTCAGCGTTGTTGGCCAAGAGTTTGGCTGGTACAATGAACTGAATGTCTGTCTGTACAATCTAAGCCAAAACATTTTTATGGAGACTATCACATACTTGCCGCTTGTGTCCATGGATTACTTTAGTTTCATACAGGATAAACTAGAACATATTAGGCCCTGTGTATTGCAGGTAAATAAAATTATATATACTCTCCTATTGAATAACTTAATAAGAATGTTTCGTTTCTCATTTGTAGCGTCTCTCCGCGCAGCTAAATCCCTTCGCACCTGCACTGCGTCCCATTGTATCATACAGCTCCAGCAGCTCCTCGAGCAACAATGACAATAATGCGCATCTCTTTGAGTTCTGCAAGTGTCTAATCGAAACATATTTGGCCGTGCTTATTCATATGGAATCCCAGCGTGTCAAGCATGATTCCATTGTAAATGCTTTGTCGAATTTTCGCATTAATTACGAGGACAATCAGGCAAGTTTCAGGCAGCAACATTTCAATGGAATCCTTAACTGATTAGTTCTATTGTCTGTACTTTAGTTTGCCATTGCATCATCGCGATTCAAGCCAATCTCGGCGGGGTGCGCCTATTGCGCCTGTGTTGTCGATGGTGTCGCCTATTTCTGGGGATCCAGCGGCGTGCCCTGCTGCTTTAGCGCCCAGAAGTCAACAGGTGAGCTGGAGTTCCTGCTGTTTATCATATATTGTCTTTAATTTATGATCTCTCTTTTTCTCTCTCTTTCCAGAACCACCGGAGCCTGCGCATGCTGTCAAGACATTGGAGCTGCTATCACAACTTAATTTGGAGGTGCATGCACTTAAATGTGGACGTCAGCATACACTCATCTTGACCAACAACGGCGTATGTTAATTGTTAATGTTATCAATTGTTATTGTTAATGTTGGTTGCCTTTCTTTAGCTGTATGCGATGGGCAACAACAGTCTTTGCCAGCTGGGCATTGGACAGCACATGCAAATGGCGCTGCAACCCATGCTGGTGACGGCTTTGGATGGCATGAACATCACCATGCTGGAGGCAGGACAATATCATAATGCAGCCGTTGTTGACGGCAAACTCTATATGTGGGGGTGAGTGTTTTTATTTTTATAATTATTACTCATTTATTTTTCGTCGATTTAACAATTATTCAATATTTAAAATCTAAGTAAAAACTAGGTTTTCAAATAATATAAAATATTGAAATTTAAAAAGGAGGCTATTAAAATATTGTTTATTTTCACAAAACTTTAAGTTATTACTATTAAAATCAATCGAAATATTTAAAATTTGAAAATAAAATAAAACTATAAAATAGGTTTTCAAATGATATAAAATATTAAATTTAAAAGGGTTCTATTAAAAAATTGTTTATTTTTAAAAGCTTTAGGGTTATTATTACTAAAAGTAATCGACTATAGATATATTTAAAATTTAAAACTAAAACTAAAAAATAGGTTTTCAATTAATATAAAATATTAAATTTTAAAATATTAAATAAACTTTAGAGTATTTATTACTAAAGGTTATCGACTTTAGACATATTTAAAATTAAAAAAAAAATCTTAAAAAGCTTTTCAAATAATATAAAATATTAAATTTAAGAAGAGGCTATAAATTTTTTTTTTTTTTTTTTTTTAATTTTAGAGTTATTATTACTAAAAGTAATCCACTTAAAACATATTTAAATGGAATATTTTTTTATTTAACACAACAAAAAAATCTTTACATTTGAAAAAAATAAAAAAATATATAATATTGAGCAATCGACTTTAGACATATTTAAAATTAAAAAATACAATATATATTTTTAATTGTTAATAATATTTACTATAAATTATTTACTAACTTATTACATTTTATATTTTAGCTGGGGCATCTATGGCCAACTTGGCAATGGCAGCTGCGAGAACATTGCAACACCAACACTAGTCAGTTTCTTCAAGTACAAGGTGCGTGTGGTCATCTCTTTAATCCTCAACTATTTGTTAATAATATTACTTATTTATTTAATAGAAAGTTTTACAAATTTCGCTGGGACATGCGCACACTTTGGTGCTATGTCAGGCAATCCACAATAACTACTCAGAGGCTAATCGCAGTGACAACGAGCTCTTTGTTTTTGGTTCTAATCATTTTGGCCAACTTGGTATTGGCAACAATGAGCAGACGGAGACAAAGACGAGTCTGCCGCTCCGCCTAAATCTGGGCGACTGCAGCTTAAGACTGATACACACGAAATTTTTTACAAATGTAAGTGCAGTTAATATTCGAGTTGCTTTTTTTAAGTTTTGGAAAATTAAAATAGAAAATATTGCTTGGAATATCCTGTTGAAAAAATTAATTTTCCAATAAATTAATTTTATCTCTTATTTTTGATCCAAATATATAAAAATTTAATTTTATTTAAATTTTACCTTTTATTTAAAATCATGGAATAAAAGCTAAAATTTAAAATTACAATTCAAAATACATATTTAATGCACATACCAAAATATCAAAAAATACGATAAACAATTTAATTTTTGTATGTGCACTTAATTTTTGGTATTCCATTATTTTTGAACCAAAAATTTTAATTTCATTATAATTTTATATTTGGTTTTAATTATATCAAAAAAATGCTTTAAAAATTTCATAATTTCTTTTTATATTTAAAATAGAAAATAAGAATTGCTTGATTTCTAAATGAAAATGGAGATTTAATTGGAATCTTATTTTAATATTATATTTGGTTTTTTATTTGTATAAAAAAATGCTTCAAAAATTTCTCCATTTCCTTTTATAATTAAAATCGAAAATACGAATTACATGATTTCTAAATGAAAATGGAAATTTAATTGGAATTTTATTTTAATTTTATATTTGGTTTTATTTGTATCAAAAAAATGCTTTACAAATTTAAAATCGACAATAAGAATTGCTTGATTTCTAAATGAAGATGGAAATTTAATTATAAATATTTTTATTTTAAAAATTAAATTAATGCTCCTATTTACGAATTTCTTTATAGTTAGCTGTAGATGAGGAGGAACGTATGTATACTTGGGGCAGTTCCCCGCAAGCTCTGCGTCTGGCCAATCAAATAAAGCGTCGCGCCAACGCCAAGCAAAAGTTGGAGGAGAATCATCAACGCGAGATGCTGAGCAGACGGCTCGAGGAAACTCTGCTGCCGGCCTGCAATAGCAGTAGTGCTTTGGTGGAACCGAGTACATCCTATGCAGCAGTTGTTGTTGGCGCTATTCCCAAGCCCAGAGTAGAAACCAAAGAGTCCAAGGAAAATGAGGCTATGACATCGAATGCGAGTGAAAGTATTGGCTCCAAATTGACTGCGGGAACGGAGTCAGTGCCGCAAACTGCAGCAACAACTGCTCCGTCGGCTCCACAGCAGCCCACGGAACCGGATCCCACGGAGCATATGACGCCACATCTGGTGGACACTAGCGAGGTGGCTGGACAAATACTGCAGGTGTGTTTTTCAACATTTTTGTATTTTTTAATATGTTAATTCAAGCGAATTCGAAAGATTTTGTTAGGAATAAAAAAAAATAGGAATTAAATTTAAGTAAACCAAATTTGGGATAGAAAACCATTAAACAAGAACTAGGAAATTCAAATAAAATCAGATTTTGATTTTATTATTTATAAATAATTTAATTATTAATAATATTTGATTTTTAATAAAATAATTTTGCTTTCAGATATTACAAATCTTAATCTTCTTAATTTTTTTTCTAATTATATCAATTCTAATGCCTAATTTCAAATTTGTTGGGGTTTCTAATTACAAGTATCTTAGTATTATTATTTTTTTCTAAAAATTTTTCGTTTATAATCGATTATAAATAATTATAAATAAAATATGTTGGTTTTTAGATTTTTCAAATTTTGTATTCTTCTCGTTCCCAATTTTCCTTTTTATCCCAATTATTCCTACTGCCTATTTCAAGATTTAGTTTTTTTGTTGATCTTATTTATATTTTGTTATTTTGTTAATTTATTATTTTATTGTTTTATTATTTTGTTATTTTAATTTTTATTATTTATTATTTGGAAATCGTTAGGAAATCTTTAGAGAAATTATTTCACATTAATAAAAATATGTATATATTCAGTTAAAATCAATATTAATTTTAAATATCTTTACAGATCTCCAGCGGGCTGTTTCACTTTGCTCTGATATCGTCAACGTGCACGTTGTACACGTGGGGCAAAAATCTGGAGCATCAGCTGGGCACCGAGGACAAGGATCGCCGTGCCGTGCTGAAACCATCGCCCATTGATAGCATCGAGAGGCCCATGTATGTGGATTGTGGTGCGGATTTCACGCTGGTCATGACCACCGATCATATTGTTAAAGCCTTTGGTGGCAACTCGAATGGACAATGCGGACGCGACTTGGGCGCCAGTCTGGATCGGATGCGACAGCGTGTGGTTTGTCTGCCAACCACGAAGCGATTGATGCGTTTCGAGAGTCAATGTGTTGAGGCGCCGGTGGAGATTAATTTGCCACGTCCACGCATACGTCTTGATCAGGATCCCGTGCGTTATCTGAAGGTGATTCCGCCGTATCAACCTCATTTCCTGCAACAGGCAAATATTAACTTTGAGCATCGCAATTCGATGGCGACGCTTAATTATAAATCCAGCACGGAGCAAGCGGGCACTGGACAGGACTCGGATGATCTGCTGAGCAGTCTGGAGAATCTGAGCCACAACGATGCGAGTTACTCGTTCAATGCACCACAATTGGCCGATGCAAATAGCTCATTGGATCTGGATTATTCGCCGGAGGAGCAGAGCTATTTACCATTGCCAAATCAAGCGCTGCCAAGTCAGGCTGCTCTGCTTGGACATGGATTGCATGATGATGTGAGCAGCTGTACGCCCAGCTCCGAGGATGGAGATGTGCTGCGACATTATATACACTACTGTCTGTATGCCTTTCAAGGCTTGTATAATCCCGATAAAATTGGAGCGCATCGTAATGAGTATCGCATACGGATTTGCATGCTCAACTTTCGATTTGTGGAGGCCTTTCAGCTATGTCTGCACAGCTGTGACAATGCCCAGCGCACACTGAAGCTCTTTGAGTACTTTAGCAAGGATACGGGCTATGTGCCACTGCATCGATCGGATCTCAAGCATCTCATCTATCATATGTGCGTGCACTTTCTGGAGCACAAGTTCGATATGCTCGAGTGTGAGCGTTACTTTATGGCCGATCTCGATTACTACTGGCTGGAGTTGGCATATGTATTTTATTTTAACAACAATAACTCGGCCCTGGAACAGAATCTCAACCAGAAGTTCAAGCAACTGATTGCAGCGACGGATAGCAATCAATCGACTGTGAATGCACTGCAGGATACGGATGCAATTTTTGATAGTTTTACGGTCAAGTTTAAGACGATTCTCTGCCAGCGTTTGCTCAGCTATTGTGATGCCGATGCCGCCGATGCGAATGCCAGCAATTAGCATTGGATTCATCTTGGTTCTTGCATTGAAATTTCATAGTTATGGAACAATTTCTCAATTAAGTTGATAGTTTTGCGTGTTTCCTTCTTTAATTGTTTGTTCTCTCTTCTTATTTTTTCGGTTGTAATTGAAAGTTTTCCCTTTTTGTGAGTTCCAAGATCCACATCCAGACCAAAGATCAGATATTGGCGTGTCCCACTTTTCACATACACACACACACATAATACATATGCATAAGTAAATATTACATATTATTATATTAACTATTATCTATTACCCGCCCACACACACACACACACACACACACACATGTTTATACTTAATTACATAATTGTTGCGCATATTTATATAAATAGCTTTTATAGCCATGTTATTTAAGAGTATGAAAAAATTTGAAGGCAAACAAAATTGTTTAAAGAATTTAATTTTTTTTGTAGTGCTTTGTTTGCTATTGGCTTTAAATATTTAAACGCTTTTTGTTCACTCAATAAAAATTGAAAAATAACAAGAATGTTTATAGAATTCTTGGGAATTCTGAATTCTTTCAGTGTGTGCTGCCATAGACACATTTTTAATTGATATTCAGCTTGTGATTTGCAGTTATTTAATATACAACAAATGTTTAATTTAAATAGTTATATGTGTATACATACATATGATTAACAAAAGTAATAAAAAAATACATTTATACAAAATTTATAGTTATTTATATATAATTGTTAGTGCTTTCTAAAGCTTTAGTTTAATATTGTCCGTTGTCCAGCGTTTGCTTTGCAAAGATTTCAGTGCGTTCTCACAGTAAAATTGCTCCTCGGATCTGTCGGGTAGAGATTCCTTGAGTTGTTGCAGCTCCTGCTGCTGCTTCAGGCTCACCATGGCATCGATGACAGCCTTGATGCACTTGACACGCTGTGCCAGCGCCAATTTCTCGCTGCTGTTGCTCATCTTGGACAGAAAGAGCTGTAACACCGTAGCGGGAGCTTGGAGCTCAAAGAGACGCTGCACAGCCAAGGACAAGTCAAAGCTGATGTGGAACTGTTTGGATTTGAGTGGATGCCAAGTGGAGACACGCTCAAAGATGCACTCCAAGTCCGCATACGCTTGCGCCTGAGCACGTTCATTCAACGCTGTCCATTCGTATTGTGCCGATGAGATTTCCTGATCCGCCGCAAAGCGTTGTGGCGACGTCAGTTTAAGCATATCCTGATCCTTCCAGTTCTTGTTATGCGTGCAGCACACATAGAGTAGTTCAATGGGCGTGGCATGCTCGCCAAACCGATGACTCAAGCCTTCCTTTTCTTGGAGCAACTGCAGCTTCAAGGCGGCATGAAAGATTTGCTCATAGAGTGGAATTATGCCCACACCGGCACTGGCATAAGCATCGATGAGACGTTGCAATTGTTGTTTACGCGTGGACATGTCACTGCAGGACATGGCTGCCTGAAACTGTCGTAGAGCTGCTTCCTGGTGGCGTCCAAAGCGCTGCAAGATTTCAATATAGTTGCCCACGTCGCCACATTGACGCAGATAGCTGAGATAATGCTCCAACGCCTTGGGACGCTGCTCAAGAATGTTGTGAAATTGTGTGGTGTTCAGTGTACGCTTGAGGAATAGAAGTACACCAATTACAGCATCTCCTCCATTGGCCAACAGCGTGTCCAGCAATTCCTGTTTCTCCTGCAGTGATTTAAACATCTCCAGTGGCGCCAACTTGCCGTGCAGCAGCTTTTGTGCCGTTGCCTCCAGATTGGGACTGTAGAGCGTACTCTGAATCTGGCGTCGCAGCAGCTTCAATTCCTCCTCGGGTGTCACTCCCTTGGGCATCACATGATCGTCCAGTGTTTGTTCCTGCAGCACCAGCTTTAACGCCTCATCACTCAATATGGCTTTGATCGAGAGATGATTGAGCGTTCCCAGGGCTGCACTATTATCGAAACTTGCCTCGGAAATAGTGTCGTCATTAAATATGGCATTATTATCCCATTTGGTGCTCAACTTTGTTTGATCCGAACTCGTGCCGCTTTTGCCAATATCGGAGTCATCGTCATCGTCAAAGCTAAAGGCTGTCCGCGACGACCGATTCCAATAGTTTTCACTATAGAAAAACCTTATTTAAACTGTCTAATTAAAATTTTAAAATCCAACTTACTCTGTATTATCAAATTGGGATTCCATTTGTTTTGCGAATTGAAAACAGCTGTGCGAACAGTGTGACCAGTTTTTGTGTATATTTATATTCATTACTAGCTAAGGTTGCCACATTGTTAAATTATGAATTGGCGCGCTACTTCATTTCAAATAGAGCTTTGAAAAGTATCAATGTTTGCGGTTTTCTATAACTTAAATTGTTTCTTGAAACAGATAGATAATGGCTAAAGTTCTATACACTTCTTAGTGCAGCTAAACTGCAGAATAAAAAAATATGACCAGTTCTCTTCATTACCAGCCAGCGCTGCCACATTGTTAAATTTTAAATTGGCGCACTAATTCATTTTAAATAAAACTTTGAAAAATATCAACGTACGCGATTTTCTATAACAAATTGTTTTTTGAAACAGATGCAATTAATTGCTTAAGTTCCATGCACTTCTTAGTGCAGCTAAACTGCAGAATAAAAATAATATATTTATTTTATTCGTATGCTAAAGTATCGAAGCTCGTTGAATCGATATTTTTCTTGATTTTTTTTTGTATCGATTTTGCAGCACACACACATACGCATACTTACACACACGGGAAGTTGCTGTTAAAGGTCAAATTGATAGCGCGAGTTCAGCTTTAAAATTTTAAGTGATTTTGTCTGTAGCAGACTAAAGATGTCAATCCATTGGTTGCTTCTATTACTTGTGGGGATTGTCCATGGCGAAACTGTGGCAGTTCAAGCACGCTACGATCACACGAGGATCTATAATGTGGAACTGGAAACAGCCTCGCATGTGGAATTATTCCAGAAACTGGAAGCGGCAAGCGACTCTTGTAGCTTCATGGGACACGCGCGCGTTCGTGGACAGAAGCTGACAGTTATGGTAGCCGGGCAGAAGGTGGCGGATTTCGATGATCTGCTGCACAGTTATAATGTGAGTCATCGCATCCTGAGCCACAATTTTCAGGATCTCATTGATGCCAACTACGCTGAGGTGGCGCCAGCGAACACGCCAGCGAATGAGTTCGATTGGAAGCGTTACTTCCAGTTGGACAACATCTATGCCTGGCTGGAAAAGATGGCGAGGGAACAGCCGGAGCTGGTGACACTTCTGGACATGGGAACAAGCACACAGGGAGTGCCCATCAAGGGAGTGCGAATTGCCTTTGGCGGAGAGAATCTCACCAGCGTATTTGTCGAGAGTGGGGTACATGCTCGAGAGTGGATCGCTCCGGCCACGGCCACCTACTTTATCGAGCAGCTGCTGCACTCCAGCGATCCCGGCGTGCAATCCTTGTCCCGCTCCCATAATTGGTTGATCTTTCCGTGTGTGAATCCGGATGGATATCGCTATAGTTTCACTGGGGATCGCATGTGGCGCAAGAATCGCAATCTCTTTGGCATCTGTCGTGGCGTCGATCTCAATCGCAACTTCCCATTGAGCTGGAACAGCACCGGCTCCAGCGGCAATCCCTGTCATTATGATTTCTCTGGACCCTCCGCTGCCAGCGAGCTGGAAACCCAACGGATTATACAATTCTTGGAGTCGCATGTCCAGTCGGATCGCATTCGCACCTATCTATCACTCCACAGCTACTCCCAGCTCATCATGTTCCCCTATGGACACTCGGCGGAGCGCGTGGAGAACTATGCGGATCTCAAGGAGATTGGCCAAAAGGCGGCGGATCGCATCAAGGAGATCAGCGGACGTGTCTACAAAAGTGGCAGCATCTATGAGACCATTTATCCATCCAGCGGCGGTTCTAAGGATTGGGCTCATGGCCACCTAAAGATTCCCATTACCTTTACCTTCGAGCTACGTGGTCCGCCGGAGAGCGAGGAGCTGTTCATCCTGGCGGCCAAGGAAATTGAGCCCACGGCTCGAGAAGCCTTCGCAGCAGTCCAAACAATCGTCGAGGAGGCTTCCAAGCGTGGTTATTATCAATGACTTTAAACATGTTTATCAGAAAATAAATCTCGGATTCCCCATGTGAATTTCAAAAATTTTGGTAAGAATTTCAAAAACATATAAATAAAAGCTTAGAATAAAATTTTATAGAAACAAAATTAGAGATAGAAAAATATAAATTCAAATAAAAAAAACATTTAATCACGTTTGGTTCATAGTTCAATTAAATTTATATTCATTATTATCTCAAAAAATGTCTTTAGTTTACTGAGATCTTAACTATCTGGAATAATATGTCTTGTAATATAGATATTAAGAGAGCTATCTAATCCATAATAAATTCAGTTATTTATCAATCTGTTATATGGAAAATATTTATTTTTCCTTAAAAATTATGTTTTTTGGTTCTTTATCCAAAAGGTTCATTAACAAATAAACAAATTTAATAATACAAATAAAACCATTCTATAATTAAAAAATATTATAATTATAAATAATTATAGATAAGAGAGCTATTTTAGTATATTATCACGAATGTGATATCAACTCATTCATTTAGATAAAGATCAGTTTAGTTTTTTTTTTATCTTGAAGGATCTTTGGCTTATCAATCGATCACTTAAATTAAGGAAGATCTTTTGAACAAATATAACCAAATTTATGTTGACAATTATCTGCCCGAATGCTAATAACATTTTTTGTAAATATAGTCTTTTTGCAACTTCCATCTAGATTTCCAGTCCAAAACACTCGGTTTCTGTACACACCGATAATATCCCGAGAATCTAAATCTAAATCGCCACGCAAGTGACCACCTAAGTTCTCACATCGGTTTTTCGCTTCGAAGAAATTAACCCGAATATTGTCTTCAACATAATAATGATCACGTCTATTATTCGAAATGGGATCTATTCGAGGTATTGCTTTTTGTGATGTGATGTTCTTTGAATATTGGGACTCCAGTTCGAATTTTCTTTCAAGACTTTCCAACTTTTCTAAAAACCTTTGCTCTAAGGAATCGTATTTGTCCCCGACATTTTGCTGCATTATCTTTACTTCCTCCATTTCCTGTTCGATCTTTGGTTCAACATTTTCCCACATTCGTTGTGTGCTTTTCGAATCCCCTTTTATATTTTCTTCAAATTTTTCCCACTTATTCTGTAGACTTTGTTCTATCGTAACATATTTCTCTTCGGCCTTTTCCAACTTTTCCTCAATATTTTCCAACTTTTTCAGTAGCCTTCGTTCTAGGGAATCGTCATTATCTTCGGCCTTTTGCTGTAATGCCTTCATATGATCTAATAAAGGTCTTACAACCTTATAACAATAATGACTACAGCTCGATTCCAGTTGCACAGACATTTCGCAAAACTGTAGAAAGCAGAAAAAGAAAACACAACTTTCACTTATAATATTACTTTGGAATATTTAATTATTTCAACTCACTTCCGCTTGCACTGCAAGAATTAAGATTATAATTGAAAATAAAATAATTTTCATTGTAATTCTTAACCAACTTCGCGAATCGATGATTACACTTTAAATGAAATTTAAAAGCAATGTGGTTTTATTTTACAGCTTTCGGATTTTGCCGAGCTCAAAGACTTCCTAGACGGGAGTTCTATGCCCTACGAAGCACATGATAACAAATATATACAGCAGTCGACAAAGTGCAATAGCCGAAATCAAAAATATCTTTTTCAAAAACATGCAATTTTTATTATTGTATTTTTTTCAATTCCGGTAATCTTAATTTTTGGTTTCCCTTTTATTTTTTCCAATTTTTATTTCTTATTTACGTTTTTTCTCCGATGCCCTGTATATCTCCAAGCCAATAAAATTTATTGCTGTCAGTATTGTCTATACTAATACAATAATTACCATCAACATTAAGCAAATGTCCACCTAATTCCTCACATCGTTTTTTTTGCATCGTTTGAACTAACAGGAGAATTTTTTTCAACATAATAATAAACATTTTTATTTTTCACAAATAAATCCTTAGGAGGTGTTTCCTTCCGTGATGTGATATTTTTTAGATATTGTGACTGCAGTTCTATTTTTGTTTCAAGATTTTCCAACATTTCTGCTAGAATTTGTTTAAGGGAATCATCTTTATCTTCAGCCATTTGAAGTTTTCGCTCTTGGGAATCATATTTGTCTCCGATATTTTGCTGTAATGCCTCCAACCGTTCGAACTTTGGTTTGAGATTTTCCCAAATTCGTTGAGTGTGTTTCGACTCCACTTCCATCTTTTCTTCAAGTTTTTCGAACTCTATCAGTATCCTTCGTTCTAGGGAATCGTCTTTATCTTTGGCCTCTTGTAATTGTTGTAATGCCTTTTTATGATCCAATAAAGGTCTTACAACCTTATAACAATAATGACTACAGCTCGATTCCAGTTGCACAGACATTTCGCAATACTGCAGAAGGCAGAAAAAGAAAACAACTTTAAAATTTAATGTTACTTTCAACTATTTTATTATTTGAACTCACCCCGTCCTCCTCAGCTTGCACTACAAAAATAGAGATTAGAATTGATAATAAAATGATATTCATTCCGTTTAAATTTCTGTCCAACTTTTCGATTCGAAGATTTCAATAAAACTGAAACCTGAAACATGTTTTGGGCACTTGGAATTTCCCGGCTGTTTATATTTCTTGTATTTTATGCTTAGTGACTAATCCGCAATATAAAATGTGATTAAAGTAAATAAAAATAGATTAGACGAGTAGAGAAGTATCTTTTCCAGGGGTCGAAAACAATATTTATGGAGCCATTAGTATACTAAAAAATCAATATAAAGTATTATAATAATATAGCATAATAATATAATATCGATAAAAAATATATTTCTTAAATTTTTCCTGATTTTGATTTTCTAATTACAACTTTGCTAGTTTTATGTTTTGAATTCTTGCTTTACATATTTGAAGTTCACAATATTATTTATAAAATCTGTAGAGGAATCTAACCCTCGTAGGAGGAAATGAGGGGCGTGGTAGTTTCCACCATGACGAGCACGCTGTGGGCCAAGGGAAAGATGTCGGTCACCTGGACATAATAGCCACGTTCACACTGCTCCTTGGAGGAGTACAAACTGTGACCGAAGATTTGAAATGGGTTAAAAAAAAGATAATTCTTTTTAGAATGTTTTACTCACGCCAATATATCCACGGGTTCCATGATTAGTTCCGATTTGTAGACCGATGCCAAGAAGTTTGTAAAGGCGGCCGTGTTGTTGCCCAGCTCAAGTTCCGCATTTGGAGTGCACACCTCGAGTCCCAGGCCACTGTGGCTGGACCCAATCTCGGGGAGACCATTGCGAGTGCCCCACACCGAGATGATATTGTCCTCGGAGGCCACAATGGTGCACTGATCATTGCAATTGGCATTCTGTGGTTAGAGAATGCATGTTTTTTAATGAAAAAGAATAGTTTTGAGCAAGTATTTGCTGATTCTACACTGAAAAAATAAAGTAAGTAATTTTACAGGCGAAAAATCTTTTTTTTTCAAACATAAAGTATAATTTTAGGACGAATTTTTAAGCGAAATTTTAGACAATAAGATTTCTGACGCTCATTTTTAGCTAGAAATTCTTAGTATTGAAATAAAAATGGATTTTTTTGTCAAAAATATTTTTGGGGAACTAAACATTATTTTTGTGCTTCTGTTTTTCTCCTTTTCTACACAACTTTCTAATTAGAAAAAATATAAAAAATTATATTCTTGATTTTAAAATAAAGTATAGGCAGCTTTGGCGCCAGCCAGACGCACAAGCAAAATTCTGCAGCTCGCGTTTATGGCGACATTTTTAAATTGTAGCTTGTATATTTGGTGATTTTTGTTGTAGTGTTCCCTATTGATAATTTCGTGCCCTCCGCTTTTCTATAGTCAATCACTCTCTATATCAAGTAATCACATATTTTTTTTAACCCACTAAACTAAACGTTCTAAAAAGTAAAGCTTATTTTTGTGCTTCTTCTCTTTTTCTAGACTACTTTGTAATTAAATAAAATAATTAATATAAATATTCTTGTTTTTAGAATAAAATAAATGCAGTTTTGGCGCCAGCCAGACGCACAAGCAAAATTCCGCAGTTCGCTTTTTTAATTTATTTCTTGCACATTTTGTGATTTTTGTTGTAGGTGTTTCTTTAATTCTCCCGATTGATAGTTCTTTCTATTTCTCTATCAAATAATTACTTATTTTATTTAACCCACCACAATATATCGGGCACGCATTGTTTCCACCAGAGTGGGTTGCTCTACAGGATTACAATGGCGTATGCCTCGTTGTCCCTCTTTATTGCGTCCCATGGTGAAGACATAGCCTCCTTCAACGAGAAACACCGAATGCGTTGAGGAGAAAGAAGCTTTCAAAACTTTGTGAGGCAGTTGGATCTTTTTCTGTATTTTAATAAGAAATTATCAGATGGAACAGAAGCCACTAGGAAAAGGAAAACTCCACTTACGAAAGCTGTAATCTTGGCTGGACGATTGAAGCCCAACTTGTTGTAATCGTTGCTGCCACAGACATGAAGTTCTCCATTGTTGAAGAGCACGGCGGATGTGTCCGGTCCGCAGAAAATCTTCAAGGGTTTGCTCTTCACGTGGGACAGCAGGACCTTCTGGGGATGCTTCCTGAGGATTAAGGGATTATAATGAATATAATTTTAAAAAAATACAAATTATAAAATACATATTATTTGTTGAGTGTTTTGTTTTTTAGGAAAATAATTTAAACTTTTTTTTCTTTGAAATATAAAATGACAAATCTAAAGTAATAATTAGATTTGAATATTTTATTTTTATTTATAAAATAAATGAGAGTTCAATTTTATAATACAAATTTAAAGTAAGAGTTATATTATGATTGACTATTGGTATTTAATTGTCTTTTCATATTTTTTATTTGACATAAATTATATTAAAAATAAAATAGTTAGCTTTCTAAATTTATTAGTTATATCATAATTATATATAATTATAATTTATTATTTATTTAAACTATAAAAAGAGTTATATTATGATTTCAAAATGAATATTGAAAAGTAATAGTCTTCTAAATTTTTTAATTTACTTGTTTTATATAAAAAAATAAATAACTTTCTAAATTTATTTCGTAATCATTATAGTATAACATTTTTTTATAAAAATATATATAAATTAAAAAAACTGATTATAATAATTAATTTATTAATAATAAAGGAATGAATATTTAAATTTAATAAATTATAATTTTTATTACTTTATATTTATTTAATTTCTTTAAAAAATAATTATTTTCTTTTTTTTATAAATATATATAAATTAAAAAAAACTGATAATAATAATTAATTTATTAATAATAAAATAATGAATATTTAAATTGAATAAATTATAATTTTTATTACTTTATATTTATTTAATTTCTTTTGAAAATAATTATTTTCTAGTTTATAAAAATATATAAATTAAAATAACTGATTATAATAATTAATTGATTAATAATAAAAGAATGAATATTTAAATTTAAAAAATTATAATTTTTATTACTTTATATTTATTTAATTTCTTTTAAAAATAAGAGGTAAGAGTGGTTATATTTTCAGAAAATTTAAAATAAAAGTTAATAGTGTATCAGAATTTTCTTATTCAACCAGATATTTATTTTGAGTCTGGTTTTTTAAAACTAAGGAACATCTCTTACAGTTGCTGTTGATAATTTCCGAGGCCAAGAGCTCCCGATAGACTTGTGCCCCAAACGTAGACGGCACATTCCCGGCTCAAGGCAATGACGTGATGCAATCCGGCGGCAATTTGTTCGATTCGAACATCCGCCAACTTGGCAATCAACTTGGGAGTGTAGTAATTCTTCTGTTCGTCGTGGCCCAAGGAATACTTGATGTTATTGCCGCAGCTGAGAAGATTTCCCGATTGCGTAAGGAACACTGTAAAACCTTCGCCGGCACAAGCGCTGACCATGTGATAATTGCGCAGACTCTGCACCAGACCAGGATAATGTTTCCATGACTCCAACGAGGTCAATCCCAACTGGCCATGTGTGCCCTCGCCCCAGGCATAAACAGATCCATCATCGTTGATGACCACAAAATGCGATTCACTCATTGCCACACACACAATTACAGCTTTCGGAGGCAATTGGATGGGACTCATGCTGAAGCTGTTGCCAAAGGACTTTAGCTGGTAGAGCACCGAGCTGGGAAAACATCCGAACGGAGCCGGAAGTAACAATTTCATATCATTTGAAAATAAAAAATAAAATCACAATAAAGCGGAAACTATACAATAATATTTATTTAATTTTAATATTTATTTAAATATTATGAAAATTTAATTAATAAAATTATTGTTTTAAATAATCGTACGGTAATAATAATTTTATAATTTCATTTGAAAATAAAAAATAAGATCACAATGAAGCGGAAACTATGCAATAATATTTATTTAATTTTAATATTATGGAAATTTAATTAATAATATTATTGTTTTAAATAATCGTAGTCGGTAATAATAATTTCATAATATTATTTGAAAATAAAAAATAAAATCACAATGAAGCAGAAACTATACAATAATATTTATTTAATTTCAATATTTATTTTAATATTATGAAAATTTAATTAATAGAATTATTGTTTTAAATAATCGTAATCGGTAATAACAATTTCATAATATCATTTGAAAATAAAAAATAAAATCACAATGAAGCGGAAACTATACAATAATATTTATTTATTTTAATATTTTTTTTAATATTATGAACATTTAATTAATAAAATTATTGTTTTAAATAATCGTAGTCGGTAATAATAATTTCATAATATTATTTGAAAATAAAAAATAAAATCACAATGAAGCAGAAACTATACAATAATAATATTTCATTTTAATTTATTTTTAACTTTAGGAAAATTTAATTAATAAAATTATTGCTTTAAATAAACGTAACTATTATAATAATTATATTTTGTTTTTTTTTTTGTAATAAAAAACAATTTTTTTATATGATCAGTCCCATTAATGATATTTAATTTAAAAAAATATAATAAAAAAAATTATTTATAGATTTTTATAGTTATAATATAAAATTAATTTTAATTCTTATAAAGAAATCATCAGAAAATAGCCCAAAAGTAATTACATATAAAAATTTATTCAGAAAAATTTTTCGAATCAATTTTTATTTTTTATAAAGTTTAACCAATCAAATAAAAATTACTTTTGTATTGAGATTTGAAAACACAAAATAAAATCCCAATGAAGATGAGACTATAATTATAAATATAATCTAATGAAAAAATTTATATTTTTAAAATTTTTGAAAATTGTTGTTTTAAATACAAGAATACCATAATAATTATTAAGGTTTTCGAATAAAAAACCAATTTTTTAAATGATTATTACCTCATGATATTTAATTTAATAAAATCTCTAACCAACAAATTAAAAATAATTTAACAAATTAATTTACGTATGTTTTTTACTTATCAATCATATAAATTATTTAAGTAAAAATAAATTTTTTATTGTGACTTAAAAAATATAAACCAAAAAAATATTTCCGTGGATAGTTCTTAAAATAATATTCATTAATCTTAGCGATAAATATTATAATAATTATAATTTTTTAGTTCATAAAATAAAATTAAGAAATTATTGTTATCTGTGAAATAAAAAGATTAAAAATTAAAAAAAGTAATAAAGAATGATTTTTAAAATAAAAATTAGAACTGTTACGGTCTCTGCATCTGACTAAAGTTATGGATGGATTAGATAAGGAACTTACCGCTTCTCTATAATCTCATTGGGTGCAACTGTCTCGGCGCTCATCAGTTTCCTCGTCTCGGTTTGAGCCGTGGGCAGCTCCATGGCCAAATTGCTGCAACTGGTGAAGAGCGAGGTTGGAGCAGACAGAAGACTTCCATTGCCGCTGACGCCATCCTCATATGAATAGCTGTGGATTAATATGTGAAGCCTCTGCCACTTGAACAGCCAACTAGTTTACCCCTTATTCTTGCCCAGACTGCGAAAGATCAAGGGTATCCAGTAAACCAAGACCTCAGAGGCGGTAGGACGACGTGAAGCATCCACCTGGAGCAGATTGGCCAACAGACTGCGTAATCCCGAGGTGTAACCATTGGGCAATGGTGTATAAGCTCCGGCCATGATCTTGGTCACCAGCTCGGAGAGATTGGAGGCGGCAAATGTTTTCTTAAGGCAACATAGCTCGCCCAGAATGCAGCCCAGGGCCCAGATATCGCTCTTGTTGTCGTACTCCTTGCCCTCGCACTGAATGAAATATTATAACCGTAATCTTTAACCGATAAAAACCGATTGAAATTTGTAACCATAACCGAAAATATTTTTTCAACAGTACCGAAAGTAAACCAAAACTCTTTAAGCCGAAATAACCGTTTTGTAACCGATTCATTTATAAGGGTTAATTTCGGTTCTGGCCGTCGCAGGTACTGATAACTTTGAACTGCCATAACTTTTTTAAAAGTCAATCAATTACCATGCGCAATGTAAATTTTAGCATAATTTTACATTTTGGAAATTCGAAATTTTCGAAATTTTTTGAAAAATTATATGGGGTAACACTGGAAAATTTCTAAGAAATTTATTGATTGACTTTTGACAAAGTTATGGCAGTTTGAAGTTATTAAAAATCAATAAAATCAAAATAATCGAAATTTTCAAACCAAATTTATATGAGATCTAATTATAAAAAAATCGACATTATACTGGACCATTCCAGTAACCAGATAACATTATTTTCCAGGCTAAAAGAACGTTAACTCTATTTTCATGTAAAGCAATTAACAATGCTTCTTATTTTGGTCAACCGAAAACTATAATTTTATTTTTTTTATGAACAGCAACCGGTATTTTTAAACCAAAACCGATAAGAGCTACGAAACCGATACTTTGCATAACCGATAACCGAAAACCTTAATTCGAGCATAGGCGAAACCGTAACTGAAATCGATATTCGTTTCGGTTTTAATTCCTGATAATAATTGATACATGATATTCTATATATATTTTAATCTCTTACCATTTCGGGACTGAAATAATAAGGTGTGCCCAGCACAGTCTGCGCATGAATCTTGGCATTCATAATCTTGGATATGCCAAAGTCGCCAATCTTGACAATTCCTCGCTTGTTGAGAAAAACATTCGCCGTCTTGAGATCTCTAAAAAAGAAGGAATATATATTAAATTTTTCAAGAAAATAAAATTTTAAAGCAGAATCAAATTAGAGATCAAAACATGAAGAACTTGTATTTCCGCAAGGAAATTGGTCTTGATTTTACAAAGTTATTTCAGATTGAAGTTTCTAAAAAAGTCTTAAGGGGAAGGTATGGAAAAGTGAACAGAACAAGAAGATTTTTAAATAAATTCTGATGCAGAATCAAATTAGAGGACAAAACATTAAGAAATTCTCATTCCACAAGGAAATCGGTCAAGATTTGACAAAGTTATTTCAGTTTGAAATTTCTGAAAAAGTGTTAAGGTGAAGGTTTCGAAAAGTGGACCACTTAATTATTTAAATAATTAAATAAAGCATAAAATTAGAGGCCAAAACATAAATTTACATTCCACAAGGAAATCGGATTTGTCAAAGTTAGGAAGGTGGGGAAAACTGGACATTAATGGAGAAAAAACTAAATTTTTTAAACAAATTCTGATGCAGAATCAAATAAGAGTATACACAATTGAAAAATTGACATTCCAGATGGAAATCGGTCTAGATTTGACGAAGTTATGTCAGATTGAAAGCAATTAAGGTTGATCCTACGAACATGCCTGATTCAAAAACTTTAAGTTTTTTTAAATTTTAGATTTATTAATGTCCGAAATACAATTAAATTCGAAGTGTATTTATTTTTTAAAACATAATTTAAAAGTATTTTAAATCAATAAATAAAATATCACGTTTAAAATGTCTGCTTCAAATATTTTCAATTTTTTAAATTTAAATTTGATTCATTGACCGAAATAAAATTAAATTCTTATAGTTTAAAGTGCATATATTTTTAAAAAATAAATTTATAATAATAACTTTTTCGGGCCTCGATTGAAATAGACTTACCGATGTAGTATATTCTCGGAGTGCATATAGTTTATAGCGCTGGATATTTGTTCAAAGACTGCGATGATATAACGCTCCGGAAAATGTTGTTTTCCCTGTCTCTCGGCTATGATGTGGGCCAAGGTGCCGCCATCGGCGTACTCCATTTCGATGAGCAGCGTGTTGTCCTTGATGAAGCTGCCCAGATAGCTGACAATGTTGGGATGATGCAACTTGGAGAATACCTCCACCTCGTTCATGGCCAGATCACGTCCCGGTGGCGTCAATTCACTCAGATTGATTTGCTTAAAGACAATGTGATGTCCATCGAATTTACGTCTGTAGAGGATGGCAATGCCAAAGGATCCCTGACCCACAACGCGAACCTTTTCATAATTGGCCAACTCGGTGCCGGCAATGTTGAGTGTCTCCTCCTTGGGCACCGCCAGTTGCTGGAGCTGCTGTGATTCCGGCGATTGGGACAAATGACTTGCAGACATGGCCTCGGCAAGGGATGTGCTCGGTGCACCCGTATTCCCATCGGTTATGGTATAAACTGTGGGCAACACCCGTGTGGCAAGCTTACGTGTGGTGCTCTTCTTCTGTGCACCATCCAGTGGCAACTGCAGCGACGTTGTCGTCAATGTGGTTGCATCTGTAATGCGTCCATTGAAGATGGGCAAGGAATTGGCTTTATTCCGGAATTGTTTCATTTCTTTAGCAGCACAAAAACCAAACTACAACTAAATACATATCTATTTGTGGTGTCCCCCATTGAGACAACGTTGTGGTCACTGTGGTTGCTTAGCACCACCGATGGCAACTTGGATTAAGGCAATCCATATTGTAAACTGCGCTAATTGACAGCTCCTTCGATTTTGATGATAGAAAATTGGCCAATCCATTGTTATTGTAACTAATTATTCTATAATTCATTAGATCTAACAAATATATATACTAAATTAGTGTCAAAATCGCCTAATTTTTATTACAAATATTTTGGAATTCGAAATGAAATTAAAATATTAAATTATTATTAAGTATTCAAATATATAAACTGAAATATCAAAACTAGAATACTATATACTATATTAGTGTAAAAAATCAGCCAAATATTTTTCATTTCGGAATAAAATTCAAATATTAAAATATTATTAAGTATTAAAATATATAATCCGAAATAGAAAAATGTTCAAGGGATTAGATCCAACAAACCAATCGAATATATACTAGATTAGTGTCAAAAATCGCCCAATATTTAATACAAATATTTTTGATTTCGAAATAAAATTAAAATATTATTAAGTACTCAAATATATAAACCGAAATAGAAAAATGTTTATTAGTATCAATTAAAATCAGCTTATATTTTTGATTTCGGAAAAAAGTCAAAATATTAAAATATTGTTAAGCATTAAAATATATAAACAGAAATAGAAAAATGTTCAAGGGATCAGATCATCAGATCGAATACTCGGATTACTATATATATACATATATTAGAGTCAAAAATCGCCCTGAACATGAATTTTATGAATGTTTGTCTTCCCGATTTTTGCCAATTACATTTTTCAAAATATTATTGATTTCGGAATAAGTAAGTACTAAAACAAATAACCCGAAATAGATAAAAAATGTATAAAAATATTTTTAAATTTTGAATTTTGTAATTTTTTGTCTTTAAACGATTTTTAATAAAAAATTTTTGAACATGCATTTTTTTTAATGTTTGTCTTCCCATTTTTTGCCAAATACATTTATTCTAATTTTAGTTTCTGAAATATTATTTCCCAAATTTCAGTTTCTTCGATGTGTTTCAAAATTGTTTATCTTCTCCAATTTAATCCAAATACCACTTAAATATTTACCATATGCAGTGAAGAAATAAAAATTATATTCAATTGAGCAATAAAAAAGACATTTCTTGGTTCTTATTTTGCTTCCTATTTTATTAAAGTAAAAACAAAAATAAATAATTGGATAAATTGGGGTTCAATATTAAAATAAAGGAAAAAACAAACATACATTTTTTTCTTTGTCAAAACAATTAATTTACGTACTGTTACTCACCATTTACCAATAACCAATCCCCAGTCAGTAGAAAAAGATTAATATATGTATATAGACATTATTGAATCTTTGCTTTGCTTTACTTTAAAAGTTTGTAATTGTAACTGAATGAATCTTTCGTTACAGGCGGTTTACATTCAGATAGCTAAACCATAATTTACAATATATAATTATAGTTATATTTATCATATATATATATATATAGATTTATACTTATTTAGCTTAATTAGTTATATGGAAATCAAGACGCGACTATTATGTATGTATGTATATATATTATGTATCTGCAGGAATATGCTAAAATATTTTTATTTATGCTATACTTGGACTATCTTAAAAAATGCACAATCTGTACGTTCTCGTAATTAGGCTTCACTTGACACTTGACTCATCGGTTAATGCATTTAAAATGTTTCATTTCCTTTCATAATTGTATTCTTATATATGGCTAGCTCTGCCTCAAGTTTCTGGACAAACTTATTCAGGTTAATCATGCGATCGTAAGACGCAATCCAGAGATGATTCTAACAATCTAGCAGGTGCAGCGATTATCACCAGACAGGCTGCCCAAGCTAAAAGTTCCCAATCCATTGGAACCCGGCGACTTCTTGTCCTGTTTATCATCGTTGTCAAAGTTGTCGCCCTTTAAATAAAATTAATTTATTATATTGCAATTAATTTAAGCAAATTTAAATACTCACTCGTCTCTCGCGTTGTTCACGTATTTTTCGGGCCAGCGATAAAAATGCATCCTCAATGTTTATATTCGATTTACAGGAGACTTCAAAAAATGGCATATCAAAGTTTTCGGCAATCTGAAAAAAATTAGAAATATGCATTAATTAATTTTAAGTAAATTTAAATAATTATTTAATTGTTTTTATACCCTTGCAGATGCTATTATAAATTTGTCACAAAAAATTTAACGTATTAAAAATGAACTAGTTTAATTTGATTTTTATTTAAGCCAAATTGTTTGTAATTATTTTTCAGACACATAAAATAATACGAGTAATTATTACATATGATTTTTAATATGAATAAAATTAAAATTTATTAAATCAGTCTTCAAAGAATTTTTTTTAAAAATGTATTTTTAAATTGTCAAACTTTTATTAACTGATAATTTTTTTGAATAAAATTCTTTAAAATTATGTAGGGAATAAATTAAAGTTAGCAAATACTTATATGGTTGGACAAATAAATATATTTTTGGAACTTTAATTATTTAAAAATGTTGGACCTATATTTAGATGTAAATATGTAAATATTTTCACTAATATTCAAGATAGACCATTCAATATTGTCATAACTATGAATTATCTTATTGTAAAGCTTCCGTAGGAATAATTAGTCAAAAATTTAATTTTTGTTGTTAAAAACTTTATTGTTTTTAAAATTATATAAAATAAAATTAAAATTATATAAATGCTAAAATTTTGAAAAAAATTTAAAATAATGTTAATATAAAAAAATATATACAAATTTTCAATTTTTTTTTTCAAACTTTAACATTTTTTTTTTAAATTTCAACATTTTTAACACAGTTTTATTTTAAAGTATCAAATTTCCAAATTTAATTATGCCTAAAATTCATTAATTAAATTAAATTCACTAATTAAATTGCGATTTCACTAAAATTATTTAATGCCAAAAAAAAAGTTTTAATAAATTTTAATTTTCAATGAATTAATTAAATTTTTCATTAACATTACTTTTTTCAATGCTACTCAAATGGCAAATGCATTTCAAAATAAGTTAATTGGGATCGTTTCTGGTTCTACAAGGTTGTCAAATTTTCGGCATGCCAAAAGTAATTTTCCTATATTGTAGTAATTACAATTGATGTGAAATTTGATTGATTGACGCACCTTTTCACCTCTCTCCTTGTCCACCATGCGCTGTGTCGTTGAGCATTCGCATTTGTTGCCGGCGAGCACCTTGACCACATCGGGCGATGCATTCTCCTGGATGTTGCGCAACCAATATGATAAATTGTTATAGCTCTCCAGATTGGTCACATCGTACATTAGTAATATGCCCATGGCACCGCGATAATAGGCTGTGGTGAGTGTGCGAAAACGTTCCTGACCAGCTGTATCCCAAATCTGTAGCTTTATGGGCACTCCATCGAGATTAATGAGTTTCTGTTTAAAGTCAATGCCTGTCAAGAGAATGGATTGTATTAAAATAATATCGTCAATGTCAACTGAAGCCAGACAAGAGATGAACATACAGTTGGTCGAGAAAGGGTTTTGACAAACAATATTTGACAAATTTGAATTTTTTTATTTTTTAAAATAGTTAGATTTAAATAAAATTATTTATCTTTCTCTTTAATTTTTTTAAAGAACCATTAACTGAAGTAATTAAATAGGAGATAAAAACAAATGCATAAAAATATCAAATTTATTTAAGAATAAATTTGTAAACACAATTCAAAAACATATTTATGTTTTTTTCAAATGTTTGCCAAATTTTTTTGAAAATCAAACCAAAATAATATTTTTTTAATAATATAATATTTATTTTAAATAATAAAATAGAAAAAAAAAAATTGCATAAAAGATATGTATTTAAGCACGTTAATAGATTTCTCCTAAAATACAATTCGAAAACGTTTAAATGTTTTTCTGAAATGCTGGCAAAATTTGTAGTCAATTAAACAAAAAAATAAAAAAATAACAAATTGAATAATAATTACATTAAATAATAAAATAGGAAATAAAATAAAATATGTATTCAAGCACATTAATAGATTCCTTCTAAAATAAATTTTTAATTACAATTTAATAATTTATAAATGTTTTTCACAAATGTCTCTAAAATTTGTAAACAATTAAGCGAAAATAAATTTTTCTTTGAATAATAATTGTATTAAATAAAAAAATAGGAAATAAAGTACATAAAATATTCCTTTTAAAGTAAATTTTTAATTACAATTTAAAAATGTATAAATGTTTTCCTCAAATGTTCCCAAAATTTGTAGACAATTTAACTAAAATTATTTTTTTTTTAAGAATAAATATATTAAATAAAAGAAAATCGAGATAAGAAATCATAGAAACATGATATTGTCACCAAAATTAATAAGATATCACAGAAACATGATATTATCTAGTTGTCTGGTAGATCTAGTTGTTCAAACAGACAGTCAGACATAGTCACAACCCGATAAGCCCTTTTACCCGTTGGGTACTGGGCTAAAAACTTTTCCTGGTTTTTCATTTATATTTCCAGATTTTTTATAGTTGTCTATGGTTCAAGTTAAAATTAGAAATACTGAGATACATTCATTTTAATTATATTAAAAAATAAATAACAAATTTGTGAATTCTTTTGTTAGTCAAAACAATTACTTGACATACTGTAAAAAGACATACTTGTCTATGGTACTAAGAACAAGTTAAAACGAGAAATAATGAGATGCATTGATTTTAATTATTTTAAAAAATTAATAACAATTATGTGAGAATTTTTCTTTGTCAAAACAATTACTTGACATACTGTAAGGGAACTTACCAATGGTGGAAATGTATGTGTCGTAGTATTTCTCATCGCAATATCTGTGGACAATGCAGGTCTTACCGACATTGGAGTCTCCCAAGACGAGCACTTTGTAGGTGGCCACAAAATCCAAAGCCATATTGTGAAATACTCTGAGCGGGTTTAAAATTACAGATGGACTTGACTCTTGTGTTGTTGTTGTTCTTGTTGGCCCTTATTTTTTTTTTCTGAGTTTTTATTTTTGGTGGTATTGGTGGTGATGTTGGTGGTGGTGGTGATATGGAGGTTTTGGCTGTGGGGGTTGTTTGTGTATCTGTTTGTTGTTGTTTTTATTATTATTATTATTATTATTATGTTGCAGCTGTTTTAGCTAAAGCTGATACTGATGCATATATATATACATATTTTACATTTATTTAATTTTATTTCATGTTCAAAAATTACATAAATTTGATGTAATTCAAATTAAGAATTAATGGCAAATTAATATTTCACAGCTTTCAATGCATTTTCTGTCATTTCAATCAAAGAAAATTTATTACGTTTGCTTATTTGATTTTTTATTTTCATTTATTTATATTGATAGATATTTGTAGATAGTTTTTTCACTTAACGACTTATTAAATAACGTTGCCCGCGTTGCATGCAACATGAATCAACATCGACATACTGCCGTTGTTTCTGCTGCTGCCGCTGTCGCTGCCGCTGCTTTTGCTGGCAGAGCTGTCGGAAAAATCAATAGAATTGCGACGGCGCAGCGTCGACATTTAAAAAAAATCAAAAATGTGCTTGGGAAAAGCTTAATTAATCGTCATCGAAATTCAAATTCCACTTAGAACTAAATACACAGTTTTATCAGAGACAAATACAAGTTATTCAAAATATATATAGTCGATTCTCTTGCTTAAGAATAGTAATAATAATCATAATAATAATAAAGAGGGATTGACAAAACCAGGGACAGCAAATAACAGCTACTAAATCATAATTTCAATTAAAAAAATCAATTATTTTAAAATCATAGTATAGAAAAATAGTTTAAACCAAAGTTTCATTGTTTTCTATTTTCGAAATCCGCGAAAAACTTCTATTTAAAATTTGTATAATGCGAATTTCTTATAATTCTTATTTTTAATTTTCATTTAAGAATTTAACAGTTCGGCAAGAAGATTAATTTTGATTTGAAAAATTAAATTAAAAAATTGTTAGTCTTCTTTATAGTTTTTAAATTCTTTGTGCTTTCATAAAATAGAACTGCATTAGAATATTAAATTATTAGCATTTGAAACTTGTTTTTAAAATGGAACACAAATTTGTAGGATCCATAATATTGTTAGTTTAAGGACATGTGATGTATAATATGAAAGCTTTTGAGAAAGTCAAAATAAATGATTTAAAAATTGAAGAAAACATCACTTACAAAAAAAATATTTGACTTTAACTTTTAATTTTGATTTATAAAATTAAAGTTATGTAATAAGTACAATTTCGTAACTTTAATTTTAAAATCAAAAGAGTTATTCCAAAAAATTAAAAATTAAGAATAAGAATAATTTGTAAAGCAATAGAATTTAAAATGGAAAAATAATTGTTATGTCGTAATATTTATTTAAAAACTGATACTATTGAATTCCGCGAAAATCTTCTGTTTCGAATTTTTATAATGTGAATTTCTTATAATTCTTATTTTTAATTGTCATTTTATAGTTTAAAAGTTAGGGAATCGCATTATTTATGATTTTAACTTATTTCCGTAACTTTTTTTTAAAAAAATATAAGTGTTTTCAAAAAAATATGTTAATCCTCTTTATAGTTTATAAGTTTTTGGGATTTTTAGAAGTAGAAGGATTCATAAATTTGGTAATTTTCAGAAAATCATAATAAATGTTTATAAGTTTTGGGAATACATCACTTTCTTTTAATTTTGATTTATAAAATTAAAGTTATGTAATAAATGTCATGTTGTAACTTTAATTTTATAAACAAAAGTATTATTTCACAACTTATATATGTATATAAACAAGAATATTTTGTAAAGCAATAGAATTTAAAATGGAAAAATAATTCTTGTCATAATATTTATTTTAAAAATTAAAAGAGTTACTGTCCCTGGTTGACAGATTGGGAAGCGTCAGACAGTTGAGTTTACATGATAAACACCTTCTCGATTTTGGGTTTGGTGAACTTGACATTGGTTACCGGGCATGTTGTGGTGCCATCCTCTTTGGTTATCTTCCTCAGAGCCTGCTGGCCATAGATTTGTCCATTTGGCAACATCATGGGCTGATTGTGCTCGTTGAGGGGCAGGCCGGTGACGCGACATATGAGACGACTCTGCACACAGTGAGAATATGGCAACTTGAGCGCAATTCGATTGAGATCCTCCTGGCAGACGGGACAATTGAGATTGCGGCAGGTCTGAGAGTAGCATTGTGGCGTCTTCAACGCTGATAAACCGGCCTGGACGGCCGCTGAAAATACTGATGTATTTGATAGCTGGAAGAGGCGATAGTTCTCATGGCGAAAGTCCAACACAAGTTGCTCCCAACGTTTCGGATCCATGTATTTCTTGCAGTGATCCATCTCAGTGTCGGCAGGATAGGCCAGCAGTGCCATCACGTGGCAGATTTCATTCAACTGGGTCTTCTCATAAGCAGGAAAATAGCGTCGCGAGTGCTTGACAGCTTCAAAGCGTTGATTCTGACGCACAAGCTCAATGAACTCCTGCACACGCAGACTAAACTCAATGGTTGAATTGATTTTGCGTAGCTTCGACTTGTTGTCAATGCACCAGAGCACACATTTCGTGGTGCTATGATTGGCCAGATCATCCTCCACTTCACGTGACGTTTGGAATATGTCCAGATTGGTCAGATGACGCACATCAGAGCGTGCAGCGAGTTCCTCGGCCGTCTCATAGTATCCCATGCGCAGCAGATGCTCAATGACCAAGCGATCCAATCGAATGCGCTTCCATTGATCCACTGAACCCTGGCACACTTCTCCAGTGCTCCGATTTTGTGGCATTATCCCCTTGAGGTGCTCCAACTTACGTTTACATATCTGTGTGACACTCAGTTCATCGGTGATGCTCTCATCTGCCTTGCGCTTGAGCACCTGCAGCTTCTGGGCCACATTGCCCATCAGTGTGGTCACGTCCGACAGCATCGGAGGCTCCTCAGCTTCCAAGGCCTTTTCCACTTGTCGAGACACATTCATCACTTGGTCAACTTCACGGTCGATTATCTTTTGGGCTGATCGAAAGCGTTTGTTCAGTATTTCGTATGGCACTTTCAGTGTGGCGTGCTCCAACGCCTTTATCTCCGACATTTTGCTCTCCAAATTCTTTCGTTTTAATATTTATTTTCGCTTTTTAATAATGAGACGCAATTTCGCTGCTTTGTTCTACAGCTGTTTTTTTAACCGAGTTGCCACCCAGCAAAAAAAATGCCTGGCAACGCTTAACCAAAAATACAAAATTCACATTCAGTAATTTTTCCAAAAAGGGTCATATTTATAAATTTTTCTTAATTTTAAAGTTAGAATTTTGTACATTTTTGAAGAATTTTTGTGACAATTTTGTTAATTTTAGGATTTTTTGTCTAATTTAATTAGTAACTTCTTCCCCTGAGGAGTGAAGAGCTTCAAGCCATTATAAAAATGTTCACCATCACTTTATCTAATTCCGAATTAAAAATGTTCATTAAATTATTAATATTATTTCAATATTAGCTAAAATTTGAATTGAGCGACAGAAGAGGTGGAGAAACATCGATAGTTTTGATTGCAGCGCGACGCGCTTAAAGTTTGGGCAAATTTAGTCCATTATAGGTTTGTGAAAATTTGCCAGAGTTGATTTGACCTCAAATTTTATCGATTTATTGATAAGAGCAAAATAAGAGTTTACGCTGAGGTAGGTACTGATTATATATGCGTTAATAGCAGCGGTCAATTTATTGTCAGCCCAATCATAATAGATAAGGTAATTTACCAGCACTTTAACGAAACTGATGATTGTGCACATCGATAAATACGCTATAATATGATTATCGATATGTTTGCCGCAGCAACTCGGCGGTCGATAAAGCAGTGCACGCGACGGCCATGTTATCGGTAAAGCAGGGCGCTGTCTTTCTTTCTTTTTGACCACGTTCCGTGCGAGTCGTATGAAATGAACATGAACCTCACAATTTCGAAGAAACGTAAGGTAAATAAACGAATATTGCATTGGAAATGGAAGAGATTGTTGCAACGCTGCTGTGGGTGTAATTTGTGTGTAAAGTTGTGTGATCAATTGGCGGTGCTTAAAATAAAAATGATGTGAGCCCAAAGTTAACCTCAAAACGCGGTCGAATGGAGCACCCGTAAATTAAATGAGTTAAAGTCACAGTTGCCAACTCTTCAGCAGAACTGGCGGGAGTTGGCAACTGTGGTTGGAGCAGCAAGTGCATCCAGTTATGGAAATGTGTGGGAGGCAGTGTTGCCAACTTAAGATCTGGCGAAGAGTTGACAACACTGGTTGGATCAGCATGTGAATTTGTGACTAACAAAAGATTTTGCTATTTTGCAGTTCGTCTCCGACGGCATCTTCAAGGCGGAATTGAACGAGTTCCTGACTCGCGAACTCGCCGAGGATGGTTACTCCGGTGTCGAGGTGCGTGTGACGCCCTCCCGCACTGAGATCATCATCATGGCCACCAAGACCCAACAAGTGCTGGGCGAGAAGGGCCGTCGCATTCGTGAGCTCACCGCCATGGTGCAGAAGCGTTTCAATTTCGAAACTGGCCGCATCGAGCTGTACGCCGAGAAGGTCGCCACCCGTGGTCTCTGCGCCATCGCCCAGGCTGAGTCGCTGCGTTACAAGCTGACCGGAGGATTGGCTGTGCGTCGTGCCTGCTATGGTGTGCTCCGATTCATTATGGAGTCGGGCGCCAAGGGCTGTGAGGTCGTTGTCTCTGGCAAGCTGCGTGGTCAGCGTGCCAAGTCGATGAAGTTCGTCGATGGACTCATGATTCACTCTGGTGATCCATGCAACGATTATGTGGAGACTGCCACACGTCACGTTCTGTTGCGCCAGGGCGTTCTGGGTATCAAGGTCAAGATCATGTTGCCCTATGATCCCAAGAACAAGATTGGCCCCAAGAAGCCGCTGCCCGACAACGTTTCCGTCGTCGAGCCCAAGGAGGAGAAGATCTACGAGACCCCAGAGACGGAGTACAAGATTCCCCCAACCAGCAAGCCTCTGGATGATCTGTCCGAGCCAAAGGTTCTGTAAACTTAAGTTTTACTGTTTAACAAGAGCAACTGCAACAACAACAACAACAATGAGTTTGCGCTAAATACAACAACAAAAACATACCCAAAACAACAACAATTTAAATGTGTGTGGATTTAATAAACAAATGTAATATTTAGTAAACTAAACAACAACTGTCGAGTCTAAGTTGACCTCAGTTTTGTGCAGTGTATGCGAGGGGTGTTACAACAGTTATGTAACTGCAGAGCAAGTTAATATTTTAGTTCATCTCCAAAGTAGAAATTACTCTACAAAGTGCTTGCAAGGGTTGATACAACAGTTTGTTCGAGGGTTGCCTTATCAGTTGTTTAACTGCCTGGTTTGCCCTTTGTATTTTATCGGATCTGTAAAATTAAACTTAGATCTACCAATTAGCAGTTTTTCTGATCTGTAAAATTAATAAATATTTGACCAAGTGCTTGCAAGCGTTGTCCGAACGAGGGTTGCCTTATCAGTTGTGTAACTGCCTTGTTAGTTTTTGATTCGTAAAATAGAATTTATATCTACCAATTCTGTACCAAGTGTTTGCGAGGGCTGTCATTGCAGTTGTGTAACTTCATTGTATACCATTGATATTGTTTCTTATGTATATGTAAAATCACTACGGACGGCAGTCCACGCTAGTGACGAAAGCAGCACGAAGGGTGCGAAAGGCGACTAGCAATAACTACATGATATATGGAGAATTTACTACGACTGTCCGATCAGATCGAGTTATATACCGATCGAAAGGTATTACATTAACTAACAAAAGTGCATAGTACGACATTTGGAAACTTCCCTGGTTCATCAGATAAGTGGGCGAAAGTGGGAGGGGAAAATTCAATAATTTCCGACATTTGGTTAAAATTGTATTAATTTCCAAATTAATTTGAAATTTTTAATGGCCTTTTCAAAATGAGATGAACATTAAGTTCGTTTGTTCAAAGCGCTAAAAAAGCTTAGATTTTATGATGAAAAATTATTTCTGATCATAAATCTAAAAAATGTTCTACGAGTTTTTGAAAAAATAGCTAGCTTAGCGGGAAATAGCTAAAGACCGATAAATTTTAAACTCCCATATGTTGCTATAAAGGTATATTTTAAGGGCTTTTAGGCGTGCCTTTAATAATTTTTTGCCAAACTTTTTTTTTAATTATTATTATTATTAAATTTAATATCGTTCGTCACAAATGTGATATAAGAAGTTTTGGGGCATGGAAAGGCTTTCGTTACTAGACTTTTACTTAGTAACGAAGTTTTTTTTTGGAAGTAAGAATATAATTTATCAAGTTTTTTCGAGAGTTGCCCCAACAGTGTGTACGAGGGTTGCCCCAACAGTTCTGTTATTTATGTTTTCTCTGATTTCCAAAATGAAAACATCTCTACTATGAAATTTAAAAACCCTCTTCCAAGTGCGTACGAGGGCTGCCCCAACAGTTGTGTAACTGCATTGTTATATTCACTGATTCTGCAAAGTGGGGAAACCAGTTTAAATGTTCCTTTTTGCCTTGTCGGTGTCTCCTCCGGTTTTCATTTCCAATGAAGCGGAAATCAGCGATTAAAATAAAAGAAGCCAACTGATTTATGCGCTTGTCCTTCGGTTTGCGTGTAGCCCAGTGTAGAGACACTGTCCGATAACAGCGAGTCTCGCTTATGGGTCGCATATTTATCATTTTGATATGTTTATTTGGAATTCTCCCATCTTCATCTCCTTGGCACAGTGACATGGTGTAGAATGAGAATGAGTATTTTTATTTTATTTTTTATTTTATTACTTGCAACAACAACAACTGCATCAATTGCTGCGTGAAATCAACAATCAACTAATTTATCAACATTATATGCAGGCTGAGAAAGAGACAGACAGACAGAGTGAGAGAGAGAGAGAGAGAGAGACAGATTAATGTTGCGACTTTGCTTTTCTCTTGGACGCATCTGTAAACTGATATTGCAGCTGCAGCACCACACGATTTCCTCTACAAACAGTATTACCATTCTAGCTATTTTATAGCTAGATTTTATTTGGATAATTCTATACTAAAGCTGGCTTTTTTACAGATATCCAGATAACTTTTAGATAATTAATTAAATTCTGTTTCCCTTTTAGCTTTTTAATAGCTATACCTAACTTGGAAAATTTTAAGAAATTATATTACCAATTTGGCTGTTTTAAAAATTGACAGAAAACTTTTAAATACTTAAAATCATTAAAATATACTCTCTGTTTTCATTACAGTTTTTTAAAAGCTAGACTTAACTTTTAAAATTTAAGGAAATTTTATTACCAATTTTGTTGTTTTATAAATTGCCAGAGACTTAAGATAATTTAAATTTAGTCTCTGCTTTCATTTTTAATAGCTAGATTTAATTTTAATAACTAAACTTTAAAAGCTAGACTAGAAAAATTTAAAGAAAATTTAATTTTAAATTTGTATTTTTTACAAATTTTCAGATTTTAATATAATAAGAAAGAAATTCATATATATTCTCTGTTTCCATTATAGTTTTGAATTTTTTTCTATAGCTAGACTTAGTTTAGTATATTCAATAATATTCTATCTGGATTTTTTTCAGATTGCCAGAATACTTTTAAATGCCTCAGAAAGACAATTTATATTCTCTGTTCCCATTTTATTTAACTTGGAAATTATAATGAAATTCTATTATAAGTCTTTCTACTTAGCTGAATTTTTTTTAAATACTTAAGAAATTCAAAATATTTGAAGTAGAAAATATTTTGGTATTTGAATATTTTACTGATGAATATATTTAAATAAAACTGTGCTATTTTGTTACAAAATTTTTGCTCAAAAATTGTAGTGTAGATTCGGACGACTTAATGTTTCCAATATGTTATAAATAAATAAATTCAAAAATTGATTCCTGTTTATTAAGCTCAACACAAATTGACACAAATTTTAATAAATAAAATAATAAATAATAAAATTCTTACACAAAAATAAATAAATTAAATAAGTTATATTTTATGAACTGATGCTGATTTCATATTCAGCTTTAATATTTTAATATTTATATAAAATTTAATATTTAAATTAATATTTTTTGGAAGATAATTTAAGAGATAAAACTATTTTTTTAATTTATTTGAAGTTTTTGATTCCAATTGAAATCTATGTGTAAATGTTAATATTTCATTTACGAGCTCAATAGCATAATTTATTATTATTTAACTTTTATCATATTTTTTAAAATTAGAACTTTATGATTCCAGTTAAACTTTTCCTGTAAATGTCAATATTTTATTTACTAGCTCAATAGGATAATTTTTTAAACTATTATTATATTTTTAAAAAAATTATTTCTAGCTTTTTTTTAAAATTAAGTTAGCTACTTTGTACCTTGAAATTTGGGCAACACTGTCTGCCACATGACAAATGGGGCACATGCAACCGATGCCCAGTTGCATTGCTGGGTGGTTGGTTAGCTAGACATGGCCAAAATGAGTTGGCCAAAGTCTTGGCAGCGGCATCACGCATCAGGCCAGTTGCGATTGGGATCATAAATCTAAATTAGCTGGCCAAAGCGGTTCCTGGACATGACTCAAAAATAGGAGTAGACAGTGCCTGGGATCAGTTGAAGTGGAGCTGCTTCCTCTGGACATTGGCAATCAATTAAGTTAACAGCTTATTGGCCAGGACTGTGAGAAATTTGTGTACACACATTTTGGCATTTCAACACTCGCATAAATCATAAAGAACTTTAACTTTTAAACACGACTTTGAACGTATGATTTCAACACAATTTGTAAATAAATTAGATCGTGATTATGCTAACATCAATATCATCTCGCAGCAGCAGCAACAAACAACAGCAACAACAGCAACATTGCCAGCAGCAACATTATTAACAAGCCAAAACTCTGACATGTGCTCTGTTGTTGTTTTCAGCTCCCCTTCCACACTCTGCCCCTCCTTTTCCATCAACTCTGTGAACCTCTCTTTCATATTGACAGCAATAACACTAACTATATATTTTAATGGCTTAAACAGCAACAATAACAACAGCAACAACAGCGATAATAACGACAACAATACATGCTTTAATATCGCATATCAGTTGACCGACTTTTGCGATACCCTCTATCTTTTATTGGTAAAAGAATTTTTTATTTGTTTTCATTTTATTTTTCTGGAAATATCTTGATTAAACCTTTTAAATATAAGTTAAATATTATCTCAGACATTCTGATCACGTTTCATTAAAAACGGGCATTTTAATTATACATACAGATAATAATATAAAATATAATATGTAATAATAATAATTATAATATAATATATATAATATATAGATGCTTTGGGAATATTCTATCTGCCAACTAATTTTACAATAATAATTAGAAACTTTATAAAAGTTATAAAATTTTAAAAAAATATATATTTATATTTTGAAAAATATATAGATTTCAATATTTTATTTATAAATATTTTTATTACTATATATCTTTTAATTTATTTATATTTTAGAATAACAGATTTATACTTTTCTTTACATTATTAAAAGACTTTAATCCTTTTTAAGTACTACCAAATTAATGAAAATTATTTCTCAATTGTTTTATCACAACTTTTTCTTTTTTACAAAATTATATTTCTTGACAATTTTAAGGGCCACAAAAATAATAAATGTTTATAAGTTTATTCGTAGTTAACTCTCAACATATGTAATTTTTCAATAATGATTCAAAATGTGTAAAAAATGAGAGAAACTAAATACTTATTTTCTTGTAGTGAAAAGAATCATAAGACTGTAGTAAATATTAATTTCTTAAGCCATGAAATTAATGAAAATTATTTCTCAGTTTTTTTCCATAATTTTTTCATTTTTTACACAATTAAATTTCTTACAAAATAAAAAAATGTTTAAAAGTTTTATTTCAGTAAACTCCCAGCAAATGTACATATTTAATAAAAATAGTAATATAAATGTATAAAAACTGAGAGAAAGTATATACTTATTTTGTTAAAGTAAAGAAATTCTGTAAGACAGTATATTTTAATTTCTTAAGCCAAGTTTAAGTATGCGATATACCCCATTGCTGTTGCGGTACAGGGTATAATAAGCCAGCCAAGACAAAAGCTGCCGTCAACAAGTCTGCGGCGGTGGCAAGCAACGTGTTGCTAGCTTTTTTTTTTGTTCCATGTGCTACGTGCCACATGCATGTGGCAGATAAATATACACGTAGTTGTGCAGGTTCATAACTTGACTTCGATTCTGGCCATGTCAACACCAAGAGCACAAGAAGCGAAAGGCAATCTTCTATATGCACCGATAACTAGATGCTCTAACTGATTTATTTAATTATTTTTAAAAACAAAGAAATGCCAGAGATTTAATTTATTGAACATATTTTCAAAGTCACAAAAATCGATAGCCATTAATTAACTAAAATTTTTAATAAAATTATTACTTATTTTAATATTTTATACAACAATATTCATTTAAAATTTTGTTTATGCACTAAAAATTAGTTTAATTTAATTTAATACATTTGGAATTTTATTAAATATCCCAACCATAAATAAATTTATCTAAAATATTTTTTTGTCTTTTTCTTGAATGTAAAAATTAATTTAATAATATATTAATTTAATAAAATACAACAAGATGTTTCGAATTTTTTCATATCTCACAACAATAAATAAATAAATTTAAAACGTATTTTATGCAGTTTCATAAATTTTAAAATTATGTAAACTGAAAGCAATAAATAAATTAATTAACAATGTATTTTATGTTTTTTTTTTTTTTTTTTGTATATTTAGAGCTTTATAAAATCTTATAACCATAAATAAAAATAGTTTAAATTCTTAAATAATAAATTTTAAAATTAATTAATCTGACAACCATTAATAAATTAATTAACAATGTATTTTATAATTTTTTAAAAATATATTTATAGCTTTATAAAATCGATAACCATAAATAAATAATCTTAAAATGTTTTTACTGTCGTTTCTCAAATTAAAATTAAGCTCAATATATTTAAAGTATCTCTCGCAACAATTTATTACTTATATTTTGCAAATATATTGTAAGCCGTTTTATTTAAATGTAAAATATATTTAATATAATTCTATTTAATTCTAAAATGTATTTTATTGAAGTTAATGATGCTAACCAAGTTAAGAGTATAAACAATAATGCCTGTTAACTGTTTCTGTTTCTGTTTCTGCAGAGGATCTGAGCGACGTCTGAGGTTTAAGTATGATCGTATTTGCTTTGATTTATCAACATTATTGTGAGGCTTGTGTCATGATTTTTCCATCATTATTGAACATTAAGAAACTCTGGCGCGTAATGTGTTTTTCATGTGAACTGCCAAAGATCAGGCGACACATTTATCATCATCAGTTGCCGCTGCTGTTGTTGCTCATGTTGTTCATGTTGCTGCTGAGATGTTGCTGCAAGTCATGAGTATTTCCCCTTACAATCCCCCCCCCCCAAGTTACCTGCGCTAATTTGCTGACCTTTCATGATCCTTGCAACTTAATGGAGAAAGTGAGAAATAAGTTGGGAACTCCAATCTCCAATCAATGATTTTAAAAAATTCATAAAATTCATTTATCTTTCTAAAAGTTCTCAGTTTAAAGCTGCAACAATTTATGCAATTTCTAGTGAAGATCGTGGGAAAGTTCTATTGGTTTTTTATCAAGTTTTATTTTTAAGAAATTGCTGAAGTGTATTAAGAGATCGCTGATAGAGTTAACGCATCTCTTCCGTTGCTCTCTCACGTTGCAACTATGCTGGGGATCATCAAAGTCATGAAGCCACCTTCTGTGGGGGCAACATAATTGTTAGCTTTTGGCCAGGCACGCGTTCATGCCACATGAAGTTGCACGAGTTGATCGCCTGCTTCTGCAGTGACTTGGAAAGCTTTTGAGGCATTTTAGATACATCCATGTGTGGTCTAAGGATGCCGGAGGATCAGTCTCTAGACTCTAAACTCTAGAGTATTGCAAAAGACATTTAAATTCAATATTGAGATCACTTGTGTTACAACTAAATAAAAGGGGAAGACTTATTGAATAATTTAAAATATATTGCATTATTTCACTATCGAATAATTTGAGAATTTAAGATTAAGATTTGTATCTCAGTTCTTACTAAAGAATTTTCGGTATATTCGAAAATCGAACCTTTAACTCAAACTGTTGTGGAAAAGTTAATATCAAAAAAAATAGAATAATAAAATATATAAATAAATATATACTAATAATACATCATATTAATATTTAATAATAATTTTTGAGCCACTTATGACTATGACTATTTTTTTTCTTTTTTGCTTTATTAATTTATTTTATTGATTTATTAATATTTTTTGAAATTATTAAACTTTCAATTTAATCTTTGAGATCTTCAATTTGTTGTGGAAAAGTAAAAAGGATATAATAATCAAAAATGTAAAATATAAAATATATGAATAAATAAATAATATTAATATATAATATTTTTTCTTTTTTGCCTTATTTATTTATTTTTCTTGATATTATTAAACTTTTAACTTCATTTTCGAGTTTTTAATTTCATTGTGGAAAAGTAAGGAAGGATATATTAAAAAAATAGAATTATAAAATATATAACTAAATATATAATAATAATACATAATATTAATATATTATATTAATATTTAATATTATTATTTGAGCCACTAATTTGTTTTATTATTTTTTTTTTTTGATATTAAACTTTCAACTTAATTTTCGAGTTCATCATTTTAATGTGGAAAAGAAAAAAAGGAGAGAATGATCAAAAGATTAAAAATGTAGAGTAATGAAATATATAATAATAATTATAATATTAATTTATTTTATCTATTTTTTTTATTGATATTATTAAACTTTCAACTTAATCTTTGATTTCTTCACTTTGTTGTGCAAAAGTAAAAAGGAAAAATGATCAAAAAATCAAAAATGAAGAATAATAAAATATATAATATATATATAAAAGAAATAATATTAATATATTGTATAAATATTTAATAATATTATTTGAGCCACTACAATTATGACAATATTTTTTCTTTATTAATTTATTTTATTAATTCTTTAATTTATGTTTGGATTATTTAATTAACAAATAAAATAACATAAAATTTGTGTTGCTTTTGTAAACTTAAATTAAACTTAAATTTCTTTACTATATTTTCAGTTTAAAAATAACATATATTATAATATAATTTAACTTTTAATTATACATTTTACATTTTAATTACATTTTATTTACATTTACATTTTAATTATATATTTTGTAATTTTATTTAAAATTTAATTTTATTTTATGCATAAATACTTCCGTTTAAAATCTAAACTTTATATTAAAATTAAAATTGTTTTTTTCTGCACAACTTTTTTGTTTAAAAAAATATGTACATCAATTTTATAAGCTTATTCCTTATACAGAGTATAAAATGGAATATATATAATAAATAATAAATAAATAAAATTGAATATTTTTGAGTTAATCCAAGTTCTTTGTGTTAGTTAATTTGAAATAAAATAGATGTTCATATTATATTTATGCAATACGATTATTACGAATCGATGCGTCCCCTTGGGCTGCGTGTGTTGCAATAGAACGATGCAACAACAACAACAACAACAACAAGGCAGAGATGCAACTTTGCAACGATTTATGAGCGCCGTTTTCATAACACATCATTAGCCACATTTTTGTCAGAATTTATAGCGCAATATCAACTGAAAAGGTTTAACGAGCTTGTTCTAAGCTTTTAGTTGCAGAAACTAACCAAATTCAGACTGTGGCAGACGACAACACAACAGTGTGTGTGTGTGTGTTAGTGTGTGCAACTTTGCGGCAATGTTGCATCGTTATTTGACATAAATATTGCAGACGCACTAACCAATTACAGGTGCATTTTTAACATAGATGCCACAACACGCACATATCTATGGATACACCCAGAGAAAAAATTGCATAATTAGTTAAATTAAATACAATATTTGATTTCACAATATAGCATTTAAATAGAAAACTTATTTAAGTCAAATATAAAACGCTTAGGCCTTTCTTAAAAATGCAGTAAATTGTATTAAAATTAAATGGGTTTTATAATATACTTTTTTTAATTTTTGCATCTTCAAATCATAGATTTTTCTGGTTTATTTGAATTGTCGATACAAACATTCAAGTCAAACAAATATTCTTCAGATTTAAATTATAATTTAAGTCAAACAAATACTCTTCAGATTTAAATTATAATTTAAGTCAAACAAATACTCCTCAGATTTGAATTATAATTTAAGTCAAATAAATATTCTTCAGATTTAAATTATAATTTAAGTCAAATAAATATTCTTCAGAATTAAATTATAATTCAAGTCAAACAAATATTCCTCAGATTTAAATTATAATTTAAGTCAAATAAATATTCTTCAGATTTAAATTATAATTTAAGTCAAACAAATACTCTTCAGATTTGAATTATAATTTAAGTCAAATAAATATTCTTCAGATTTAAATTATAATTTAAGTCAAACAAATACTCTTCAGATTTAAATTATAATTTAAGTCAAATAAATTTTCTTCAGATTTAAATTAGAATTTCTCAATGCGCACTGAAAAATTATAACCATAATTCACAGCATCATTTCCGTAGTCAGTCCTCACTTTTATTATTTTCAAATAACTAAAAGCTAGAAATATAATTAAACTATATATGTATTTAATTATATTTTTTTAATGAACGTTTTATGCATACATTTATTTGTAAAAATATAAGTATTTAGATTTAATTAAATAAAACTTAATTTAAAATGTAAAATGAAAAACCAACGAAAAAGTTACCATTATTTAGTGATAATAATTTCCCTATAAATTTTCTAACATTTTTTTTTAAATAGGTTACTTTATTTTTTATAATGTTGTTTAATTTTAAATAACTTTTGCTCAACTAAATTTCTACAACTTCCTATTTGTATAAATTTAAGTAAGTTGATTTAATTAAATACAAATAAATTTAAAATGATAAGCCAAGCTTAAATTCACCAATATTCAATGGTAATAATTTCGTTATCAATTTTCCAAAGTTATATTTTATTTTAAATTAGTTTACTTTATTTTTCAAAATTTTATTTTATTTTAAATTATTCACCATTATTTAATGTTAATAATTTTGTTATATAATTTTCAAAGTTTTATTTTATTTTAAATATGTTTACTTGATTTTTTGTCTAATATTATTTAATTTTGAACTACTTTTGGTATATTTTTTGCAGACATTCAATGAATAAATAAATAATTAATAAATAAACTAGAATTATTATAAAATTCGAGCAGTTTTCTCGGGGTGTATTTGTAAATTTTGTCGCATGCCCCCGTGAATGTGGCACGTTGGGCCAGTTGTTAACGATGAGCATTTAGTGTTAATTTATTGCAATAGAGAAATACTTACAAATGACGTTGACTTCGGCGTCGGCGTCGGCGTCTTTCTCAGCCTTAAACCTGCTCGTCAAAGACACGTACTCGATGCTCGTGTGGCAGCAACAAATGGGGTTATGCAACACAGTGCAACACTGTGCAACACAGCGCCACAGCAGCCGAAAATGCATTTCTCGTAATAGTCTTAACGTGACTTGGACTTGAGAAACCAATTACAGAGTCGCATTAATATTGGCAACATGGTGCTGCAACAATATTGCCACAACTAGCATGCAACAAATTTTAATTAAGGACACTTTTGTGCCTGCCACAGGCGGGGGTGTTGCCTCTTTCCAGTTTCCAGTTTCCAGTTGCCTGTAATCTTATCAATACATTTTGGCAATTAATTTGGCCTTCTCATTTGAAGCGGCTAAAATACGAGTACGAGTTGGAGTCTAAGTTTGAGGTACTTGCAACGTTGCAACGTGGCAACAAACTGGCCAAAACAGAAGCCGCTCAAACGTACGAACCAAGCAGACAACGAACGCTGCTTTTGACCATAAAAGCATTTTAATTTCTTTATTTACAACAACTATAAATCATGGCCTAGGTGTTTTACCATAATTTAAAACTACTCGCATTCGCACTATTTTCTTCCCCTCAATATACCCTGTCAATTAAGGTAATATGAATTTTATACAAAGTATGTAACATTTTTTATAAATTATATATCAATATAAAACTATTTTCCCATCCCTTCATCAGTTTATTTGTTTCTATCTAAAATATCTTAATTTTTTTTTTTACTAGATGCAATTTTGTAGATATTATTTTAAATAGATACATTTATATCTTGGCAAGAGTTGAATCGTATATAATCGTACTATAACATATATCTGTCATAATTCGAAAAAATAGTTGTCATACTAAAAATATTTTTATTTTTGTAAATATTTTGATTAAACTGTGAAAATTCCAATTTTAATATGTTTTAATTACTTTGACCAAATTTTAACTAAATCGTCAACTGTAATATTCAGTTATTATAGTTAAGATTGTTTGGAATATTATTTATCCTATGAAAATATGGTTTTTGTTTGTATGACAATTCGGTTTAAATTTAAATAATTTCCTTTTAAATTTGACTAAAATAACATAAGTAAAATAACATATAGTCGCCATAGAATGAATAGTTTTGGAAAAAGAATTTTTAAGTCAATCTGTGTATTTTAATTTTTAAATAGAGCAATAAAACCAGTACAATCGTTATCAATCTACTCAACCTTTTTTGAAAATAATTTTCTTTTAGTTTAAAGTTTCATTTGACTTAAAAAAATGACTTATTTAGAATCTAATATATCTTTTCAACTGCTTAATTGACAAATTTTATTTTGGATACTTAAATTTAGATATTTCACCTTTAACATATTTAATTTCTTATTTGTACCTTATCAGTTTCAATTAAGCACCATCGTAATAAGTGTTTTCAACATTTTGTTTTTATAATTTCCTTTCAGTTAAAAGTTTTATTTAATTTAAGAAAATTCTTAATTCAGAATCTAAAATATTTTCATAATATTTCAAAATATTTCAACTGCATAATTGACAAGTTTAAATTTAGATACTTAAATTTAGATATTTTAACTTTTATAATATTTAATTCGTATTCTTACCTTGCCAGTTTTGATTTTAAATTTATAATAAATATTTATTAAAATTTTTAAATGCATTAAACTCCCCGTTTATTTGTCAAATTTTATTAAAAATTTTAAATTTAATCAACTGCTCTATGTTAAATAAATAAATATATTAGAATTTTAGTTTACAAAAATATGCAAAATACATAGTTTATTTATGATTAAAAATTGCTGTCCAACTGGGTTTATAAAAATTGATTTTAATTCCGATAATTGAATAATTATTTAATTTATTTCAAGTTGAATGCACAAATAAAATAATTAATAAATTATAATTATCTTATAATTTAAAGTTTCATATGATGAAAAACTAATTTTTATTTAGAATCTAATATTTCTTTTCGACTCGCTAATGGATAAACTAAAATATGGAAATTTTAAGATATTTAAATTAAAATTTAAAATTAAATTTTATATGTTTCAAATATTTAATATCTTATTTTACACGTTTCAGTTTTAGTTTAAATTTGATATATAATATTTATTTATTAAATTATTTGTCAAGTTTAATTTTTATTTTTAGTTTAAAATTTTATTTGGTCAACTGCTCTTAGTTGACAATAAATAAATAAATAAATTAATAGGAATAAAATAGTTTTATAACATGAAAAATACAGATAATTGCACTGATTTATGTAAACTTATAATGTGTAATTAATGTAAATGGACATAGAATTATTCTGTAATTAAGAATAATCGATTAGAGTATTTCGAATTCGATTTGAGCTATTCTTACTTATCTTTTTTATTGCTAATGGAAAATGGCAAGTGGGTCGACTTTAACTCTGGGTTGACTGAGGACTGAGCTGTTGTAAAAATTCCAAAAATACCGTCGAGCTGTGTTGGTCACGTTGTGACTGTCCGTCCGTCTGTCCGTCCGTCTGCCTCTCTGTCTGGCAGCTTCATTAGGTGACGCTCGTACATATTAATTTAAACAGTACATTTATGGTCAACCCAGACGAGGCGACATTAAATCATCTCAATCTCAGTCTCAGTCTAAGTTTTAGTCTCAGTTTTAGTCTGAGTTTTAGTTGAAGTTTTAGTTGCAGTATCTGTCTCAGGGCGTCTGCGCTTGATCTGCAACCATTTTTGGGGCAGCATCTGCTGCGCATATGGAAATTGTTGCAACATTGCGTGGCACAGTGGCACACACAGCATGTGGCGCCTAATTGGCAACACTTCAACATGTTGTTCCACCTGTTGCCAACAATCAGTTGGCATTTGGTAATTAAATTTAAATCTAAAGAAATAAATTGAATTGCTATAATAAAAATCAAGTCATTAATTGGATTCCCTATATGATTTTTGATATACGATAATATCCAAATTGGAAAATATAATTTGGTAGATAAAACTGGAAACTGAGAAAGTATAATCATAAAATATTCAATTATGTTGCAAATTAAAGTTATTGAATTTATAAGCTGAATATTTGAAAATTTTGAATCATTAAAATATTTTTTTTTTAAACCGCAAGATTTTGGCATTTTCATTTAATTATATTTCTGTTTAATATTAAATGAAGGTGCAAAATAATATTATATTTAATATTGATTAAGCATGAATCACTGATAATTAATTGAGAAAGCATAATTATAAAGAATTCAATTATGTGCAAATTAATGTTATGGAACACAAATTAAAAGCTGAAAATTTAATAAAACCGATTAAAATAAATAAAAATATACTTGTTAAATCGCAAGATTGTAATATTTGGGCTTATTTACTTAATTATATTTTGGCTAATTTAAAAAAGATGGTGCAGCAAATAATTTTTTTATTCAACCATTTATATAATCGCCTAGAATTAATTGAGTATTTAATTGAGAAAGCATAATTATAATAAATTAAATTATGTGGTAAATTAAAGTTATAGTATACAAATTAAAAGCTGAAAATTTAGAAAAACCGATTAAAAACAAATATTCTTGTTTTTATATCGCAAGATTGTAAGATCTTGGATTTTTCATTTTTTCCTACTTCTGTTTAAAATTTAAGTTTAAGAAAATGAACCAGCAAAAATAATATAATATATTATTCTATCAGTTATCTTGAATGGCGTAGAATTAATTGATTATTTATTGCTTGATATTACAAATTATAAATAAATTATTTTCTTATTTTATTTAACATTTTGAATAAGTTTTTTATATCAACAATTTAACCATTATAAAAATTTATAATTAAAACTGAAAAGAAAATATAATTTAAAACAATTTAAGAATCAATTATCTGATGCTTATTTTAATTTCTCAATTGTTGCTTACTTTTGAACAATTCTTATTTTTGTTTCTTAAAATTGTATTGTTCGCATTTGTTGCTTATTATTATTACAACAAAATTCAGAATACGCTGGAGTTATTAAAATAATTGCAATAACGATATTAAACTCATTAATGATTGCATTAATTTCCAATTGCGCTGAAATTAATGCCAAGATCGTTGAATTTCTTTGAGAATTCAATTCGATACAATTTATAAATCAAGGAAATGTCAGAAATTTGACCATAATAAAAATATAAAATTAAATTTCAAAATAAAATATAATTTATATAAATGATGCCTATTTTAATTTCCCAGTTGTTGCTTATAATTTTACCATTTTTATTTTTGTTTTTTAAAATTGCATTGTTAGTTTTTGTTATTTGTTGTCATTACAACAAATTTTAGAATACGCTGGAGTTATTAAAATAATTGCAATAACGATATTAAACTCATTAATGATTGCATTAATTTCAAATTGCATTGTCATTAATGCCAAGATCGTTGAATTTCTTTGAGAATTCAATTCGATACAATTTATAAATCGAAGAAATGTCAGAAATGTAACCATAATAATAATATAAAATTAAATTTGAAAATAAAATATAATTTATATAAATGATGCCTATTTTAATTTCCCATTTGTTGATTATAATTTTAACATTCTTATGTTTGTTTCTTAAAATTGCATTGTTAGTATTTGTTACTTATTATTATTAAATTCAGAATACGCAAAAGTTATTATAATAATTGCAATAACGATATTAAACTCATTAATGATTGCATTAATTTCCAATTGCGCTGAAATTAATGCCAAGATCGTTGAATTTCTTTGAGAATTCAATTCGATACAATTTATAAATCAAGGAAATGTCAGAAATTTGCCACGAGTTGTCGCCGTGTTGCCGTCGTGTTGCTCATGTTGCTCATGTTGCCCATGTTGCCCCATGTTGCCCCATGTTGCAGTGGCATGTGGCATGTGTTTCGCTTTGGGCGCGCAAATTAATGCAATTTTGTGTAAATTACTCATTAAAAATGAAATAAATTTTAGTTGCTGGCATAAATCACAGCCCATAAATTGTAACAAGACAAAAAATAGATGGAGAAAAAAAAATCAAAAATAAAATGAGAGACAGACAAAACAAATCTACAAACAAAAGTCTCGATTACGAGTCAAAAAAAACTCCTCGACTTGCCACAACTTCAAATTTCATTTTTCTTTGACTTGGCTTTATTATTTGTTGTAGTTGTTGTAGTTGTAGTTGTTGTTGTTGTTGTTGCTTAAGAGACGCCAATTAGATATTTTATTGCTAATGTGCGCTTGTCAGTTTGAAGCTGGAGCTGCAACTGCAACTTGCTGGTTGCCCCTCTGTCCATATGGCGTCCACTGGTGTCCATCCTGTCCAGTTAGGCTGTCCAATCTGTACGGGCGCTGTCTACATCAATTAAAAGCGCATTTGACAATGATATTTGTTTTGGCCCGAAGTCGATGAAACCCATTGCCACCGGGTGGCAGCAACTGATCACCGATCACTGATCACTGATCACCGATCCCCCGATTACTGATCACTGATCACTGTTCACTGATCACCAGATTTATTGTGTGTGCAGTCAGAAATGATTTAAAATTCGACAAAGTCAAAATCAAACTGAAATTAAAGAGTCTTTTTCAGGAAGACAATTTTGTAAATTCACTCGAAATTAAATTAAACTTGACATGGCAAATGTTTATAAATAAATTAAAAATAACTAAAAATAGGAAATGAAAATTTACCAACTCCTATGAATAGGAACTACATATTAGAAAGATTATTAAAAGGAGAGAGGAAGAGAAAAAGACAGATAATTTTGTTAATTCACTCGAAATTAAATAAAAGTTGACATAGCAATTGTTTATAAATAAATTAAAAATAATTAAAAATTGGAAATGGGAATTTACTAACTCCTAAAAATAAATACTACAGAAAGACAGATAATTTTGTTAATTCACTCGAAATAAAATTAAAGTTGCCATAAGAACTGTTTATAAATTAATAAAAAATAAATTAAAGTTGCAAATGGAATTAATTAAATACTGATTACATCAAAAAAAGATAAATAAAAATAGAAAGAGTGAGAGGGTGAGCAGGAGGGGGAGAGTAAGAAAGAGAAATAGAAAGAAATAGCGGCCGAGCAGAAGATAAAAAGAGTGTATGAGTAATTACTCAGATTTAAAGTAAAAGTCATATATAATATATTTTAATTTTTGTATTTTTACAATTTGCTAATTTTACGTATATTTTTATTCTGAATTATAAATTACTGTTAGTCAACTGCACTTAGTTGACGTTAAATAGATCAAATAATTATATTAAGACAGAGAGAAAGAAATACAAAGTTGTAGAAACATAAAATATAATGAATGCAAAGAGACAGCAAAATAAACATAAATAAAAAATAATATATAGCTACTAGATTGAGACAAAGAGTACGAGTAATTACTCAGATTTAAAGTAAAAGTCATATATAATATATTTAAATTTTTATGTTTTCACACTTAAAATAATTATAATAAGACAGAGATAAAGAAATTCAATGTGTTAAAAATAGAAAAGGAAAATTAAAGGAAAGAGAGATAGCAAAATAAAATTAAATATACTATAATATAATCTAATATATAGCTATATTTTGATTTTCGGAGTTCTGTACCTTTGTTTTTTTATATTAAATATTTAAGGCTTCTTTGAATTTTTAATGTAGAGTCTTAATTTAAAAATAAAATCCCGAATACATAGTTAAAAAATGCATGCTTATATCAAGAATTTTAAACTTGAATTTTAGAATGCTTTTTCTCTCTTTGAACTATTGAAATAGGCGATGTATTAATATTGGCTAAATCAAGAAAGTCTGTTCCTATTCAACTGGAAATTAAAAAACTTCCTTCACTTAAGGGTGACTCCCTCTCAAATTGTAATAGTTTAAATAATTGGAAATGAATTCAAGACAAATTTCACTTCATCTATCATATCTATAAATTTATTTAATGCTCCAAGTGTAAGTCAATGTAATTTAAATTTGAATTATGAAAATCATTATGTCCAATTTGAGCTCATGTAAGTATGTAGATAGAGAGCTTTGGATGACTATATTTTCATTATCACCTGCCACAGAGTGTTGCATGTTGCATGTTGTGTGTTTGTGCTTTATTTGTTGCTGGGGCAACATTGATTAAGATACATATTGGTCGCATTTGAAATTTGGACAGCAACAGGCACTCGACACTGGCAGCGACAGCAATCGCAACAAAGTTGCTGCTTACAAATTATCAACAACCAACTGAGGCAGCAACTGAGGCAGCAACTGTTGCAGCCTCGGGCTGGGCAAACATGCAGCTTGTTGCACTAAAACAAATGTTAAATGTTTGAAATCGTACACTCAGAAAAATATGCCGTCCTAAAATGAAGTATGACAAAACTTTAATTTATACCGCTTTGTTCTTAAAATTTTAAGATTGCTGTTTACTAAAAATCTTTAATTAAGTATAAATAGATCTAAAATTTAAATTTTCGACAGAAATCTTTCACTGCGGACGGCAGTCCGCGCTAGTGACGCAAGCAGCACGAAGTGTGCAAAAGGCGACTAGCAATATATACACGGAGAATGGAAAATTTGTATGATATAATAGTCCGATTTTAATTAAACTTAGTCAGTATATATAAGATCATGATAAATATAAAATCTGTAAGTTAAGATACCTTCAAAATCAACAGAGTTATTCATTCTAAACTAGTTTAAGTTTTTTTTGTACTTAAAATAGTGTTTTTCAAGATTGAAATGCACTTAAAAATTAGATCGTTTTGTACTTAATTTTAGTATACCTACTAGTGTATGCTTGAAGATTAAATTAAATGAAATATGAAAATGTTTTGTACTAAAAACAAGTACATTTTGGGATTAAATCAAGATTTTTGTGTACTTAAGCTAGTATGTTTCGATCTTGAATTAATCCCAAAACGTACTTAAAGTATCACAGAAAAATCAAATTTTAAGACTTTCGTACTTGCGAAAACCGAACTTGAAATAAGATTTTTGTTCTCAGTTTTGGAAATTCCGAACTTAGACAGTTTTTAAAAGATCGTTTGGACTTGAATATCGTCTGGAAATCTTGATTTTTTTTCTGAGTGTAGCAAATTCGCATGCGATATGTGGAAATATCCATGACAAACACACACACACACACACACACTGTGACACAATGACCATATTTGTTTGGCCAAAAACTAATGATGTGGCTCAAAAGCTTGCTTTTAATTGTGAAATTGAAATGCAGCGCAATAAATTGCAAGATGGCCAAAATGCATTGCGAGCACATTTTATTTCGTATCCTGAGTGCAATTCAATTACAGCTCAATTTCATGGCACAGTCAATAATGGAAAGGAGGAGGAAAACGGAGGAGGGACAGGCGAAAAACAGTGGAAAAAATTGGCAGTCCTAGCCTTTAAAAATTATAATCCCGAAAATTAATAACATTTTTATTGAATTTTTTTGTAAATCAAATGACTTTAATTTTTAATTTTATTTATTTTTATTTTTTTTATTATTTAAGAATTACAAGAACTATTTTATGATAGTAAAATTTAAAAAAATGGCAAGAAGTTTTAGAATATATAACATATTTCATAATTAATACATTGAAAAATATTACCAACAGAAAGAAGATCTAGACTGAACAGTTTTGTTATATTTTGCTAAAAGAAGAAATAAACTTTGGGTTTTTCCTTGTGGAAAAATTAAATATTTAAATTTGTATGTTCTTTTCAGAGCTCACTGCTGTATAAATATATTTATATATTTTTAGAAAATTACAGCCAGATTTTGATCATTTACACCAACCTACTTACATATCTGGTAAATATGGAGATCCAGATGAGGAAAAAACACTTAAAACCTTTTTCTAACGTAACACATTATTATTATTATTATATTTTTTTAAGTAAGTGTATTGTGTTTCATTTCCAATTAATTTTGAAGAGATTCAATAAATGAATACTTTTTAAAAACTTTAATTTTTTTAAAGCTTTTTTTTAATGTTTTTTAATTTGCTGGTCAATTTTAAAAATTACTGAAATAAAAAAACAAATTGTAGAATAATTAGACGGGAAACCGAACCCAGTTATTTTTCAACTGATGTTCTTTTTATAAATAGTTTTTAAAAGCTATTTATTTTTTTTTTAAGATTTTTTATTGTTGCTTGATTTGCTTATCAATTTTAAAAATAAGGTACATTAAGTATTGTTAATCAATTAAATTGGAAAAATAACCTAATCCTGGATTGCAATTTAAATTCAAAAGAATTAACAAGCACATTTAGTATAAACATGATGGGTAATCAAACTCAGTTATTTTTTAAACTGAGATCCTTTACATGAGACGGCAATTCTATAAATAAGGTAGATAAATAATTAAAATAAATTAAAATAATTATCCTCATTCGAGTTTTTGGCAATTTAAATTAATATAAGTCAAGTTGATTATTTTACCCACTGTGGAGCAGAGACGGGAGGGGAGAGGGAAGGAGGTAAGGGGGGGGGGGGGTCTGTGGCAGATCTCCATTTAAAGCGCATGGCGACAATTTGTTTATGGAACCGCCGTGGAATCGACTTTAAATGGTTTGCCGCATAAATCATTGTGGTCGCTCCACTTGGCCACGTATTGTCAATTGCAGGTGCCTTATAATTGGGCTAGGCAACAACATCAGCAGCAGCAACAGCAACAACATCAGCAACAGCAAACAGCACCCACCAATCGAGGCAGCAACATGGTTGCCAGCAACAAGTTGCTTGCCACATGCATCATTTTGGATTGAAAATGCTTCCGCCCTTGGGGCATCTTCTGTTGTTGTTAAATAATTTTAAGCTCTTGCTCCATTTGCAATTAGATCGGCGTGTTGGCCGGCGGGGGCAGCAATTTGTGCAGCAGCAACTAGCAACTTGCAACATGTTGCAAGGCTCTAGTGCTAAATGTTGCCACTTAATTTCTTAATTTGATTGTGCGTGTTTTACCTTTGCACTGTTGCCTTCTACTAATGACATCATTTGCTGGCTGCGACTGCAAACAAGTTGCAACAGCAACTTGCAACCATAAGTGGCACATTGCATGCGAGTTTTGCCTGCTTGCAACACGCGGCCAAAGCGTAACTCATAAATGTGGCAAAACGCAAAACGCAAAACGACTTCCTGCTCCTCGAACATGTCATGTCGGCCAACAAACATGCAGCTTTTACACCACAGCAACAGCAACAACAGCAACAGCAACAACATGAGCAAGGGCGTAGGCAGGGGAGGGCAGTGGGAGACCATTGCCCCCCCCACCCTACACTCATACACTGATAAAAAATAATAATATATAATATAATAAATTATTTTTCTAAAATCAAAAAAACGTTTTTAAAATCTAAAATCAAGATTTTGGTCTCAGAACTAAGAATTTTGGTCTAAAAATGAGTCGAAAATAAAATTCTTAAATTATGAAAACACATCTTGATTTTAAGAACATTTCAAATAAGAATAAGTTCTTAATTTAAGACCAAACAGTCTTAAATTCTCAAACCAAAAATAAAAAAATAAGGCAGTTGTTTTAAATTTTAAACTTATTTTTTTGATTTTTATTTTTTTAAATATTCCGATTATATGTTTTTTCCTTGGCTAGAGCGGATTTCGATCCCTCGACTTGTTACCAAACTGAAGCGGCGACTCTAACCAGGGTTGCCATGGTGCCATTATTGTCTTCATATTAAATATGACATATTTATATTTTCATAACAATTTAGGATTTTTAATTCTTATATTAAGAACTTTTTAGATTAATAATCTTAGTTTTATTAATTTGGTCTTAAAGTGGACTTGTTTTAAGAACAAAATTTTTAAGATGAATGTTCTTGATTTTAGAAGTTGTTCCTTTTTTCAGTGTAGCTAACAAATTTTTAACTTCCAAAATCCACCCACATATGTATCACATCATAACAATCATAGGAAAAAAATTTCAAACTCTGGATCTTTCATAACTTGAAAGGTGTTGAGTATGAATTCCACCTTTGATACTATTTATAGGAGTACATAAACGATACAGAAATGTCAAAGCTTTAATTTTAATTTTAATCATAATTTCAAATGCTAACAAAAGTATTAATTATTGATAGATTTGGTACAAATTAAAAATTATTTAAAATTTAATTTTAAAAATTTAAAAATTTAATAAATTCAATAATTGCTAACACGAATATTCACGTGTCTACTACAAATTCCTAAAGTAACCAAAAACAATTGATATTCCTGAAACCAAGCAACCCATAAAGAATTGGAGTAAATAAAATAAATTAAATAAATTTTGTATAAATTTATTTATTATACAAAAACTACCTAAAATAAATAATTTTGTTGAAATGGGAAATTAATTTATGGCTGTCGACTTTAGTGACTACGAAAATATGTTTGAAGAATGAAATTTCTGACACTCCAATATTATTAATAAAAAAATATTTGTCCCCCTTTTCAGAAAGCTGCCTACGCCCTTGAACATGAGCAACATCATATTTCATACACGCAGGCGCCTCTTCAAAAGCCTTCTTCATCTTCTGTGCTCCAAACTGGCGGCCTCTTCAGTCAATAAAAACCAAATCGCTGGCAAAAATGTGTTGCCACAGCAACAACCACAGCAACAGTTGCCAGAAACAACAACAACAACAACAACAACAACCCACTAGACATTGCTAGCAGCCAGATGCCAACATGATTTTTCTTGCTTTTTTTCATTATTATACTATTGCGACATTTTTGTTGTCTGTTGCTGCTCTGCGAAATCAAAGCACGCCAGCAACATCGGCTGCAGCAGCAACAGCAGCATCATCAGCAACATGCGGCAGGCGGCAACAAATCGCTGGTTAAAAATGTGCGCGCTATAAATTTATGTTGGCAACATCAAATCGACGTAAATTACGCGGCGTCGCCTCAACTCCAACTCCGAATGAGACTGAGATTGAGATTGAGGCTGAGACTGAGGCTGAGACTGAGACTGAGTTTAAGACTGAGGCGGCGCTTTGGCTGTTAAATTCTTGACTTGTCCTGACTTGCAATTTAGCAACAACAACAGCAACTGTTGCTCTCAGAGACGTATCTAAACAACTTTCACACGGGGTAAGAAATCCTTTTTCTTTTGAATTTATATATTAAAATACATTTTTAATTTACATATCAAAATAAATTTGTAATTTCAATATATGTATATACAAAATAAACTTAAATTTATATTTTTTTTCAGTTAAAAATTAAAATTTATTATATTATTTAATTTTTAATTTTATTTTTAGTTTTATAATTTGATTTATTATTTAATTAATCACTTCTGTCGACTGCTTTTAGTTGACGTTAAATGAAATAAAATAAAATAAAAATGTCAGCCTCCTAGGGGTTATCTTTATGGCTTCACAATGATCAGTCAGTCCCTAGTTCAGTCAGGATAAAAAGTTTTATATATATAGAATATATAAACATGTTCCTTTGAAGTTTTTACTCTACAATAAAACTCATAACAAACGATAAATTATTTGTATTACTTATTTTAAAAATGTCTAAATACATTGAAAAATCAAATTTTTTAATAAGATTTTTTTCAATCCATGTAATTTAATTAGTTAAATCGATTTTCATGAAAAATAGACTATCACTTTGACTATTAAATTCTTGACTCGGCCTGACTTGCAATTTAGCAACAACAACAGCAACTGTTGCTCTCAGAAACGTATCTAGACAACTTTCACACAGGGGAAAAAAACTTTTTATTTTGAATTTATATAATATATACAAATAAATTTATATATATATTATATTATATATTTAAATCAGGGATTAAAACCGAAACGAATATCGGTTTTAGTTACGGTTTCGGTTATGCTCGAATTAAGGTTTTCGGTTATTCAAAATCTTGGAGTATCGGTTTCGTAACGGTTACCGGTTTTTTATAAGTTTTGGTTTAAAAATAACGGTATGGTTTCGGTTCACAAAAAAAATAAAAATTAAGGTGTTTAGTTGACCAAAATAAGAAGCGTTTTTCATTGTTTTACTTGAAAAAAGACTTTAGACTCTTTTTAGTCTGGAAAAAAATGTTATCTGGTTTCTGTAATGATCCAGTGTAATGTCGATTTTATTATATTTTGATCTCATATAATCATCATTGGTTCATTTGGTTTGAAAATTTCGATTATTTCGATTTTACTGATTTTTAATAACTTTGAACTCTCATAACTTTGTCAAAAGTCAATCAATTTTTATGCGCCATGAAAATTCGAACATGATGTTACCTCTAAATTCGATCTGCATTTAAATTTTGTTGATTTCAAAAATTCTAATTTTTTCGAAAAAATCAAAAAAGAGAAAGGGGTAACACTGTAAAATTTCGAAAAATTTCGATTTTCAAAAATGTTTAAAAATGAAGAAAATTTAAATGCAGATCGAATTAAGTGGTAAAATCATGTTCAAATTTACATTGTTCGTCGAAATCAATTGAGTTTTGACAAAGTTATGACAGTTCAAAGTTATCAAAGTTGCTCAGTAGCTGCGACGGCCAGAACCGAAATTAACCCTTATAAATAAATCGGTTACTAAACGGTTATTTCGGTTTAATAAGTTTCGTATTATGGGTTTCGGTACAGCGGTCTCCTTTTTGAGGTCCGGCCCGGGCTTAAAACCAATCTCCTAAACTTCCAAGAATCATTGTTCTATCTAAATTAATACGATATCCTTGCGGAATATTAATTTTATCGTTATTTACCCTCTTTTTTGATTCTGCATCAAAATTATAGTATCTATTTGAAAAATTTAATTGCTTTTTGATCATGTTTTTATCATTGTTTGACCTCTAATTTAATTCTGCATCAAAGTTATAGTTATTTGACAAATTTCATTACTAAACTATTTTTTTAAATTAAAATGAAATATAATATCTCTATAAAACAGTATTTTTTGCCTATCGACAATCGATTCTCCTTATTTTGCTTTCAATTTTAATTATATTTCGATTTTAAACTCGTTTCACAATTTTGACTTATATTACTAGTCTCAGATATATTAATTTGAAGCTCGAATTTGTTTAAATCTAGCACCCAGAGGGGTTGCCCCTTTAGTACCCCCCCCTTTTGAGACGCCCCTGGTTGCTGTGGTCACAACGACAACGACAACGGCAAGCGTTGCAGATGACTTTCAAGATGTAGTGACTCGGCCAACACATTAATTCGCGCGTACTTAACACGACCATGGCAACAGCAGCAGCAACACTAACAACAGCAACACCAACAACAGCAACACCAACAGCAACAGCAACAACTTGAAGAACAGCAGCAACAGTGTCATCTGTAATAGAAACGCATGCCAAACGATGCAACAAATTGCTGATTGTAATTGATTTAAATACGTTGATGATGCGTGGCACATAACTTATTTGAGTACTCGTATTCGTACTTGCAGCAACAGTTAATTATATATTGCCACAAATTTCTGTTTAATTGTTGCACAGAACTTTCCCAAGACTCAACTGGAAAAATGCCAATAGAACAACAATTTCTCTCTCTTTCTTTCTTTAACTCTTCACTGATAAAAAAAATGTTCCAAAATCAAGATTTTGGTCTCAGAACTAAGAATTTTGGTCTAAAAAATGGGTTGAGAACATAAAATTCTTAAATTTTAAAAACACATCTTGATTTTAAGAACATTTAAAATTATAATAACTTCTTAATTTAAGACCAAACAGTCTTAGATTCTCAAATCAAAAATAAGGCAGGTGTTTTAGACTATAAACTTATTTTTTTTTAATATTTATTTTTTTTTAGATTTATTTTTTTTTATAAATATTCCGATTATATGTTTTTTCCTTTTACCAAATTGAAGCGGCGACTCTAACCAGGGTTGCCACGGTGCCATTATTGTCTTTATACTAAAAATGACATATTTATATTTTCTTAACAATTTAAGATTTTTAATTCTTATATTAAGAGCTGCGAATTATTAGATTAATATTCTTAGTTTTACTAATTTGTTCTTATTTTAAGAACAAAATATTTAAGATGAATGTTCTTGATATTAGAAGTTGGTCTTTTTTTTCAGTGTTTGCACTCTCTCTCTGGCTGTGTTGCTGGCGTGAAAGCAGTTGCAACAGTTGCCAATTATCAATGTGATTTATGCACTCTGTCAAAATGCGTTTTCCTAAGCGCTTTTCACAAATTTTCCCCATCAGTTAACATAAATGGAGAAACAAACAAATTTGCAATAAACTGCACTCACAGCACGGTGAAAAGGCAATTTTCCGCAGGGTTAAAGGCAACACTCATTCTAGCAACAACAGCAACAACGACAGCAACAGCAACAACAACAGCAACAACAACAACTTCAATTATAATCACGTCAACATTATTTTCATCGCAACGAGATATATTTCTATTAGCCGATTTAATGTCAGCATAATTAATCACATCTTATAATGCTCATTGGACAGCAACAACAGCAACATCAACAACAGCAACAACAGCAACATCAACATCAGCAACAACCTCTAGCAGGGTCAACAGTTCGTCTTATGTTATTGGTTTTGCAGGTTGCCTGAGACTGGGAGATTGGCCAGATCTTTAAAAACTTCTTCACACTTTCTTGCTGGCTTATTTATTGGCCACATTGCGTAGGTTGTAGCTGGGGGCATTTTGTTTAGATAGATAGATAGATAGAGTCTTATAAGTCTTTAGCTGGACGAATTTGTTTAGCAGTTATCGTTGACGGGTTGGTTTAGGCCATGGGAAATGAAAGATGGAAAATTTACAAAACAACATATTTTTAATATTTACTATATTTTAATATATTACTGAAAGTTTTTTTTAATGTTTGTTTATCTAAAATTAAAACATTTGCTAATTTACAATATATTTTATTTAATTTAATTAATTTAAAACTTGCTTGAAATCATAATTTTTAATTTAGTTCCATTTTTTTTTAAATTAATCTTTTAACTGGTTTTTTACATTAAACCTTAATTTAATATATTATTTAATTCTTAATAAATATTTGATTAAAAAAAACTTTTTAAACCTTTTTTTATTTTAAATTTATTTTTATTTCAAGAAATGAAAAATGGAATATGAAAGATGGAAGATGGGAAATGTACTAAACAATATATTTTGACTTTTTAAATTTTTATTTTTTTTTGTTTATCTAAAATTAAAACGTTTGTTGATTTACAATTTCTTTTATTTAATTTAATTAATTTAAATTTTGCTGCTGTATTAATTATTAAATTATATTAAATTATTATTGAAATCATAATTTTTAATTTAGTTGAATTTTTTTTTAAATTAATCTGGCTTTTTACATTAAACATTAATTTAAAATATTATTTCATTTTTTATAAACAGTTGTTTAAAATAAACTTTTTAAACCTTTTTTTGTTTTAAATTTATAATTACTGAATTGTTTTCTTTATTTTTATTTCAAGAAATAAAAGATGGGAAATGAAAAATGGAAGTTGAAAGATGGGAAATGTACTAAACAATATATTTTGATTTTTTAAATTTTTATTTGTACATTTAAAATTTAATATTTTTTAATGTTTGTTTATCTAAAATTAAAACATGTGTTGATTTACAATTTCTTTTACTTAATTTATTTAATTTAAGACTTGCTACTGCTTCAATATTATATTAATGGATTTTTAACTAATTACAAATGCGTTATTTTCTTAACTTGAAATCATAATTTTAATGATTTTTTAACTTAAAACTAAAATAAATGCTTTTATTAATTAAAATTTTTTTTTGCATTTTTAATAAACAATTTTGTTCTTTTATTTAATTTATTTAATTTAAAACGTGCTTTGTTTCAATATTATATTAATAGATTCTTAATTAATTTTTAATGCATACTATTCTTAATTTAAATCATAATTTTAATTGAACTAATCTTTGAATTCATATTTTTAATGGTTGTGTACCTTAAAACTAAAATGTATACTTATGTTAATTTAAAATATTATTTAATTTTAAACAATATTTTTTTCTTTTATTTAGTTTAAATTTTTTAAGACTTGCTTTAGTTTCAATTTTATATTAATGAATTCTTAATTCTCTTAATGTTTTTTTTATTTCAATAAATATATTTATGTATATTTTTAAATTTTAGTTCTTGTTTATTTAATCTCGTAATTTTTAATTTAATTTACAATTTTCATGTTGAAATATTGTTTGATATCAACTGTCTTAATTAGACGTTAAGTAAATAAATAAATAAAATTACCAAATAATATTTTATTTATTTAAAAATTTTCTATATACAATTCGCAACTTGTTGGGGCGTATATGTATGTATGTGCCTCAAAGATAATGAACTCCTCATAGAAATAGTGCCGGAAATTCTTATCAAAAATTGAATTCAGCTCTTGATTTATTTCATAAAATTGTTTATTGGCATTTTCGGCCTGCTACTGATGTTAATCAATTTGCGCAAATTAAAAATTAATTGCAAATTTATGGCTTTTAATTTTCTTATCGTTGATTTATGCTACTCAGCAACAGCAACAGCAACAGTTGCTGCCACACGCTGCAACAATTTTTTGTGGCACTGCCATTTAAACTGCTTCACTTGTTGTTGTTGTTGTTTTTGGTTAGTTTTTTTTTAGTTGATTGCACTTAAAATATTAAAAGGCTTCACAATTTAATTGATACTTAAATAGATTTTAGTTAAAAGCAACTCAATTTGATTGCACCAATTGTATATACATATTTTTCTTGTTGGCACTCAAAAACCCAAAGACCGATTACCATTTGACTGATAAACCAAATAAAATTGCATTATTAGGCATGCCGAAGTTTAAATACTCTTGCATTTTATTATTCCCTCTAAGTTTTAAATTATTGTTATGCAATTTAAATTTTTTATTAACTGTATTAAATCCTCAAATTGCGTAAAATAATTGTTTTTAATGCCATAACTTTTTAATTGGTTTTTCATCTCATATATTGGGTTTTTTTTTTGCTTATTTCAACTTATCTAGGTATAATTTATTTATAAAAAATGTTATTTTCCGTCTGCTTTGACGAAAATTTAAAAATACATAATATAGACAAAAAAATATATTTTATTTATAATAAATTATACTTTTTTCCGCCTGCTTTAGTTGACGTACATTTTAAGATAAATATTATAAACAAAAAATATATTTTATTTATAATATATAATTTTTTTTCACCTGTTTGGTTGACGTACATTTATAAATAAATATTATAAACAAAAAAAATATATTTTATTTATAATAATAAATTTTTTTCCGCTTGCTTTAGTTAACTTAAATTTTTAAATTAGTATTATAAACAAAAAATATATTTTATTTATAAATAATATTTTTTCCGGCTGTTTAAGTTGACGTAAATTTATAAATAAATAGTATAAACAAAAAATGTATATTATTTGTAAATAATTTTATTTTCCGTCTGCTTTAGTTGACGTAAATTTTAATATACATATATTAAATAAAAGAAAATATTTTATTTATAATAAATAATTTTTTTCCGCCTGCTTTAGTTGACGCATATTTATAAATAAATACTATAAACAAAAAAAATATTTTATTTATACATAATTTTTTTTCAGTTGAAGTAAATTTTTAAATAAATATTATAAGCAAAAAATATATTTTATTTATAATAATTAATTTTTTTTCCGCCTGTTTAGTTGATGAAAATTTTTGAATAAATATTATAAACAAAAAATATATTTTATTTATAAATAATTTTTTTTCCGCCTGTTTTAGTTGACGTAAATAAATATTATAAACAAAAAATACTGCTTAAGTCAATATGTAATTTAAAATTTTATTCTTCTTTATTCATTTTAATATTTCTGTTTCTTGTATAAATTAAAATTATGTTCAGAATAAAATAAAATAAAGTGTCTATCTTAGGTTTATATAGAAAATCTCTGCTTTATGTGCTTTCTTTTTAGTATATTACAAATACTCTGTTATAGTTGTTATAATCTTTGTAAGGGTATAAAAAGCTACTGCACTTGAGCTCCTTTTTGGGCTGTGAAAATAAATCGGAAGCGTCGCGTCAATGTCATAAGAGGAAAGAGATTAATAAAATGCATTAGGTAACTTTTTGAATAGAAGGAAAAAAAGAGGAGGAGGGCAATTGGAAATGGGGAATGAGAGCTATCATTAGGTTAATAATGATATTCCAATTTATGCGTCTTTTTGGGCTGGCCAAATTATTCAAAAAGTTAAATGCCAAACGACTTGGCGAACGATTCCGGCTATCGGGTGTCTCTCTTTTGGCCAATTGTTTTTGGCCCGATGATCAGTGGAGCATTGCCACCAGTTGCAATGTTGATAGCTTTGCAACCGTGCCCAAATAAACAATTTATGCAGTCGCTGCCACAGCGTGCAACATGCGGCATGCCACCGACAACTGGCAAACTGGCAACTGGCAAGAAAATGCAACAATAAATCTCATTTTATGCGGCGCACAGAGGGAACACAGCCCTTTTATAGGTAACGCTAATGTAGCCCAAAATTGAACTTGACATTTGAATGCCCAATTAACCGTGACGTGTGCGCGACCAGAACTCGTCCTCATCCTCATTCTCATCCACTTTCCTTCTCTCCTCCTTCTTCTCCTTCTCGTTCTCAGTCTCGTCCTTAGTCCAAAGCTGGACTGGACAGTTGAGGTCAAGTTTTGGGCATTCCATTGCGAATGCGTTATGTTTTATTGGAGCAGTGTGGGGTCCCCCCAAAACGGATCTACACTGGAAAAAACATTGCGGTATATTGGAATAAAATCAACTGCAAGTTAGTAAGTAAATAAAATGAAATAATATAATACAACACATATAATATTATTAAATTAGTAAGATGAAGTTATACATATACAGAATAAAATATCAAAAAATAAAAAATTAAATAAAATAAAATTATATAATGTAACAATATAAATAAATAAAATAAATTAATAAAATATAATAATATAAATAGCAATATAAATACATATAAAAATATACCTAATGCATAAATAAATAAAATAAATTAATTAGATAAAATAATATAAAAATCAAAATAAATTTCGGAAAAAATTTAATTCCAAGATATTAAATAAATAATATAACATATATAATATTATTAAATTAGTAAGATAAAATTATATATAAGAACAATAAAAAGTAATATAAAAAAGGACTTAATGCATGAATACCTAAAATAAATAAATTAGATAAAATAATATAAAAATCTTTATAAAAAAATATACAAATTTATCTAATGCATAAATTAATAATTTAAAGTTTAAGTAAAAGATAAATAGTTTTACATAAATAAAAATCGAAATGTGAAAGTTAAATTTAAATTATTTATCATTTACTATTTACTATGTAGCTCAAGGATGTCAGATAATAAAGTTCAAATGTTAATTATAGTTACGTTGATCTTCCTAATTTTAGTACCCCTCAGACTAAATAAACTTTAGATTTGAATGACCATTTTGTATTTTAATGTAAATTGTTTACGTTAGATTTTTAATTTTTTGAATCTCGTTTGATTTTTAATATAAAATATATTCAAGTTTTATTTTCCATTATATTATATATTATCTTTATTTTTGCTAAAGTTGCTTTTTTAATCTTCATTTTTAAAGATCCTAAATAAAAAAACCGTATAACCGTGTAAAATTCTTGATTTAAGTCCGCTTTTTTATTTCGCTCTCAGCAAATATAACAACATTTTTATTGTAAAGTATTTGTCAATTTCACAGAATAGAGTTTTATTTTTAATATAATAAAATAAATTTACACGCCGTCAATATTATATGCTAAATATTTTTTTAAGTTCATAAACAATTAAACTCATAATAAAACTTCGCCGTCAAAAAAAAATTAATAAATAAAATAGATAATTCTGGAGAAAAGTTCTTTGAAATTGGAATTGCAGTTTATTTTAAAACATTAATAAAAAATAGATAACATGCTGATTAGATGCTGAAGAAATTCATGTAAATTTCGGGAGTCTTCTGATTGAATTGCACAATAATTTTTCTTTCTGTGTATTGTCCAGTTCAAGTGGCTGCATCTCGGACTGTTAGCCTGGCTAATTAACCCACTTTCTAAGACCGCGCGACCTTTTTTATCTGCACCATTCGAATCACAAGTCTGCCATGTGCAAAATTTGCCTGCCATAAAAAAGAAAATGTGGCCATTGGTCAGTTTGCAATCTGCGTGCGATTCTCACGCATGCCAAATGTGGTTGTTGTGGTTGTAGTTGTTGTGGTTGTTGTAGTTGTTGTGATTATTGTTGTGGTTGCTGCAGAGCATGCAAGGCAATTTGGTTAGATTCGTTTGGCCTGGCATGATTATAAAATCACGATAAATATTTATACCGCACTTAGATTTATGGTGATTCATATCGCCCCAGCAGAAGTCATCGGCCAATGGGCATCACCAACTAAAACTCCATCTCCATCCAAATCTCCATCGTCAGCGGGCCATAAACATTTTTATTAGCAATAATTGCAAAATTCCCCATGTGCTTCATTTGCGTGCGACATTCGACAGTCAAAAATCGACAGCTTTAAACTCAATCTTAGCAATATTATTTTTATTACTGTCTGCCAAAAATGCTGCCTTTTGATTTGTCATTAATCATTCGATATCATCAGATGCGCTTTTTTCACGAGGTCAATCGATAATCTTCAATCAATCTCTGGGCAATCTTTAATACACAAAATATTAACATTAATACTCGTAAAAATAATAATTGCATTTGTTTTGCCAGCACATTAAATCTAACATTTAAATTAATAATGGCTCAATTTAATTCATTTATAGTTCAACTTGATTCATAATCATTTCTAATGAAATACCCTCAAGCTTGACATTTTTATAGAATAAGTATTTTTTATCTTTTGTCTAACTTTGAATGAAGGGCAGAGTTGAAAGAGAATTGCCATTTTAAGTTTACACTTAATTATAATTATTAATATTATACTAATATACGCATAATTAATTCATCCACATATATAAATTTAATATTTAATAATATTTGTAATGAAATACCCTCAAGCTTGACATTTCTTAACTTTGATTTAAAAGCAGAGTTCAAAGAGAAGTGTTATTTTAAGTTTACACTCAATTATAATTATTAATGCTATTAAATTTACTAAAATACACATAATTAATATATACAAATAAATACATTTAATATTAAATAATATTTGTAATGAAATACCCTCAAGCTTGACATTTTTATTGAATTATTTACGTGTCTATAAGTATTTTTATCTTTTGTCTAACTTTGATTGTAGGGCAGAGTGTAAAGAAATTTAATATTTAAAATATATAAATTATTATTAATGCTATTAAATTTACTAAAATACACATAATGAATTTATCCACATTATTAAATTACATATTTAATAATATTTTTAATGAAATACCCTCAAGCTTGACATTTTTATTAAATTATTTACGAGTCTATAAGTATAAGTATATAAAATATACTTAATTAATAATATTATTAAATATACTTATGTAATCAATTTATGCACATAAATAAAGTATATGTTTTATAATATTTCTAATTTATTTTCCTCAAGCTTGACATTTTCATTGAATTATTTACGTGTCTATAAAAACTTTTGTTTTTTCTTCAACTTTGATTTAAGAGCAGAATTGAAAGTGAATTGGTTTTTAAAGCCTATACTTAATAATTAATATACTCATATGCCCATAGTAAATTTATTCACATAAATAATTTTAATATCGTGTTGAAGCATAAGATTGCTAAATTAGTTTCACTCGTTTTAATTACACATTTATTATTTTTTGTACAGCATTTTTTTAAAATCTGTTAAATTTAAATTCAAGTGTAGACTTGATAGAAAACTGTTATTTCAAATGAACACATAAATATTATAATTATAACATAGATTTATGTACTAGTTATTAATGCATTCACATAAAAAATGTTATATTATTTTAAAGCATATGGAACGTATATTAATTGTTATTTTTAAATTGCTTTGTCCCTTTTATTTGTGGGTAAATTTGATTTAAGGGTATTCAAATTAATTACATAATTGTTATTATTTATTTATAAATTCATATGCATAATTTTGTGTTTTATTTATATTATAGCATTAATAATAATCAATAAATTCATATACATAAGTTTATATTAAATTATTTCAAACGTGTACTCAATATTTTAGCATTAGTTTCTATTTTTTCAAATGTACATAAATTATTTATTTTTATTTTTAGTTTTACATTTGTTTATGTCTTTTCATTTGTGTTTAAATTTGACTCAAGAATATTCAAAAAATTAACATAATTATTAATATTAATCAATAAATTCGTATTGTATTATATTATTTTAAACGTATACTTAATATTGCAGCATTATTTTGATGCATTTCAAATTCAAAATAAATAAATACTTTTTAACATTTGCTTATGCATTTTTATTTTTGATTAAATTTGACTTAATTTGGCATAAAATAGTCACATAATTATAAATATTAGCCAATAAATTCGTATGGATAAATAATTTTATGTTATATTATGTATTACAAACGTATACTTAATATTGTTGCATTAGTTTCAAATGCACATTAATAATTATTTTTAAACATTTTTGAATGCTTCTGTGGAACCTTCAACATGTCGCTGGTATAAATAGATTGTCGATCAATGACACCTCTCAAAATATACTCGTATATTTCGTATTTCGTTTATTTCGGACATGTAATTGGGAGTCATGAGTTGGAGCCTGTGGCCCTGTCAATATTGTAAGTGCTGCTAAGTGTTTTGTCTTGTAATTTCCAAATGCAAATTGTTAAATGACAATATTGATTTAGATTGCAATTTATTCAATGCAATTGACAGTGCTTCCTTTTGGCCCAGTTTACGCATGCGTCTGGCCAACAGACTTGGCCAAGCATCCTCCTCCAAATGCCAAACAAGTTTCAGCATTTTTTTTTTTTTTTATTATTATTTTTTCTTTTTTTTTTTACGCATATTGCGTGTGCTTGCAGTTTGTTGTGTGTGTGTGTGTTGTGTGTGTGGATTGGCCTTGATCTAGAATTTCGATTTTCCGATGTTTTCGTTTACGTTTTCGATTTCGTTTTGAGAGATGAAAAATGCCAGAGACATGTTTGTGTGTGTGTGTGTGTATTTGTGATTGTATGTGTGTGTGATGTGCGAACTTGCGTAATACCGATTCATGTACTAAGTACCGGTTTCAACTGCGGACCAGTTCACATTTTGCACTCTTCATGCATCTAAGTATGCAACTCAACTCAACTCAAGTCAACTGAAATGATCTGAACTGAACTGAACTGAACTAAGCTCAGCTTTAAATGTGTACACTGAGAGAAAAATAGGCTGTTCAATTTTATTAATTTACTATATTTGAGATTATATTTATATTATATTTCAATTCAATTAATTTACTTTATTTATATTATACTTAATCTTCAATTTATATTTATATATATTTCAACTCGACTGAACTGAACTAAGCTCAGCTGTAAATGTGTACACTGAGAGAAAAATAGGCTGTTCAATTTAATTAATTTACATTATTTGAGACTATATTTATATTATATTTCATCTTCAATTCAATTAATTTACTATATTTATATTTATATTATACTTAATCTTCAATTTCATTTATTTACTATATTTGAGAACATATTTATATTATATTTATATTCATTTCAACTCAGCTGAAATGAACTGAACTAAGCTCAGCTGTAAAAATGTACACTGAGAGAAAAATAGGCTCTGTAATTTAATTAATTTACTACACATTTATTTATTTAATTAAAATAATTTTTGTAGTACTATATCAAACAATATTTAAATTAAAAAATCGACTTCTTATCAAACATTTTTCGAATAAAATTTGATTAAACTGAACTGAACTGAACTTAGCTCAGCTATAAATGTATACACTGAGAGAAAATTTAATTAATTTACTATATATTTATTTATTTAATTAAATTAATTTTTGGAATGTAGAAAACAATATTTAAATTAAAAAATCGACTTCTTATCATACATTTTTAGAAGTAAATTTAATTCAACTGAATTAAACTGAACGAAGCTCCGTTGTAAATGTGTACACTGAGAGAAAAATAGGAAACATTCAATTTAATTCATTTACATTATTTGAGATTATATTTATATTATATTTAATCTTCAATTCAATTAATTTACTATATTTATATTATACTTAATCTTCAATTTCATTTATTTACTATATTTGAGAACATATTTATATTATATTTATATTCATTTCAACTCAGCTGAAATGAACTGAACTAAGCTCAGCTGTAAAAATGTACACTGAGAGAAAAATAAGCTCTGTAATTTAATTAATTTACTACACATTTATTTATTTAATTAAAATAATTTTTGGAGTATATCAAACAATATTTAAATTAAAAAATCGATTTCTTATCAAACATTTCTAGAATAAAATTTGATTAAACTGAACTGAACTAAACTTAGCTCAGCTATAAATGTATACACTGAGAGAAAATTTAATTAATTTACTAATAATTTATTTATTTACTTAAATTAATTTTTGGAATGTAGAAAACAATATTTAAATTAAAAAAGCGACTTCCTATCAAACATTTTCGAATAAAATTTAACTTTAAAATAATTAATTGAAACTAAAAATTTATAATATTTGTATAAAAATTCAAAAAGCACATTCTTATCTGCAAATTTTGTTTATTTTTAAAATTATACTTAAAAACAATAATATTAATTATATCAGAATATAACTCAAACTAAAAATATATTTATTCGTTGAGAATTAAGCATGCTAAAAATATTTATATTTTCTCAATTTATGTATTTATAAAATATAACTAAATAAAATTAGAATAAACAAATTTTTTTGTGTTTATGATTATAACATGAAAAGGTCACAACTGGTTTACCTCTTTGATTATTTAGGTTAATAATTTATTAAATGGAGAAATACATGAATTAATATTTAAGTCACATCTGGCTTACTTATTTGTTTATTTAGTTAAATAATATTATTAAATGCAGAATTAAGTAAATTAATATTCAAGTGAAAAAGCGTTTCTTTTAATTTAAAACTCTGAAATCAACTTATATTAATTTACATGCATGAAATTTAAAATTGTTAAAAATATTCGAATATGTGTTACTATTGAGATATGATTAACTTAAACTTAAACATTATATTTAAAACATTATTTACTATTTTTTCTCTGTGTCGACTGCTTTTAGTCAACGTTAAATAAATAAATAATTAAATTAATCTTTTTTTTCTGCAAGTGTAGACAGAAACGCATGTGTTTTTGCACTTGTAATTTATTGAGAAATTTAATTGAATTCACTTGCTTACTAACCAACTGACTGGCAAACCAGTCGAATACGAATACGAATAAAATTACGAATACTCGTAATTTGGTCGACTGATTAGAGATTGAGCAATTGTAAGGTGCATTAGATATCGGGCATTATTCTTTGTAGGCGTGTTTTTGATTAACAATTGTCGTTATCAGAATGATTCGATTAATGCCAAAACAGTTGCCAATGTGAATGAATGAATGACTCGGTTGGTGATACGAGTACTCAACATAAATTCACTATAAATGTCAGTTACATCTGCAAATCGAGTTAGTTGAATTATTTCTTGTCTTCAGCAATAACAGAAAAAATTAAATAAATAAAAACTTTAAGAAAATAAAATAAAGAATGCAGCTTCCTTTTTTATTGATCCTGATCAGCTTTATTTGTATAATTCCGATGCGATCGGAAGATTGGGACGATAATGAATCGCGTTGGAAATTTTTATACAAAGGTTTGTTTATCACAAAATTATAATTAACTTCAATTTATTTGATTTATTATTTTAATTCTACAGTTGTTTGCTTGAAGAGACCGAAATATGGCAAGTGCAAAGGTCATCGGGAAATGTGGTATTTTAATATGGCTAAAATGCAGTGCAATCAGTTCACATATTCAAACTGTGGCGGGAATACGAATCGATTCTATAGCAAAAGTGAATGCGATGAATTCTGCACATCGAGATCTAAAGATTGGGCGAAACCAAAAAATTAATAATAACTAACATAATAATGAAAGACATAGTAATATCCAAAAATATAACTAACATAATAATGATAGACATAATTAAATATAGACAAAAGTAAGTGCTAATTTGTATTTATTTATTTACTTTATTTAACATCAATCGAGAGTAATTGACCAATTGTAATTAAAAAGCTTAAAATATTAATAAAATATACCATTTTATCTATTTTTATAATAAAAAATATAAGAAAAATATTCGATTTAACAATCATAAAAAACTATGTATAAATTTAAATTTAAAACAGAAAGAATAACAATAAAAATTAAAAGTGTACAAATCTGGGGGAATTCAAATAAATATTTAATTTATGGAAAATTTCAACAGATAGAAAATGCTAGAAATAAAATAAAATTTAAGAAAAATTTAATAATAAAGACAGAATAACAATATAAATTAAAAGTATAAAAATCTGGAAAATTTTAACGAATATAAAATGCTAGAGATTAAAATAAATAGCGAAAAATAACAAAAGGGGATATAAAAAATAATAATTTGAAACAAAGATGTGTTTTTTTTAATATTTCTTTCTCTAATAAAAATAAATTTAATTAAATTGATTATTATCTGAACTATAAACTAAAACTCAAATTTTACTTTTTCTTCCAGTTACGAATTTAAATTTATTATAATATTTTTTAATTTTTATTTTAAAATGTAATTACTTAATATAATTTTCCCTCTGTCAATTGCATTTAGTTGGCCTTAAATAAATAAATATAATAAATAAGTAAATAAATATCAAAATATCTGAGGAGCATTAATGTTTTTCCCGCGTCTATCGTTTGTGTACATTTTAAACTCTCTTAAAAACTATTTTGCCTATTAGAAAAACACATTTGCATTAATTCCAATATTTCCCTTTATAAGAAAGCTGTTGCTGTTAAAATAAAACAGTTTGTTGTTGAGTCAAAATGAAAGTGTTTTTAGCTTTATTTTGTATATTTTTCTTGTCATTGATATTTGTTCGTTCAGAGACTGAGGAGAAGAAAACTAAAGAAATGCTTAGAGCACGTAAGTTGTAATGCAGCATCGTCTGTTGCCCGACTATATAGATACCCTGTACTTTCAGGCATCTGCAATGCCAAGCCAGAATATGGAATCTGTAAGGGACATCGAAATTTGTGGTATTTCAATCCATTGCACAAACGTTGCGAGATATTTATTTACTCCAATTGTGGCGGGAATCGTAATAAATTTTTTTGTGAAGAACATTGCATTAATTTTTGCATTGAGAAAATACGCTCATAAGTTGCAAGAAATAAATAATTATTTTTATATTTTTTAATGATCCTAAGTTTCAAGAAATAAATAATTATATCAATTTTTATGAATAATCCTAAGTTCCAAGAAATAAATAATTATTCTATATTCATTAATCAAGTATGTCGATTCCACACAAGAATTTTAGTTTAATAAGTAAAAGAATAATTTTTAAATAATGTGAATAAATCATAAATTTCAATATAAAAGACGATTTTTTAATTTTTAGATTAAAATAAAATATAAAACGGTAATATATTAATGTTACAATTTTATTCAAACAAAATCTTATCAAAAATGTTCAAAAAATGAATTTTAAAGAAATAAATATTTATATATTTCTGTATTTAAGTTCGACACAAGAATTAAAATTTAATAAGTAAAAAAAGTATTTTAACAAATGTAAAATATTCATAACTTGGAATATAAAAAACGATTTTTTAAATTGTAAATTATATTTTATAATTTTTGATAAATTTAACATTAATTTCAATGGATTTTTATATAAAAATATGCTTTAATTAGATTCGTTATAAAAAATATCTCATAATTATTTAATAAACCCCTTAAAAATGGGCCTAAAAATTATTAAATAACGGTCAAAAGTGACTATTTATTTTGTTACTAATTCCTTATAACAGAAAGCTATTATTTAATTTAAATAAAACAGTTTTCGAAAGGGTTTTTTGTGTGCTGCTCAGCGATATCGCGAGTTGAAAATCGCTAGCGTTTCAGATACTCGCCAGATGCGCGTTTTATTAACGAACAGCGATTTTTTTGGTACAATTTCAAGCAGGCGCACAGCATTAGAAAGAGGGGAATGACAACTGCTTTAGCACAGCGCAGTTGATAATACAGACACATGACTTGCACACACTCGTTGTCACACTCACTCTAATACACAATATACTCACACGTGTGCAAAGAGTAATTCACATTTACAAGGGCTGGGCAAACATTGCGCTGCTTGCTCGCATTTGTAACAGGCACGCAGCGATGCCAACTGCTTTGTTTGCTTTCGTTTGGTTTGTTGTTGTTGTTGTGCTGCTTGCTTACAAAATGAAAGCTTAACAAAAGTTTGCAAGTTTTCTTTGAATTGGCAAAAGCACAAAACATAACGTGAAATGTCGAAATCAAAGAATAAAGTCACGCAATTTCAATTACAAGTAAACTCAACGCAATGTCCCCCCGTCTCTTTCTCTTTCTGTGCATAGATAGTAATAATAATAATAATAATACTTGTAATAATGAAATTGTGATAAGCTGTGCGCCACAAATTGCACGCTAGCAACTTGCAAAGAAATAATTTAAACCGTTAAACGCAAGAGGCGGCAGCATCAAGCACACTGCGAAGGAGAGGGAAGGGGAGTTGGAGAAGAAAGAGATGAGACCAGGTGATGCTCAGAGCGACGTCGCGTCGTCGTCATTCTGGCTGCTCGCATCAAACCAGACGTCCCTCTCTCTCCCTCTCCACTGTCTCCCTGCCCAGTCGCGTTGGCAACTATTGCGCTATCTTGTTTTCGCTTGGCAACATTGGACGCACGCCGCAACTTATTGCTGGCAACATTAGCGCGTGTGCATGGGCGTAGTCAGGCTTTGCAAAAGGGGGAAAAATTGGGGGCAGTTTTTAATTTAAACTTATTATTAGTTTAGTTGTTGATTCTTAATATCATTTTTAGTTTAATTTGTAAATAAATAATTAAAATAAAATAAAATAACCTGTCTTGTAAAAAAATCACGATATGACACTTAAAATGCTTTAAGCGTGCTCATAAAAATAAAAATGTATCAAAAAAAGGATTTGAGCAAATTAATAAATAATGATGATATTCATAAAATAAATTATAATTTTTTAATTTTTAAATATATGCCGTATATACTATATTTTAAATAGTTTTAAATTATATTTATTTAAACAAACTATCCAACATATGTTTTCATGACTTTTCATTTGATCCGATCATGTAAGGGCATGGTAATATAATGCATGCGGATTATGTCTTTTAGATGTCGTTTCTCTATATTTCATTAAAATAAAAAAAAATAATATAATTAATGTTTATGTGAAGTGAGTGCTTTCTTTATATGCATTTTTCTTTAGATGAAAGACAATATTATATACAGGGGTGCAGAAATCGAAGCCAATCGAAAATTTCTCAAAATTCCATATTTTTTTTTAGGAGATTTTCGAAAATTTCTCCAATTCCATAATTTTTTGGGAGATTTTTGGCTGTTTTCGATTTTTGTGACAACCCTGATAATTTTCTAGAATATTTCTTCATTTTGGGGGAGTGGAAACTGGCCCCCTTTTCATGCCTGACTACGCCCCTGTGTGTGTGTGTGTGTGTGTTCGCAGTTAGAGTCAGAGTCCAACTTGAAGTCGAAGTTGGAGTTGGAGTCGAGGCCCGAAGCCTGCGCTTTGGTGTTTTGCCAATTAATATTCGTATGATCAAATGCTTAACGCATTTAGCCTTATAAAAAACCAACAAGATGTACGAACAGCAAAAAAAAAAAAAAAAAAAAAAAAAAAAAAGAAACCGGCTCGCGGTCAATTTGTGTAAATGATCTGCGTTCTGTACTGGAGCTGGATCGTTGGAACCTGTGGGAAAGTGCGGCATAAATGACACTTTGGAGACAGAGACGGAGATATTGAGTAAGAGAGTGAGAGAGAGAGAGATGAGTATAAACAATTGCTGGGTATATTAAATGACAAACAACTCGTATTTATTTATGCATTTATTTAGTAATAGTAATCGTATTTGTTTGTTTGTTTGTTGTACATCTGTATGAGTGTATTTGTATGTGTGTATATTATGTTTTTATTTATTTTCATTTTTATTTTTTATTTTTCGATTTTAAGTATTTTTGATAAACTTGTTTATGCAATTTGACGAAGACAAATCAGGTTTACAGGTTTCGCATTTAGGTTTTATTTTTTATTTTGCGTTAAACATGTTTATTTTATTATTTCATTTTCTATTTTGTTGTTCGATTTTGCTATATATTTATTTATGCATAGTTTGCTATTAAATTTCATTAGTTATGCGCTAGCCTGTTGAATATTTTAGTTTATTTGCATAACAAACTTACAGAAAATGCACAATTATTATTAGTCGATTTTCATCATCATCATCATCATCATTAATTATTAATTATTAATTATTAATTATTTTTCTTCTTATGGATAGGTACTTCTTATGAACATTGTTGTACCATAAAGCAGGCTAACATTTAAAGCATTGCACACATCGAGAGAAAACTTGTTGACAATTCCATTTAAATAATAATATTTATGATAATGATTTAATTTTTATTATATTAAACAAATGACAAACAACAACAAGGCTTTGCCTTAAATCAATTTGAAATTATAAACAAATTGTGCTTGTCCCAATAATAACTAAAGGACTAGTTAAAAACATTTTTCAAAAATTTCTAAACAATATGTAATTAATTAAAATTAATTAATGTTAGTTTATTTTGTAAGCTGATTTGCTTATAACTTTAATGTGTTTTCTTTTTGCGTTGCATTCAATTTGATTTTAGAGTTTTTTTTGTTTATTATTAGCTTTAGATTTGTTAAATGTTAAATATGTTTTGATTTATTAAAATTATATAACAACACGCAATGTTCCGTTTAATAATCATTGTATTATTCAGATAGATTCGCTTGTATATAGCCAATTTGTAATATATATATATATATTTAGATTTATTCGATATATCGATATGAATTTTCATTGCTTTTCTCAGCAATTTTCCGCTTTAATTTCATTTTAACATCAATAAAATTGTTTATATGCCAATATGTTAATAAATTTGTTTTTGTTTATGATTTTAGTTCGGATATAGCTAAAATTGTCTAAAACATTGTATTATTAATTTTTATTAAATGCAATTGCAAAGATTTGTTAGATTTATTTTTTTATAAATGCATTTTTTACGTTTCAAATGATGTTTCGATTTTTCAATGAATGTTTATTGGAAGTTCAAAGCATTTTCTCATTAAAAAATTGTGCCTTTTTTGTGTTTAAAAGTCTTTTTGTTCGATTTAAAATTAAAAAACCTCTGTATAAAATTCAAATGCGCAAGGACTAGGATCATAGGGATCAAAGGATCATAGGATCAGGGGATTCAACTCCGATTAGAGCTTGAAAAGAGCCCCATAGTTGGTCAAGCAAAATAGTTTTGCGCAAAAACTGCGACTCCGACTGTGACTGCGACTGCTACTGTGACTGTGACTTTGACTGTGATTCGATATTTGATTCGGTTTCTGGGCCTGGGCGGTGGCCAGCTCCTGTCTCTATTTGCTGCCACCGCCACCACAGTATTCACCCTGTAGCATCCCATTGTCGAGCAGCGATGCCGGCGTCGTCGCAATTCCATCCCGCAGCGCCAACTGATAGGCCACCTCAAGGCCTGGCCCAAAGTCAGGATTATCTCACTGGCCAAGTTCTGTAAAGGATAATCACTCTATAATCTAATTACTTATTTAATACGGATCATTTACCGTGCTGGGCACGAGGAACACATGACAATAGTGCATGTCCAGCTCCTTGGTGATGTAGGCAAAGTGTCGCAGATCCTCGGAGTCCTGGCAGGCACAATTTATATTTTGTATCTCGTGCTCGCAGATGATGCGCTGTAAATAAAAATAATAGATATGATTATTTATTTATTTAATGTCTGTTGAACAGAAATAATTTAAAATATATTTAGGAAATCTGTTTTAAATTGTCAATTCAAATAAATTTTGTGTACATTTAAAACGTAAAGCAGGGAAACCGTAACCTTTAACCGGTAATAACCGATTGAAATTTATAACCGTAACTGAAACCGTAACCGAAAAAATATTTTTCCGCTGCACCGAAACCCATTAACCGAAACTCTATATACCGAAATAACCGTTTAGTAACCGATTGATTTTTAAGGGTTTATTTCGGTACTGGCCGTCGCAGCTGCTGATAACTTTGAATTGCCATAACTTTGTCAAAAGTCAATCAATTTTTATGCGGAATGTAAATTTGAGCATGATTTTACCTCCAAATTCGTTCTGCATTTAAACTTTGTTCATTTTCAAAATTCGAACTTTTTCGAAAAAATCAAAAAAGATAAAGGGGTAACACTGTAAAATTTCGAAAAAATTCGATTTTCAAAAATTTTCTAAAATGAAAAAAATTTAAATGCAGATCGAATTTAGTGAGTAAAATCGTGATCAAAAATACATTGCGCATGGATATTAATTGACTTTTGACAAGTTATGGCGGTTCAAAGTTATCAAAGTTCAGTAAAATCAAAATAATCGAATTGTTCAAACCAATCGAACCAAATTTATATGAGATCCAATTATAATAAAATCAACATTACACTGGATCATTCCAGTCATCAGATAATATTATTTTCCAGGATAAAAAAGCATTAAGTCTTTTTTCATGTAAAACAATGAATAAAGCGTCTTATTTTGGTCAACCGAAAACCTTAATTAATTTTTTTGTGAACTGAAACCATACCGTTATTTTTAAACCGAAACCTACAAAAAACCGATAACCGTTACGAAACCGATACTCCAAGATGCATAACCGATAACCGAAAACCTTAATTCGATCATAAAATTCAGATCAATTATATGTATATATGTAACATTTAAAACGGAAATTAAAAAAATTAATATTTAAAAGCTTAATAGTTTAAAGGTATTCAAAATAGTTTTATGTTGTCTCAACTACAATTCAAACAAATTATTTTTATGTTACATTTAAAACGGAAAAAATAAAATAAATGTAATACTTAACATTTTACTAGTCTAAGGGTATTAAAAATAATTTGATGTTGTCTGAACAACAATTTAAATAAATTATATGTATGTTGCATTTAAAATTGAAAGAATCAAATAAATTAAATATTTAAAAGTTTAATAGCCTGAGGGTATCCCAAAAATTGTTATGTTGTCTGAAGTGTAGTAAATTTACTTTATACACTTTTATCATAATATTAAACTTCCAAAAAAACTTTTTAACAAAGTAAAAGTCTAGTAACGAAAGTCTTTCCCTGCCCCAAAATTTCTGATATCCCATTTTGTGACGAACGATATTAAACTTAATATATAAATAATTATAAAATAAAAAGTTTGGCATTCGGAACATTGCGCATAAAGATCTTGATTCTTTATACCTAAAAATAATTTTAATGCGCAGTGCCGAATGCCAAACTTTTTATTTTATAATTATTTATATATTAGGTTTAATATCGTTCGTCTAAAATGGGATATCAGAAATTTTGGGGCAGGAAAGACTTTCGTCACTAGACTTTTACTTTGTTAAAAGTTTTTTGGAAGATATCAGAAATTTTTGGAATTTTATATGATTCTGACAGTGTAATTTTGCTATAAAATTATCAAAATGCTTACTTCAAATAAAAAATAAATAGGGCAGCTATATAATATAGTAAACCGATTTTAACCAATTTTGTTTAGGATGTATAAAACCAACCCAGATGCGTATGTTGACAGTGTGATCAAGATATCTAAAAAACAACAAAGTTTTTCATACTAAAACTTGATTTTATACCGATTGTTCATATGGCAGCTATATGATATAGTATACCGATTTGAACTAAATTTGGACATAATGTATAAGACCAACTTAAATGCATACTGTGTCAAATTGGTTCAGATATCTTGAGAAATATAAAAGATTTTCGTACTGAAACCTTATTTTGGACCGATCGTTCATATGGCAGCTATATGATATAGTGGACCGATTTGAACTAAATTTGGACATAATGTGTAAGACAATCAAATGCATACTCTGTCAAATTGGTTGAGAAACCTTAAAAAACACAAAAGTTGTTCATACTAAAACTTGATTTTTAACCGATCGTTCCTATGACAGCTATATGATATAGTGGACCGATTTCAACTAAATTTGGACATAATGTGTAAGACTTACTTAAATGCATACTTTGTCAAATTGGTTGAGAAACCTTGAAAAACAAAAAAGTTTTTTGTACCAAAGCTTGATTTTCTAATTAGTACCATATAGTAAATAGTAAAATGTATATATTCAGTTAACCGGTCATATCTTCCACACCTTGCGGCTGAGAGACATGTGTCATATATCAAAAGACGCGAAATTTTACGTGTTACAACATATTGAAATTTAATAAAAATCGTCGGAACCGTTTTCTAATAAATCGCCAAAGTTTAAGCTAAAAATCCTTTTTTCACCTGTAGCGTTTTACCTGAGCACTTTGCAAAAAAATATTCAAGGCACGTCTGAAAGCCTCTAATATACCTTTCTAAAGACATATAGAACACATCTCTAGCTTTCTTGGATTGGAAGCAATGGGTGTTTCAAATTTATCACGTTTTAGCTTTTTCCCGCTAAACTAGCTATTTCCCGCTAAAGTCGTAGAACAAACATTTCTAGATTTCTGATAAGAAACAATTCCTCATCAGAAAAATTTAGCTTTTTCAGCGCCTTCGTACAAACAAACAAATGGACAAACAGACAAACAGACAAACAGACAAACAAACTTTTCATCTCATTTTGAGAAGGCCCTTAAAAACTTCAAATTAATATATCTTTTGAACCAAATGTCGGATTGAAATGATCAAGGTATCATTCGACGCGTATTTTTAATAAGAATTTTTAAAAATTATAAAATTTTACCAAAAGGCTCCAACGGCCCCACTAGCTGCAATCATTAAAATTTAGCCCCTCCCACTTACACCCCCATATCTTACGAACCAGGTGAGTTACCAAAAGTCTTAGTATGCACTTTTGTTAGGTAAAGTCATACCTTTCGATCGGTATATAACTCAATCCGATCGGACAGTCATAGCAAATTTTCCATTCTGCGTGTATATATTGCTAGTCGCCTTTTGCACACTACGTGTTGCTTTCGTCACTAGCGCGGACTGCCGTCCGCAGTGATATTCTTTACAATATTTTATTTATTTATTTTTTTATGTATAAACCTTTTTTTATGTCTATACTTTTTAGTGTGTTTATATCAACTTTTTATTTATTTATTTATTTAACGTCTACACATATTTAATTAAATTTTAAATACAATTATAGAATTAAAAATAAAATTATATTATAATAAATTTTAATTCATAACTAAAAAATTTAAAAAAATTAAAGTCTTATTTTACGCTGGGGGTATTTAAAAATGTAATAATTGTTCCAACATTTGTTGCAAGGATTGGGAAAATCCCGGAAAACCCCAATAAGTATTAGTATTGGTAGAAGTATTAGTGTTAGTTGTAATACAAGTATATTTACTGTTCTCACAAGGTGTAGGAAAATAGAGGATATATGTAAACAGACGGACTTGACTATGGTATACATGGGTATCAACTGAGCTCATTGTTCTGATCTAATTTCTAAATTTCTTAATTTCCTGACAAAGTATAAAAAGTAGTTGCACGTACCTTGCTTGCCACATCGATGAACTCCACGCCGCGATGACAAATGGCCAGAGTGAGAGGTGCTCCCTGTTTACCAATCTCCTCATGCCCCTCCCCAGAGGACGCCTTCAGCTTTTGTATGGACTTCTTGGTGGACTCTGTGCCACGTAGTTCTTTCACAACCGTTGAGCCGAGGTACTGTCCCGACGAGGATTACATTAATTACAGTTGACTGGGAGTTGTCAGTTGATGGACTCACCTGAACCTCGTATTTGATGTGCTCATTGAGCAGAGTTTGCGCCGTGTGGCGCCACTGGGTGGTGCGCATGTTGGCCGGCAATCCCAACAGCAGCTCTGAGGGTGCACGGATTTGCAGTGGGGCAGCTGCCGCTTTCTGTGCCGCCACTGAAGGTGGTTGTGGTGCAGGGCTGTCATAGAGAAATATTTATATATTATATTTAAAATTAGCAGAGTCTAATAATTAATATTTAAATAATTAATGTATTTAAAATAAATAATTAGAGCAATATACAAACATTTTTTAAAATGATTTATAACATAAAAATACAAAATTTCTGAATGAGTGATAAAAATTATAAATATAATTTTATATTTAAGATAAACGTTTATTTTTGTATTTTTGTAATAGCAATAAATTTTAAGTCTTATTTTTAAAATTTATTCAATTAATAATAATTATATTCCGATTTAATATTAAAAATAAACTCATATTTTTAAATTATATTAAAAAGATTCAAAATAATTCTAAATTTTTCGAATGAATTTTAAAATTTACATATAATAGTAGATAAACGTTTATTTTTATATTTTGGTAATAGCAATAGATTTTGACTCTTATTTTTGAGTTTTATTTTAATTTAATATCAAATAATAATTATACTCCGATTTATCCTTTAAAAATTAAAAATAAACTTATAATTTCAAATTGTATTAAAGTGATTTTAACAATTAATATTTATATAATATATATATTAAATATAAAATATATAAAAATATACAAAAATGATCCCTAATATGTATAAATAATATTAAGTTTAAGTTCAGTTCAATATAATTTAAAAATTTCTAAATGCATGAGAAATATACATATCATTTTTATATAAGATATTCGTTTATTTTTGTTTCTTTTTAATTGCAATATTTTATATTATATTTAAGATAATCGTTTATTTTTGTTTTTTTAATAGTAATAAATTTCGACCCTTATTTTTGAATTTTTTTAAATAATAATTTTCCAGTTTTCGCTATTGACAAGATTTTTAAGAAGTAAATATCTTTAAAATGTTTTAATATCATTTTGGTAAAATTTAGAGGATTAAATTAAATTTTAACTTGTGAATTTAAGTCAGATAAAGAGAAATCATGAAATATTATATACTTATCCTAAACGCAATACTTATCCTAAATGGTATAAAATAAATAAAAATAAAATATATTCCGATATGTCATTAAAAAATTATATATTTTAAAAAATTTCAAAATATTGTTAAAGTAATTCTTATTTATATAAATTAAAAAGAAATATTGTTAAATTTAAGAAATAAATAATTCAAATTTAATTTTTGAAAACTTACCGATTTTTGCGATAACCTGTGATGGAATTGCGATGGGGCAAAGCATTTGTTGTTGTTGTTGTTTGTGGTGTTTGGTGGTTGTTGGATCCCGTTGCATTTGTTGTTGTTGTTGTTGCAGCTGCCGTTGCTTCCTTGTTGCCATTCGTTGTCATTTTGTTGGTTTCGTTGTTCTCGGCCAGCGGCGTCTTCTGTGATTTGGATTCTCGCATCAGTCGGATAAAAGCCAAGGATTGCAGGATGCGTCTGCGATGGCCCAGTTTATTAATCTCCAGCACAGTCTGCAGTTCCACGTCCCAAACACCACAAACACTCTCAATGGTGTTGTACAAATGTTTACTGCAATTGAAACATGATAGGAAATTCCTTTCGGATTTTGTTTTCAATACTCACTTGAAGAACTCCAGATACTCGGGCAGGGAAATGCTGTGGAGCCATTGTTGGAGGCTGGCCACGCCCTGTTGCTTGTTCTCCTGCTGCGTCTTGAAGGGCACCTGGGGCAGGAACTCCGCCGGAGGTAAAGTCTCCACGAATCGTAGGAGTTTTGTGGCATCTCGATCTGGAATGTGTAACAGGGGAATGTCCGGCTCCTCGAAGACATTGCGCTAAAATTAAGTAAGTGACAATTTTAATTTATTTTATTATTATAAAGAAGAAATTCAGATTAATTCCGATTGAAAATTAAATAACTTACGAATATTTTAGAATTTATAAAGTAATAAAAAAATAATTTACAAATTAATATTAATTAATTAATTAATTAATATTGTAATTTACAAATTAATATTTATCATAAAAATTTTAATTTTATTATCAGATTAATCACGATTAAAATAAATAATTTAAAATTATTTTAGAATTTCCAAAGTAATAAAAACAATTTTTACAAATTATACAAAATCATAGTATTTCATAACAAATTAATATTTTCATACAAATAATTTGTAATTGTATTATCAGATTAATCACGACTAAAATAAATAATTTAAAATTATTTTAGAATTTTCTAAGTAATAAAAACATTATTTACATATCATACAAAAATCATTTAATAATTATACAAATTTTTTATAAATTAAATTATAAGCTTTAAAATAATTTTTTATTAAAGCTGACAATAAAGGTTAGATTTTAGAATTTCTTTTGAAATTAATAGAAAGTTAGATTTTTAACTAATAGCAAATGCGTTCACCTAATTATAAAAATAATGTAAAAGTTTTTATTTTCAAAGAATAATGTTATATAAAGCATTAAACTTCCGGTTTATAATTGATTCTAAACTCATTAATCAAATTTTATTAAATTAAAAATAAAATAATTTTTTATGACAGAAATTGTTGACTTTTTTATTCAACTAACTATTTTAAAAGAAAATTAATAAAACTTTAATTTCGGCATAGTAATACAAATATCTTGACTTTACTTCTATAGACTTCTTAATACTTATATCAAACATTAATTTAAAAAATTAAAGATAAATAAAAATCTACTAATCTTCAAAATCAAATTTTATAAAATTTAAAATAAAATTAATTTTTTTTAACAGTTATATAATATAAAAAAAACATTGAAAAGAACGTTAAGTTAAAATATAAGTAATTAAAATGTCTTAACGCTGATCTATTATAGTTTTTATTAGGTCAATCATTTAAGTTAAAAATTAAAGAAAAATAATTGAAATTTTAATTTTAAAATAAATAAATAATAAATCTCTTTTTTCCTTTGTACTCACCATGAATTTAAAGTTATCGTAGCCGTTCTCAAAGAGAATCCTCTCGAGATGCAGCAATCCGGCGTTGCGAAGTCTCACGGCCAACTCACGACGCTCGGGAAGCACCTCGAGATCCTCAAAGTCCAGCTCAATGTCGTGGGTGGGCGGTATGTTGGTGTTGAGGATGCCGCTGCCGAAATTCTCAATGATCTCGGAGATTTTCTTGCGTGCTTCCTCCGCATTAAAAGGACTCAAAAGTTTAAGGGAATTGCGAGCTATGGATTGACCGCTGATTGGGGATTTCGCTGGCGATTTCGCTGGCGACTTGGCTGGTGATCTGGCTGCTGATTTCACTGGTGACTTGTCTGCTTTTCGAGGAGCATTCTCGGTCTCAGCATTGCCATTTGTCTCCAGCTTTATCTCCGCACTTTGTTGTGACGGCGTCGTCGGCGGTTTCACGAATTTCCTCTCGGGCACCTGAGGCTTCATGGCAATTGGAGGACGAGCACGTGGCGGCTGTTGGATTTGCTCCTGCCCCTTTTGGTCCTTGTGCTGTGTGGAGCCTTTGAGGAGACCGGCAAAGGGCACATCGCTAACAAACTCCTCCACATAATCCGTTGAAAGTGAGAGACTGTGATCCGAGCAAGAAATACTGGAGCTCAATGAACCTGATGATGGTGCTGGACAACGTGGCACCACCGTCACCGTATCATCATAATCATAGCCAGGAGTTCCCAGTGTGGGCAGCAGCTTCGATGGCGATGATCCCGTCTCGATCATCAGCTGCTGTGCCGCCTGCAATTGGAGCAGAGCCGAGCGACGTTTGTATTCCTGGCTGAGCGGACGAATCCGCTCATGGATGGTGCGTTCCGCCTGACTGGAGCTGGGAGGTGGATGATCCGGTGTCGGTGGTTGCTTATAATGCGTTGGACTGCTCGGAATCTGCTGCTTGGGATCACAGTTCTGTTCAATGCCCTCCGGTTTCTCCACCACATTCACAGAGCTAAAAGAGAGAAATAAGAGAGAGAGAGAGAGAGAGTTAAAGAGAGAGAGGGTATTAATGCACAGGAAATATGTGCGATTTTTTAAGTGCATTCTAAACAAACAAATTTTTGAAAATAAGTAAAAAATTAAAATCAAACTAAATTAAATTAAAAGAGAGAGACTGATAAATAAATGGGTTTAAATAAAAATAAAGAAAGAAAGAGAGGGAGCAGATTAATGCACAGGAAATATTTGCGACTTTTTAAGTCCTTTCTAAATTTACAAATTTCTGAAAATTAGTAAGAAATTAAAATCAAACTAAATTAAATTAAAAGAGAGAGACTGATAAATAAAAATAAAATAATAAATAAATAAATTTAAAATAACTTTTAAATAAAAATAAGGAAAGAAAGAGAGAGAGAGAGGATTAATGCACAGGAAATATTGGCGACTTTTCAAATCCTTTCTAAATATAAAAATTTTTGAAAATAAGTAAAAAATTAAAATTAAACCAAATTAAATTAAAAGAGAGAGACTGATAAATAATTGGTTTTAAATAAAAATAAAGAGAGAAAGAGAGGGAGAGGATTAATGCATAGAGAAATATTTGCGATTTTTTAAATTAATCCAAATTAAATTAAAAGAGAGAGACACTGATAAATAAAAGGTTTTAAAATCAAGATTTTGGTCTCAGAACTAAGAATTTTGGTCTAAAAAATTTTTCGAAAGCATTAAATTCTTAAAGTTAGAAAACACATCTTGATTTTAAGAACATTTCAAATAATAATAAATTTTTAGTTATAGACTAAACAGTTATAAATTATCAAGGCAAAAAAAAAATTAGACAGTTGTTTTAAACTTTAAAATTATTAATATTTTTATTTCTTTGCATTTTTTATTTATAAATATTCTGATAATATGTTTTTACTACTGGACTTTAGGACTTTAGAAATTGTACTTAAAATAAGATTAAAATTGGTAATTTCAATATTAATGGTAATTAAAATTTAAAATACAGAATTTAATTAAGAAATATCGGATTTTTTCACTCTTTGCAAAGAATTTTTAACTTAGGATCAATTTTTAACTCACCCGCTATTGCGATTACGCTTCAATTTCCGATTGGGATTATAGGACTTGAGTGTGGCATTCTCGCAGGACTTGAGCAGCTCCTTGGATAACTTAGTGGAAGCACTCCGTTGAGCTGGAATAGGTCGCTTCATGGAGTTGGTGGCATTATGTGAACCAGGAGCTGGTGAATCTCCGCTTGAATTTGGCACACTTGTCTCGCTGTTTAACTCCGAGCTGCTGCACTGACGATCTAGCATGTCATCTAAGCAAGGAAAGTGATATTAATATAATCAGCTTATGTTATAGATAAATAAATAATAAAAAAGAAATGAAGAGTGTGGAAAAAATTAAATTTTTCAAGTGAATACAAGTTTTACTCAGAATTAAATAAGATAAAAAACGATAATAGAATTTAATTTCCACAAGTAAATCGGTGAAGTTTTAACAAAGTTATGAGAGTATGACGTTGCTGAAAGATTGTCAAGGGAAAGGTATGGAAAAGTGGACAGTGGTGAAGAAAAAACTAAATTTTTGAAATAAATTCTGATGCAGAGTCATATTAGATTCCAAGTCATGAAAAAAATGATATTCCGCAAGGAAGTCGGTTAAGATTTAACAAAGTTATGTCAAAGTGAAGGTATGGAAACATGGTCAGTGGTAAACAAACACTAAATTTTGAATAAAATTTTGATGTAGAATCAAATTAGATGCCAAAAGATGAAGAAATTTACATTCGGCAATTAAATTGGTTAAGTTTTTACAAAGTTATGTAAGAGTGAAGTATCTAAAAAAGTTTTAAAGGGTATGGAAAGGTATGGAAAAGAGGACTTTATTGGGGAAAAACTATATTTTTTAAATAAATAAAATTATGAAACAGAATTAAATTAGAGGCTAAAATATAAAGAAAATACACAAGGAAGGATTTGACATCAAGTTGTTGATTTTCCGATGTTTTTGTTAATAATACTAAAACCCTTTTCAAGTGATTATTAAAAAGGAAGTGAATTTTGTAACTCACTGCTGGAACTGAGATTCATTCCTCCGGCAACAGCGGCAACGGATCTCGTGCTCTGCCTGGCGCTGGCATAAAGTCGATCACTGCGTTGTCTTTCCCGCAGTTGAGTCTCATCGAAGCTCATGCCACCGACACTGCCGTGACTCTGATGAGAGTAGGGACTATCTGTGGGCGGAGGACGTCGTCGTAGTTGCTGACCTTGACCCTGACTCGATGGTGAACTATAGCTAAATTGTGGTCCTGGTCCGGCATGTGTTGGCGAGACGGAGAGATTGCGACGTGGCGGCTTCTTGGGTGGACCACTGGGCGCAAACGTGCTCATCTGTAGGGGCTGCGTGCCTCCTCCAGTGGAGCAGCGGGAACGGGGCGAAACGGAGGCCGGCTCAAAGCTGCTCAGCGAGGACGAAGGACTCACACTAAAGACACCGCCCATATCGCTAGGAAAAGAAAATACAATAAATTTAATCGAGTCAAGTAAATATAGTCATGATAAATAATTTTAGTAGAAGTTAATAGAAGGAAAATCTTGGTAAAACTTGACACAGTTGCGTGTTTTTAGTGCAGGAAGTGTTTTTATCGGAACTGGTCGGATCGGCTCACTATATTATACATAGAAATCGACCGTTCGGAAATCAACCTTCAGTATAAAAAATTTGTTTGTGTCTCAAACAAGCATTTTCTCCCGCTGTTCTGTGTGCTTAGTCCGTAATTTTTTGGAAAGTGGCGCCAAGCAGACGCACAAGCAATTGAACGAACAAGTGCCGATATCGAGCGAGCTTAAAATAACAAAATACATGCATCGTCTCGACTCTGACTCTGCTTAATTCGTTAGTTTTGCACAAGCCCTTATAAAAACAAACAACAATCACACAGCGTCGATTTGCGACGCGGCGCATAGAGTCATAAAAGTGTTCATTTACAAAAGTGTTCCTTACAAAATTTATAAATTGAAATTCTATATCATATAGCTGTAATAGGAACGATCGTTGGGAAATCCATCTTTAGTATAAAATGTTTGTTTTTAAAAATATTTCAAACAATCTCACAGAACTACTATATCATATACCTGTCGTAGGAACGATCATTCGAAAATTAATCTGTAGGTATCTTAAGCAATCTTACAGCTTGTGTTTATGGTAGAGTCCTATATAATCTCACCAAATTCTTAAATTTAAATAATTTATAACTGTCATTGAAATTTAAAAATCAATCTATAGTTAGAAAAATTAGTTTGTTTTTTAAAATATTTTTCCTGTACATCTTTACGAATTTTTTAAATTAAAATTCTACATCATATAGCTGTCATACGAAAGATCTACAAATTTATTAAATCTTCGGCATGCCAAAGTTAAATTTTCTTTATTTTCTTAAGCTCACTTTTGTATGTGCAATGGGGAGTGAGCATTGAGATCCTGATAGAATCTATCGTCCGGCTGCAGGGCGCTGTCCAAGGACTTGCCGCCATTGTAGTGTCCTCCATTGCCCGCACTTAGTCGCTGTTTACTGTAGCCGGATTGTTGCATGGAGTGCGAATGATTCAGCAAATGGTTGTTGGAGTTAAAGTGATAGTGGTTGTAGTTGTTGTGCGGTTGTTGCGATTGTGCTTGATTGTTGCCCTGACCACGCCCCGAACTTGAATGCTGTCGATAGATGACCTCGTCAACCTCATCTGTTTCCATTTGGTGACGGAAATCTTTAATAAGATATTAGGTAAATAAAATATTTAATTATTATTACTTTTTATAATCAAATTCTTGACAACTTTAACAACCTTTTAAATAAATTGCGTATACGTAATGCTTATCATATTAAATTTTAATCGTAATATAATTGCTAGTTAGTTGAACTAGTGAAATCAGCACAATCATAATAAATATGACACATTTGATTGATTAATATATTCCATTGTCTTTCTTAACACAAGAAATCAATATTACGTATACGTTATTTGTTGTTAATCAGCTCAGAATTCATTTGAAATAAACCTACAGATATCTGACACATCTGATTCAATATTATATTGATTTTCCTTTTAATCTTACATAAATATTTATTTATAATTCTGTAGTAGATTACGTATATGCACTGTGAGTCACTTGAGAAATTTATTGGAATACAAATTGTTATCTAATGAGGCCACTATTAAAAGTATAAATGATAATGTGAATTTACAGCTCTAAGCTGCTTTAAAAAGTTTACGTATACGTAATGTAAGTCTTTTAATTTAACTGATGTATGTACATATGTCAGTGAGATAGAAAGAATATTTAAGATTAAAAAATACATGATAAAATTAATAATCTTAAAATGTAATTTTACTTGGAAAAAATTTAGATAAACTACACAATTAAATATTAATATCATTATGTATACGTAATAGAAATCTTTTAATTTAATTAAAATACTCGTATGTCAGTTAGATAAAAAGAATAATTTAGTTTAAGAAGTACATGATAAAATTAATAATCTTAAAATGTAATTTAAGAATGTTTATTTTTTGTAACATTAATGCGTATACGTAATCTGAATCTCATCAAAATTTTTAGATCTTTGAACTGTCATAACTTTGTCAAAACTCAATCAATTTCCATGCGCAATGTAAATTTGAGCATAATTTTAATTTTAAATTCTTTCTGTATTTAAATTTTTTTCATTTTCAAAATTCGAAATTTTCGAAATTTTTCGAAAAATGATAAGGGGTAACACTGTAAAATTTCTAAAAAATTCAAAATTTTTGAATTTTTAGAATGAAAAAAATTTAAATGCAGAACAAATTTAGGGGTAAAATCATGCTCAAATTTACATTGCGCTTGGAAATTGATTGAGTTTTGACAAAGTTATGGTAGTTCGAAGTTATTAAAAATCAGAGTTTACTTGAAATTAAATTAGTTAAGCTATATATTAGAAAATTAATTATATTTTAATACATTGCTTTAATTACTTTAAATTTTAACAACAACTCTTTAAATTTATTACGTATACGCACTGTGAGTCACTGTAGAAATAAAATATATAAATGATAATGTGGATTTAATATAGTTCTGCTCTTCCTTTAAAACTGCTTAAATAAATTTTCTTATGCTTAATATAAGTCATTTAATTTAATCAAAATACTCGTATGTTAGTTTAATAAAAATAATAATTTAGAGTGAAAAATACATGCTAAATTTAATCATTTTAAAATGTAATATTAGAATGTTTTTTTGTAACAACAATGCGTATACGTATTGTTAATCTAATCAGAGTTTACTTGAAATTAAATTAGTTAAGCTATATATTTGAATATTAATTATATTTTAATTTAATACATCTGTATTATATACCAAAATATTGCTTTAATTACTTTAAATTTTTAGCAACAACTCTTTAAATTTATTACGTATACGTACTGTTAATCACGGCAATAATATGTTTGGTCACATGGGGTGGAAATTCGCGTAGTATATCCAAAGCGGTGCGTTCCTCGTTATCAGTGGCTGAGAGATCGATGCCAGCCCGGAGCAGAGTCCGCACCACATTCTCCTTGCCACAGAGAGCCGCCTCATGGAGAGCGGTGCCCGAGGGCGTCAATAGATTCACGGAGACGCCGGCAGCGAGGAGAACATCCACGACATTCTTGTGGCCATTGCGACTCGCCAGATGGAGGCAGGTGTGGGGAAATATATGACGAGATGGCGACGATGGCGATGAGGGCGATGGAGTTGCATTCTCCACGGCCGCCGTGCTGAGATGTGAAATGAGTTCGGGATGCGCACGGATGAGCATCTGCACCGCCTGGAGGCGACCATATTGGGCAGCCAAATCCAGAGGCGTCTCGCCGCGAGAATTGCGCATATTGGGATCCGCATCATGGGAGAGAAGCAGAGCCAATGCTCCCGTGTGTCCATGTTGGGCAGCACAATGCAGCGGCGTCTCCTGCTCGATGGTCTGCAGATTGGCACTGGCCGGACGATAAGGTTGCGTCAGGAGCAACCTCACAATGTCCGTCTCCCCGGCCCAAGCGGCCAGATGCAATGGCGAAGATCCCCGCGAGTCGGGAAGATTTGTGGATGCCTCGTGGGCGAGCAACAACCTCACAATATCCTCGTGGCCATTGAGACAGGCATGATGCAGTGCCGAGTAGCCCCCACTGTCCTGGACATTAACCCCAGTGCGTCTTAAACTTGCCAACGGCCCCGCCCTCTTCCCCTTCTGGGAGAGCACCTTCTCGATGTGACTGATGTTCCCGTTCCTCGCCGCCTCCAAAAACTCCTGATCCTTGCCCATATTTAATGTGCGTATCTGTAAGAAAATATTGAGCATTAATGGGATAGTAAAAGTTATTCATTTAAATAAATAAATATCGAGAAAAATATGATATAATATAGAATATATTAATAATTAATTAAAATTCATTTTCATCTTAATACGACTAAAATTTAAAAATTGTAGTTGTAATAGGAATATTATATTTTCACATCATATTCAAACTCTTGTGATAAATACATTTATAAATAATACAATTTATAGAATATATTAATAATTAAAAAATTTAATTTTAAAATTTAATAATTGTAGGTATAATAGGAATTTTAAATAAACAGTTTAGTAGTTCTTTTTATTGGTATAAAATGCATACAATATTTAAATTATTATCTTAGATTAATAAAAATTCTATTTAAAATTATTTCTTTAAAAATTTAAATACTGGAGGTTGAAAATGAATAGTTATTTCTGGTAGTTATTTCTAATGATTTAAAATTCATACAATATTTCAATTATTATCTTAGGTTAATAAAAATTCAATTCAAAATTCTTACTTTAAAAATTTGAAAACTGGAGGTTGAATAGGAATTTTAATTTATTACTTTGGTAGTTATTTCTATTGATTTAAAATTCATACAATATTTAATTTATTATCTTAAATTAAATAAAATTTAATTTCATATTATTACTTTGAAAATTTAAAAATTTGGATTTTTAATATGAATTTTATATGATTAGTTTAGTAGTAATTTCTATTGATTTAAAATGCATGTAATATTAAAACTCTTGTATTTAATATATTTCCAATTAATACAAATGATAAAATATATTAAGAATATATTAATAATTAAATAGAATTCATTTTCATTTTATTACTTTTAAAACTTAAAAATCGAAGGTATAATAGGAATTTCAAATAATTAGTTTAGTAATTATTTCTATTGTTTTAAATTCATATAATATTTAAGCTCTTGTAACAAATATATTTCAAAATAATATGAAATAATTTGTTTATCCTTAGAAAACCATTTTTAATATGGGTTTCAATATCATTATGATATCAAAATTTAAATAGAATTTAATATTATTTTAAAATCATAAACTTATTATTAAATTTTATTCTAACGATTTTTAAATGATTACACGTCTATAATAATAACTTCGAACAATTTATAGTTTTATTTAGAAATCATATAATATTATAACTCCTTTATAAATATGAAAACAATATAAATGAACTTTTATTTAGAAATATTATTATATATTATTTCACTCAGAATGATGTTTTGAAATAAGAGATATAAGATTTCTAAAAAATATTTATTTACTATTTGTAATTTTTTATTATATTTCTTTCGGTTCTTTTCCTTTCTTTATTGACAAAATTGAAGCTATAATTTAAATTAAACAAATTATAAGCATTGCAGTCCTTAATGGAATCGCACTTAACATCATTTTAATCGCTTTGAAAAATCGACAACCCCTTAATTTGAGGGAGTGTGATGTGTAGAATTTCTTAAAACGAATTATGACTGCGAAAAGTGCTTCATTAAAACGCCGTTGGCTTTGTGGCTTTTTAGCTCGGGTCGCCTTTTAGCTCTAATGACATTTCTACGACCCCCCCCCCCCCCCCGCACACTTTCAATCCCACACACCCACCCCCTACCCCATTTACAATCTGTGTCTAAGGGCACAAAATAGAAATTGCACAATAAGACATCCCGACCAGGCCAAAAGGGTCCTGTGGGAGGAGTGAATGAAGCTTGAAGTGTCTCTGAGTCTGCCAGCTTCATTGCTGATGAAGTGCTTTTTATATGCTGAAATATCTTTTAAGTATCTTTGGCGCCTACAATGGGACAAAATGGGAAATTATAATTTAATAGGGAGTCGGGTTTTCTACCCAAAGGGGTTAAATCTTCCATTTGTCAACTCATTTGTAAATTGGAACAAATTGTCAAAAATTTCAGCTACAAATCTGTCGTTTAATTTTTGAAAATAATTTGGAAATTATGTAAATTTATATAAATTTTTCTCCGTTCAGTTTCCAATAAATTTATATTTATAATAATGTTAAGAAAATTGAAAAATTCAGAAATAAGTACATTTATAAATAATGTAAAAGTATGAGTAAAAGCGGAATTAAATGTACGTTAGCCTTGAAATGAAAAGCAGGTATTATTCAACATTTTAAAAACAATTTCCTCCTTATGAGCATATTTTTAAAATCTCGTCTTTGTATTTATTTATGTAGTTTGCTAACTTCATTTCAGTAAATTTGAATGGATCAAATTGGGAAAATTTAATGAATAATTTACGTATATTGTCGAAAAAATCACTTTTAATGTTTCTTTAAAGACTTTTATTTTATAAATAAAATTTAATAATTATATGTGATTTAAGAAATTAAAATTAAAAATAACCATTATTATCCATTTTTATTTTTTAGTCTTTTATAAAAGTTTTTGATGATTTTTTTGAAATAAAAGTCTTTAAAGACTATTCCGAAAAATATTAAAAATTTATTAAAATATTGTATACTCTTTTTATTTTATTTTCAAATATTACGTATTATCCTCTCTTGAATAGACTTATAGTCCTATACAATTTCTCTGAAAATTTGTAAATTATTCTTTACATATTTATATGAATTGTTTTTAAATATGAGTTATTTAAAAGCAAATGTTATCATATCTTTTGTATGTCCTATTCTAGGAGAAAAATTCTGAAATTGAGATAGCAAGAGATAACTTTAAAAAGAAGACAAAAGACATTTAAAAATCAAATGTCGTCATATGAAGAATAATAATAATAAATATAAACTTCCTCTTTAAGGTTAAAAATCCCATCGTTCTGTGATTAATTAAAAATTTTACATTTTAAATAAGATTAAAGGAAAGGAATTAAATATAATTAATTTGTAATTCATGTATTTCACTGTGATTAATTAAAACTTTACATTCCAAACTTGATTAAGGTAATGAAATTTAATGTAATTATTTTGAAAATCATCAAATGTTGTTGAATTTTGTCCATTGTACCGTTTAGCAGCGTGTCTGCCATTTGATACTGAAAGCAGTCAGTCTGTCCCGCTGTCAATCTGTCAGTTTGTTCAACTGTCCAACTGTCCGTCTGTCCGTTTGTCACTTTGGCTTCAATGAGATAAATACAAGACTGCAACAGATAATCACCTGCTTACACACGCGCTTCTACTCACGTGCACACTCAAGCAACAACACGTATACAACAACAACATTAACACACACACACACACACATACACAAATGTATATATATATGTATGTATATATGTATCTGTGTATATGTTCACACACATGCGTAGTGTTATTATGCTACTATAGAATTCAACAAAAGGTAGGTTAGGCACGTCCTTACGCCAAAACTGAGAGAATGAGCAAGTTCGAGAGAGATGAAGCACAGAGAGAGAGAGAGAGAGTTGTTGAGAGTTACTCTAGAGAGAGAGCAGCTTTGGGATTGACTGTGACTGTGACTTGTGTCCTGCCGCGCCCACTATACAACAGGAGCTATGACTATATTCCCTTTTTTCCTGCCTCTTTCCTCTCACTCTTCTCGCTTCTCTTCCTTTTTCCCCCTTCCTCACTTCCTTCTCAGCCTTTTTCTCCCTTTCTCACTCCCTTCTCTCTCCCCTTTCTCCCTCGCTACTCACATTTACAACGCCAACTGTGACATTTTTTTTGCAGGCAAAACTCAGAGGCGTGTGTCTAAAGGGTGTGCAAAGGGGGGGTAAAAAGCACTGAAGGGAGCAGGAAAACTGTTTATCCAAGCAAAGATTTACAAATACAAAAGTCACGGAAATTGAAGCACATTAAAAACGACAACAACAATAAAAGATACAACACAAAAAAATGTCAATTGGTTTTATGAATTTATAGTGTCCAACATAATTGGGTCAAAGGATATTGACCCAAAGGGGGTGTAGCAGGGGGGTGCAGTTTGGCAAATAGCCAGACGAGGCATGTGTGGGAAAAGTCTTGCTTCAATTTCCCAGACGACAGTTTGTCTGGGACGCATTTCCTGTTTGCACGGCCGGAAAATTGATGAAAAAAAAAATCAGGCAATTTGATAGTTCGTTTGTTTAACTATTCACACTGCACTCGAAAGGCGTGTGCTGCACACAGATACACACATATATACACACTCACAGATACACACACACACACTCTCACACACTCTAACACTCTCACACACAGAACAACTTCACAGATACATTTTCATTTAAATATTGTGACTGCAATTGCAGAATTCGTTACCTTTAGTTTATTTAGCTATAAATATTTATTTATTTAATTTTTTTTTGGTTGCTTTATACGTATGTGTGTTTGTGTTAGTTTTCACTTCCGTTTGTCTTCTTCTTCCTCTTTTTTTAATTTAATAAATTTCATTTGATTCGCTTGCCGCGTCGTCGTCTCCACTTTTTTACAGCACATTTCCATTTACGAAATGAATTTGCTACGCCCGCGTTTTACCGACGACGACACTGATGGTGACTCCGATGGTGACTCCGACTGACTGTCAGTCTGTCTGGGTTCACTACACAGTTCCATATGAAATTCTGTTACATTTTCTCACTCAGTTTTCCCTCTCCGTTTCTCCGTCTCTCCGTTTCTCCATGCGCCGTGCACTTTGTCTCTTGTGCAATGTACGCGTAGTATCTCTAGCATATACACTGAAAGAAAAGACCAACTTCTAAAATCAAGTACATTCATCTTAAATATTGTGTTCTGAAAATAAGACCATTTTAAGACCAAATTAATAAAACTAAGAATATTAATCTAAAAATTCGCAGTTCTTAATATAAGAATTAAAAATCTTAAATTGATAAGAAAATATAAATATGTCAGATTTAATAAGAAGACAATAAATGCACCGTGGCGAACTGGTTAGAGTCGCTGCTTCAGTTTGGTAACAAGTCGAGGGATCGAAATCTGCTTCTAGCCAAGGAAAATACATTTAATCGGAATATTTTTAAAAATAAAAATAAATCCAAAAAAAGTATAAATTAAAAAAAAATAAGTTTAAAGTTTAAAAACACCTGCCTTATTTTTTTTTATTTTTGGTTTGAGAATTTAAGACTGTTTGGTCTTAAATTAAGAACTTATTCTTATTTCAAATGTTCTTAAAATCAAGATGTGTTTTCTAAATTCAAGAATTTTATGTTCTCCACTCATTTTTTAGACCAAAATTCTTAGTTCTGAGACCAAAATCTTAATTTTATAACATTTTTTTATCAGTGTAGTATCTAGTATCTGTATCTGTATCTGCTGCGAGATGGCAGCCAATGAAAGTTGTAGATACAAATACAATACAATAAGTTTCGGCGCTTTCACTTGATTGTGTTTTTTAATAATTTTTGTTGTCTCATACGGGCCAAAGAGAGCAGCAGAAAAAGCGGAGAGAAGAGTATAGTGAGAGAAAAGTGGAGGGCAGAGAATAGATGTTTCATTTGTGTTTATTTACGCTTTTGTTTACGTATTTTGTTGTGCAAAACTTACACTCTCAGATACAGATACAGAGAGAGAGAGAGGGAGAGAGAGAGAGAGGGAGAAAGAGAGCGAAACTGTCGCCAGAGAGCGTGTGTTGTAAAAATAGTATCAACTTTTCACTTAGTTGTCATCATGGATTAAGAATGTGGCAAAGGGAACGCCTTAGTTGCCACACAACAGCACACGCATTCTATAGATACAAATATATCTATATCTATAGCTGATCGCGTTTGCAGGCGCCAAGCAATATATATATGTAAATAGAACTGTGTTGTAGCAATGCAAATAAGTGAAAACAATTTATTTATATTTAGAATTTTGCTTTAGGTATAGCTTTAATAAATTTAAAATAAATTACAGCATTTTAAAAATAAATGTATTCTTATAAACAAAGTCTAAAAATATATAAAAAATAAACTTTTCTGTCAGGAGCAAATAAAGTACTCAGTATTTATTCAATATATACTCAGTATTTATTCAGTACTCAGGGTTTATTCTATATTAATTCTTATGCCAATAAATATTTTTCTACTTATATTTTAAATTAACAACATGTAAATTACTTTGGCACAGCTCTGATTTGCCTTCGGTCAATAAATAAAATAAGTAAATAAAAATAAAACATATTAAAAAATATTTAATTATGTATTTCTAAATATTATTTTATTTATTCACAAAATTATGTTTGATAATAATATCTAAACATAATACTAATTAGCGAGTGTTAACCTATTCCTTCTTTTATATACATATTATTCATGCTTAATTTATTGAACTGATTATTATCTCTCTGAATAAATGAATGTGCATAAATATGTATACTTAATCAATATTAATAAAAAGGTTAAAAATATTTTTGGTTAACAATGACCTCTTCGGGTTACGTAAATAAATGAATTAATGAACACAAATTATAATCTTATATTTATAAATGTCTTGAAATGAAATAAATGGGTTCAATTTATAATAATAAATTAATAAATAAATGGCAATACAAATATAAATAATTAATTGGTAACAGAAAATATTATAAATTATATTTAATAAATTGTTTTAAAATATGTTTATTTCATAATGAAATTATCAGTATATGTATGTAGTAGTATATGTAGTATTTTTCACCTAATTATTAATTTATTTTATGTATAGTTATTTTGCATAAATACTGTGAAGTGTTGTTTTTATATTTTGTTTTGAATAAAATTAAATAACATATTATATTTAAGTGATTATTTAGTAGTAATAGTAAATAGTTCCTAAATTTTTTTATTTTATTGATTTTTTAATTTTTTTGTATTATTTTTTTAATTATTAGCATATTTAGTAATTAATTTATGTTCATAAACACTTGCTCATAATTAACAGAGTATCTCTTAGCTTAGCATATGCATATATCTCCAATTAATACTTAACTAAAATTTCTTTCTTTCATTTATTAAAATAAGCTCAATAATTTAAAGTTTCTAAATTATTTTTAAATAACATTATTTAACAAAGCAATCATCAGCATATAAACTTTGTAAACTCTTCTATAATTTACAGGGTATCTCTTAGCTTAGCTCATGCACATCTCTCCAATTAATTCTTAGCTAAATAACTATTCTTTCATTTATTAAAATGAGCACAATAATTTATAGTTAATACTTTCTTAAATACCATTATTTAACAAAGCAATCACTAGCATATTTAGTAATTAATTTATTTTCATAAAAAGTGTCTCACAATTTACAGGGTATCTCTTAGCTTAGCATATGCACATCTCTCCAATTAATGCTTAACTATTGTTATTTGTTGTTCAATCTGTGCTTCATTGTTGAGCGTGGAGTGTTAAGCTCACATACCTCAAGCTTATCAATGCGCACGCTCTCTCACCCGCACTCTCAGTAATCGCACTCTCACTCTCTCCTCTCTCTGCACTCTCTCTCTCTCACTCATAACACATGCGCCCTGTCTTTGAAGAGAGAGCAGAAAGCTTTCTTATCAACTCTTGTGCTAGGGCATTAAAGCTTTTTGGTGGGGCGTGTGCAGCTTTTGAAAACAGCTGTTGTGATAAGAGGCAGCATTTAACCCTTTGATGGCCCAACATTTCAAGTTGTCACTGTTGTTGTTACTATTGTTGTTACTGTTGTTGTTACTGTTGTTACCATTGTTGTTACTGTTGTTACTGTTGTTGTTGTTGTGTAATGGACATGAATTATGGCTCGGTTGACTGGCAACGTGACTCACTTGTAGCGCTGTTTGACCAACGCCGCTGTGGGCGGACACATGCAGCTTTGTTGTGGCATGCAACACACAAACACAATACCCAGTAAGTTGATAAAGGGACACAGGGGATTAGGGGACTTGGCATAGGAATAGGAATAGGAATATCAAAACATAGCGAAACAGACAGACAGACAGACAGACAGACAACTAACACCTACGAGCGCTTTTTGGGCGACCCACCGCATGGTTTGTTACACTCTGTACCCAAATCTTCAAGGAGTATAATAACTATGTGCCAATTTATGTTCACTAATAAAATATTTATATTTTATTTTTAATAATATAATAACATTCTCTTTTTAATTACTATTAACTTAATAATTAAACAGTAATTAAAAATAAAATATAATTATTCTATTATTTTTTTAACAATAAAATATAAAATTATATTTAATTATTAACACAGATAAATCTGGCCGCTTTTTTCGGAAGTGAATGTCTTTAACTTGATCTTATTTAAATTTGACAATGTTTGTAGGAAATAATTTAATCTTAGTTGGTCAATTTAAGTTCGATTAAGCGAATAACGATAAAATTTAAATGCAACATGAAAAAAATACATTTCATTAATTGCTATAAAATAAAAAGTGAAAACTGAAACAGGCCTCGATATTATATTTTTGACATATGCCAAGTTAAAGAGAAATATCAAAAACAAAAAACAGAAATTTTAAAAATAAGTCTTACACTGCTTAAAACTATTTTTAAAAATGTTTATTTTCGTCTAAAATCAAGTTTGCAACATGTTTTTTTTATCTGTGTAGCAAACTGCGTCCCCATATTTTTATTTTTTTAACTTGTTCTATACATGTATAGGATAGTGTACCAACAAATATAATTATTCCTTATTTGTAAAATAATTAAACTCAATGAAAATAAACATATTTTTTAATTTGTTCTAAGAACCATTAAAATTTATAAAATTTGTAAGAAAAAGAAAGAGAAATGCAATTATTTATTGCAAAATAATATATGTGAATTTGATTTCCGCATTAAAAAGAAATTGTATGTATAGTATAAATATATTTCTTTATTAAAAAAATTATGTTTAATAATAATATCTTAACATAATACAATTTAACGAGTGCTAACCTTTATAAATATATAAGAAATATTATAAATATACAAGAAATATAAACATAGAAAAGAAGATCAATTTTTGTTGCTAAATCAAATATGTGGATTGTTTTTGATTTAAGAATACATTTCTTTGTGAGTATCTCACTGTCGAGCTGTCTCGACTGAAGCGTTCTGAGTTGTTCATAATATTCGAGTGCCACAAATGCCACAGATATGTGTAATTGACATGAAAATGCGGCAAAGCAAATCAATCCAAGACCAAAAACATGGCTAAAAGGCACAGATCAGGCCAGAAACAGTTGGCGCTCAAAATTCGACCTCAAGTGCAGCGCGTGAACTCATTCTCATTCCTGGCCAAGACTTGCACTGCAGTGTGATTGATGAATGTTGCATATTTTGGACGCAGCGGGACGTCGCCTCCATTGTGACTCCATTGTGTGGCATTAATGAGACATTGGCCATTTGTTTGGCTGACAATGAACTGAACTGTGAGACAGTTGGACAGTGGGACGAGTCGACAGTTGGCTTTATAAATTGTACGCTTTAAATTGCCAGTTGCACTCAATGACATTACAAACATTTCAATATGTCGAGTGTTAATTTGCATGCACCACAAATCGTTGCAGACTCGTTAAATTTTATAGAGATTTTCGTGGCAGAGTGCGGCAATTAGAGGCGCATTATATATAGAGAGACTTGAATTGAGATTGGGAAGTGGGTTTGGGGAAGTGGGAATTTAATGCCAAGTCGAATAGATCCAGCTTAACTTACGTGTAACGCTTGCGATTCTATTTATTACCATAAATAATTGTCAAAGCCAGCAAAGTCAACTGATATACAGTCGAACAGCAAGGCCTGCCCTCGCTAAGATACAAATTCTTGTACACTCAGAGAAAAATGCTGTGTCATTTTAATATTTGTAATATGCAACTATTTTGTCCTATGATTAATCCAAAGTGTGTGCTAGTAATTGAAAAAATAAATACTAATATATTTAATTTAAATTAATTTCAATTTATATTTTTAATAGCTAATTATTGTTTTGAGCAAAAATTCAAGTCAAAATATTTTACTCAAATATTTGTACCGAATATTTAAATAAACTATATAAATCTGTGATATTCAGTTGATTTAAATGATACAAATAATACGAAACATGATATATTTGAATTCTTTTTAATTAACTTTAAATAAATGTGAATATATTTAAATTAAATATACAAAACACCATTAAATATGCAACATTTTTAACTCAAATAATTTGACCGAACATTTAAATAAGCTCTAGAAATCTTTGATTTTAATTTGAATGAATAATAAAATTTAATACGAGCCATGATTAATTTGAATTAATTATTAATAGCTAATTTTTGTTTTACGCATCGCCCCAAATTCTCATTAGATGTGCAATATTTTTCACTATAATATTGTCACCGAATATTTAAAAAAACTATAAAAATCTTTGATCTTGAGCTTATTAAAATAAAAAAAAAAAACGAAACATGATTAAATTGAATTCAATTTAATTAACTTGAAATAAATATGAATATATTGAACTTAAATCAATTTCAGTTTAAATTATTAGTAGCTAATTATTGTTTTAAGCAACGATCATAATCACCATAAAATTTGCAATATTTTTAACTCAAATAACTTGACTGAATATTTAAATAAGCTCTAAAAATCTTTGAATTTAATTTGAAAAGTAGAATAAAATTTAATATTAAACATGTTTAATTTGAATTTAATTATATTTAACCAAAATTAATTTCAATTTCAATTATTAATAGCCAATAATTGTTTTAAATAAATAAAATATCATCATTAAATATTCAAAATGTTTGACTCAAATATTTCTACTGAATAGTTAACTATAAAAGTCTTTGCATTTGAGTTGAATTAAATGATAAAAAATAATACGAAGCATGATTAATTTGAATATAATTTAATTAACTTAAAATAAATATGAATATGTTTATTTGAAATCAATTGTAATTTAATTTATTGTTTTCTAACTATAGTTTTGAGCAACGATTAAAATCATCCTTAAATAAAACAAATTTTTGACTCAAATATTATATATTTACCGAATATTTCAAAAAACTAAACAAATCTTTGATTTTGATTTGAATAAAGTAATAAAAATTAAAATGAATCATGATTAATTAAAATTGAAATTAATTAGCTTTAAAAATATATATTATTTCCCATTAAAACAAATTTAGCATATTATATTCATATATTTATATTAAGTTTAAGTGTTTTAAGTGAATTCAAAGATTTGTATATTTTTATTTTTATGAACCAATTCAAATGTAATTAGTCAAAAATATGAGTGTATTTATTTTTCTCTGGGTGTACTCGTACTCGTACTTATACTCGTATTCATTTCAGTTTACGGCACACTTAAAAGGCTCCAAGCCGACGACTTTGACTATGGGCACACCCCTGACGTCATTTCTAAGCTGGGTGCAGCAACAGCAGCAACAACAACAACACTAACAACAACACTAACAACAACACTAAAAACAACAACACTGACAACAACAGCAACAACTTATTGCCCTGCATTGCTCATAATAAAGTCATTAGAATGTGCGATACGAATACCTAAATATTCTTTCTGGCTCATACACCCATAAGTTGGCTTTAACTCATATACAGTTTTGGGGCGTTAATGGTTTAGTTCCGCTGCATTATCCATGCAACTTGTTGTTGTTGTTGTTGTTATTTTTATTATTGTTGTTGTGGTTATGGGGGTGTGGTGTGTGAGCTCTAAAATCAACTTCCGCACTAAACTTGTTCTTTGTCTTTATCGCGATTTAAATAAATATCTTATTCCATAACATTAGATTGTATCTGTCTTGACAGTTGTTGCTATTTTTTCCTTTTTTATTTTATTTTATTTTATTATTGACATTTCCTCTACCTGCAACTTCTTCCTATTCTTGTTTCTTACTAAATAATAATTATTCCTTATTAACCCTATTACTCAAAGTATTTTTCACTCCCTCTACTTATTTCAGTTCTTCATATCTTTTTTTCCATTCTTCTTTCTTTCTATAAAAGCAATAATTTTTCTTCAATTGAAATATAATCGTTTCTTTAATTGTAATTTCAAAAATATATTTTACAATTTTCTTGTTCATTAATTGTTTAATATTTTTCTGTTCATTAATAATTTTTCTTTTACTTTTGTTTTGCTTATTGAAAAAATATTTATTCCGTAAAGTTATATAAGATTAAAAGTTGTTGCCTTTTTATTTTCTTTTTAATGGTATTTGCTCTTCCTGCAATTTCTTCCTGTTCTTCTCTTACTAAATAATTATTATTCCTTACTAACTTTATTACACAAAGTGTTTTTTTCCTTCTACTTATTTCTGTTCTTCATATCTTAAATTTTTTGTTTCAACATTTTGTTCATTTCATATAAACTTTTATTTTTCTCCAATTGAGAAAAGATTGTTTCTTACCATTTTGATAAAGATTAATTTTCAGTTTAAAAAAATATTAAAACTTTTCCTGTTCATTAAATGTTTATTATTCTTCCTCTTCTTTAACACTTGTTCTTTTTGTTTTACTTACTATATTAAATTGAGATTTACTAACTTATTGAAATTGCATTAATAATATAAATGTCATACATATAAAACGTTTCTTGTTAATTAATTGTTCATTACTCATGTCTTCCTCATTTAATTCGTCATTAATTTTATTAATTTACATTAATAATTTTACATTATTTGTTTATTAATTATTCTTCTATGTTTTCATTTACTCTCTGTTACTTTTTCCTAATTTATTGTTTTTTTTAACCTTTTTCTCTCTTTCTTTTATTAATTATTGTTTATTTTAAAAGTATACATTTTCCCCCACTTTTGTTTATTTTATATTCTTGGAGTCTTTTCCTTTCATTTTTATGTACTTTCCTTCTACATCTACGTATTCTGCGACATTCTTTATTTTGATTGTTCTTCCCATTTCGTCCACATTATTCATCTCATCTTCTGGATATTCTTCTTTATCAGTGTCTTCTATATTTTCTTCATCAACTTCAGTTGAATCTTTACTTGCGTCTTCTTTACTTGATTCTTCACTTTCTTTTGTAGAATCCTTTTCTTCACTTTCTTTCTCTTCACTTGCCTGTTCATCAACTTCCCCTTCAGTTTCTTCTTCTTGTTCAATTTCTTCCTCTACACTTGTCTCTTTATCATCCTCACTTCCCTCTTTAGAGTTGTTTTCTTTATCTTCATTTTCATCCTCTTCACTTGTCTCTTTATCATCCTCACTTCCCTCTTTAGAATTGTTTTCCTTTTCCTCATTTTCTTCCTCTCCATTTGTCTCTTTAGAGTTGTTTTCCTTTTCTTCATTTTCTTCCTCTGCATTTGTTTCCTTGTCTACATCCCCTTCAGTTTCTTCAGAGTTGTTTTCCTTTTCTTCATATTCTTCCTCTGCACTTGTTTCTTTATCAATTTCCGGATCGGTTTCCTCCTCACTTTCTTCTTTATAGTCGGGTTCTTTCTCATTTTCATTACTGTCTTCCTGTTCACCTGCTCCTTCCTCGTAATCTTCATCTCCTCCTCCGTCCTCGTGTTCTTCCTCGTAGTCATTCGGTTTGTCTTCCTTCGGCTTAACAATACAATCCTTGGCACATTGAGCGTAATCGGAGAATCGATTCGGATTTCCTCCACAGCCTCCATATATAAACAAAGTGCAGAGATTGGAAAAGGGATCAAAGCCATAAACTTGAAATTGTCCATGACAAGGTCCTGGATCCACCAAGAATATGCATTTCTCTACAAAAGGATTATAATTTACACATGGATTGAGATTAAAATAAATACTTCCGACTCACGTTCCCGCACAAACTTCTTTCTCTCAAAGAGAATCTCAGCCGTATCTCCCAAATAGAGATTTAGGAAAATGCAGAGAAACGCGCACTTCATCGTTCTAAGGTTAATTGTTAACTGATTTGGAGTTCAGCTTAACTTATATTAAGTTGTGGGATCTGAAATGAAAAAACTGCAACTACTTAAAAATTATTTATTGCTTTACATTATGCAAATGGAATTCTTAGGAAAATCTGGCAAATAATTAACAATTTGTCGCTTGAGAAAAGCTATGACTAAACAAACTATAAAATAAAATAACTAAATATCGGAAGTATTTCTTAATATTTCAGTTCTCATTCTCACAGAATGTCGGTCGCATTGATGAACTGAATTGCTCTTTAATCTATAACTTTTGAAATATTGATAATGCATTGAATCAATCAGACAGGCAACTGACAGACAGACAGACAGACAACAACTTGCCAACATCTTTTGCCAGACAAAATGTTGCTAATGATGCACAGTGGTTTCAACTCTACCATAAATCAGAATTCATCAACAGTTTTATTGAATTTTTTGAAAATAATGTTATCTGGTTACTGGAATGGTCCAGCGTAATGTCGATCTTACTATAATTTGACCTCATATCAATTTGGTTCATTTGGTTTAAAAAATATCGATTATTTTGATTTTACTGATTTTTTATAACTTCGAACTGCCATAACTTTATCAAAACTCAATCAATTTCCATGCGGAATGTAAATTTGGGCATAATTTTAGCTCTAAATTCGTTCTGCATTTAAATTTTGTTCATTTTCAAAATTCGAAAATTTTTTAATTTTTTAGATATTTTACAGTGTTACCCCTTATCATTTTTCAAAAAATTTCAAATATTTCGAATTTTCAAAATGAGCAAAATTTAAATGCAGAACGAATTTAGAGCTAAAATCATGCCCAAATTTACATTCCGCATGGAAATTGATTGACTTTTGACAAAGTTAAGGCAGTTTAAAGTTATCAAAGTTGCTCAGTAGCTGCGACGGCCAGAACCGAAATTAACCCTTATAAATGAATCGGTTACTAAACGGCTATTTTGGTTTAAAGAGTTTTGGTTTGTGGGTTTCGGTACAGCGGAAAAAAAATAATGTTCGGTTACGGTTTCAGTTACGGTTAAAAATTTCAATCGGTTAAAGGTTACGGTTTCGGTTAAGGTAATAATCCCTGGTTATAAGGGAATTCAATTCAATTTAATTTATTTCTAAAATATGCAAACAGATCAATAAGAGATGAAAGTAGTATTTATAGTACCTTATTAAAATAGGGTATCTGTTAGTCACCCACTCGCTGTTAGTGTAATTAATTTTTGAAATTAAAATTTTGAGCATGTGGAAATCACTGTACATTTTTATATATTTTATTTACTATAATTTTATTTAAATTTGTTTAGCACTTAATTTGGCTGACTGCTTTTAGTTGTGTATAAATAAATATATTATACATAAGAAAAATAAATTTTAAAAATGAAATCAATAAAAACTTTAAATAATGTGATATTTCAGCTTAATAACTGAAAAATAAAAATGTTAAAAGGGGTAAGGGTATTCAATTAAATTTAATCTAACATTTGATGCAAGAAATCGGGACCTTTCAGAAAAATAAAAACAAATTAATAAAAAAAAGAAAGTAGTATTAATATTACCTTATTAAAATAGGGTATCTGTTAGTCACCCACTCGCTGTTAGTGTAATTAATTTTTGAAATTAAAGTTTCGAGCATTTTGTGCATTTTTATATATTTTATTTATTTTAATTTAATTTTTATAACACTTAATTTTCATTTGGCCGACTGCTTTTAGACGTTAATGAATAAAAATTAAACATAATATAAAAATAAGATTTTAACTTAAAAATGCAATCAATTTAATTTTAGTTAAATAATTAAATATTTAAACTTAATAATTGAAAAATAAAAGGGTTATAAGGGTATTTAAATAAATTTAATTTATTTAAAAAATATGCAAACATATCAATAAGATATGAAAGTAGTATTTATATTACCTTATTAAAATAGGGTAATTGTTAGTCACCCACTCGCTGTTAGTGTAATTAATTTTTGAAATTAAAGTTTTCGAGCATGTGGAAATCAGTGTGCACGTGGAAATCACTGGCAGTTAGCAGTTAGCAGTTAGGAGTTAGGAGTTAGCCCTCATTGTTGGCCCGTCTCGTCATTGTCGCACGACTCACGACGGTGATAAATAATCATCAGTTCGACTGACTGACTAACTGACTGACTAAATGACAGATTGAATGACTGACTGACTGAGTGACTGACTGACTGACTGAGTGAGTGAGTGCTGAGTACGAGTTGCAGTCAAGATGGAAAATTGAATTCTGTTTGCCCTCGTCTCGTCTCGTCTCGTCTTTTCTCGTCTCGTATGTGTTTCTAATTAAGCTTCGGCAATTGCAGTTGGACTCGTAATTGCAACCAGACTAACGGCACTTGTTGCTGCTGCCACTGTTGTTACTTGCTCTTGGCCAAGTCCAAGTCCAAGCCCAAAAAAAAATAAAAAAAACCAAGCCCAGGAATCGTTATTATCGCCCCATCATTGGCATCGTTTTTGGCCAGTTTCAAAGCTGAAAACTTAGATAGCAACAGTTGGCAATGACATTTCAATGCATTTATGATGTTTATCTTGGCCAAATAGGCCATGCAAAGTGCTCTCTCTCTCTCTCTGTCTCTCTCTGTGTCTCTCTCTGTCTTTTAAGGTACTTATTCTGCACCGATTTCGATAAATTGTGCACGTTTTTATTGTTAGGCAGGGCTTTAATTTAATTTTCTTTATCAAAACAACTTCATCATCTCATTGATCTGTATTTTATTTTTTATTTGTATTTTTGGCTCGCTTAATTGGCCCATACAAATACTAGAAAAGATGCCGCATGCCACAGCTGCCTGCCACAAAAAGGGGCAAGTCTTGAATTAAACTCATAATTCATTTTGTGGCACACACAGATTTATTTAGGGCTCACTCGATTAGCATACAATTAGATTACATATGAAATATCCATAAGTATTCACATGCATATAAATATGTATTCATAAATATTTTTTTTTGTTTTTTTTTTTTTGCTTTTTATTTATTTTCTATTATGTAAATGTGTGCCTTAGATTTTGAGGCTTAAGTACGAGTTTAAACATTTATTTTGGCCAAGTCGTTTTCGACGGCAGTTTGTATATTTTTTTTTGGAAAGTTTTTTTTATTTTTTGTATTTTTTTTTTGCTTTAAGCCAAAGTTTACTGCTACACAGTGAGCATGTTGACCGTTAAGTGCCATTAAACAGGCGACGGTTTGGGGCACCAACTGTGGCAGTGGCACTGTGGCAGTGGCATTGTTGTTGTTGTTGTTGTTGTTGTTGTTGCTGCTATTGCAGTTTGCAGTTGCCGCTTTCTAAGAGAAGAAGAAAATGAAGCAGGTGCGCAATTGTCAATTTTCCTGCTACCTTGCCAAAGAAAATATAAAGAGAGAGACACACAACAAAAACAATGAATAACAAGCCAGTAAAATTTCAACCACAAGTTCAACGACAATAATATACTCTTTAATATTGACCATTTATTTTAATTTTATTTTGCATACTACACAACCTTTAAATTATTTAGCTAGTCAAAAATACAAATCTTAGCATAGTTTCAGCATAATTTTAATGAAGATTAAATACTAATATAATTAATCAAATGATTAAATTAATTTTCTGGTAAATAAAATAAGTTCTTAATTTTTATTAAATTATAAAAAATTGTTTATGCATCAGAAAAAATTAATTTCTGATAAATAAATAGATTTTGTATGTTTTATTAATAGTATTATTAAATAAACTTAAATTTTTTTTCCATATTTTCTGTTATAAATTAAAAGTTTTTATTATATAAATTAAATTTTAATTTCACATTATAGTTTTAATATATTATTTTAATAATTTATTTATGAAAAATATGAATATTAAATTATTAAATCAAACACTGTAATATATTTGCTTACAACTGTTTATTTTTTCTATTAGGTAATTAATGAGAATCAAAGTCTTTAATATCTTACAATTTTTTTTTTATTTTTAAGCGAAATAAATTGTTTTGTTATTTTTTGCTTATATTTTATTTGCTAAGCAATGATTTTTTAAATGTATTTATTAAGTATATTAATAGATTCGTTATGTATTTAGCTCAAATAATAATAATTGTAAAGACGAGTATTAATACCATTGAATCAAAGAGCATAATTGCAAAAAATTATTTTATTCTATAAATTAAACGATTGTTTCAATATTTATTAAAAAAAAAAAAAATTTTGTATTAAATGCTTAGCAAGTAAATTATTTTTATATGTAAAATTATAAATTTCAACTGTTTACTTTATTTATTTTTATACCCCAGACCAAATTTATTTTTCGTTACCGTTTTTAATTTAAATTTATTATTAATTTAATTTTATTTAATTGTTAACTTTTATTATAATTGCTATTTAATTTTTCTTTTTATTTTTGTAACACTTAATTTTTCTTAAATAAATAAATAAATAGTGGATCAATCTGCCTTTATTTTAACTGAACTGATTGTTCAACTATTTCATGCTCTACATGTTACCCTAAAATGTTAGGGTATACGCAATCTCTGATTGTTTTCTGCACAGGTTTTTATCAGTCGCATATCGGCTTGACATAGACATAGTAAGTAGCTTTTGTTGCCTGTTGTCAGTTGTTGCTGTTGTTGTTGTTGTTATTGTTGTTGCAGCCGTTGTGACTGTGATTATTATGATTGTCCAGTCAAGCATGGACGATGCCCCTGCCCCATTCCCTGTCCGTTCCCTGCCCCCCTTTAGTTGTTGCAGCCTCTGGCCATAATACGACGAGTATCGCATTATGATTTATGGCCTTTTTCCTAGCCAGATTTAGCGGCGGCGCTTGTTCTACCAACTCTTGTCTATCGATATCTCTCTCTCTCTCTCTCTCTCTTCCCCTCTCTCTGTATATAAATGTATGTATATTTATCTTATATGTTTATTCATGTACTATGCAATAATAACTATAATTTGCCTGATTTATGATTTGGTTTTGTGACATCAATTTGGCGTGCGATCGACCACAAAGATTTTTTTTCTTTCAGCTGTGCAACTCGTATTTGTATCCGAATTTGAATACCAGATTATCTATGGGATACATTGTTGTACAAAGACTTCTGTTTTCCAATCGATTTCTTCAATGTAAGTCATGTTAATATATGTAGCATATATTTATCTATTTACCAGCATATTATAATGCTAATTATAACATAATCAGGGAGTTTCTTTGGCATTTGACATTTCAATATATTTTAATAAATTACTATAAATTTAGTGTACAAAATTTTCAAAAACGTTTCGTTCATTAAAATTAGAAAAAAGTAGCTTTTAATTTTCTGACTGCGGTAGAATTATTTTCTTTACAGATAAAGTACAAAAATTAAATAATAAAATAGAGTTATGTATTTAAGAGTAATAAACGGATGCAAGTAAAAATTATTAAAACAACTTCAGATAAAATAGGAAATAAAACCTAATAAATTTACGACAAAATGTTATTTATTTTGGATAGAAACTTTTTTTCGAAATATTTAAAGCTATTGCTTAACATATTTTTCGATTCAGTTTTTAATTTAAATTTATTATTACTTTAATTTAATTGTTAACTTTTAATATAATTTTTATATTAACTTGATTAACACTAACTGTTCTTAGTCTTGAGTAAATAAATAAATAAATTAATTAAGAGAAACATTTTAAAAGACAAAATAGAATTCAAAAAATTTGTCCACTTTTTTTTCCCATACTTTAAATTCCTATTTTAATTTTTCACTTTGTTGTTTTTATAATTTGTATTTTCTTATTACAAGTTTCTTAATTTTGTGTTCTGAATGTTCCATCATTGGTATTCTTTGAATTAATTTTCAAGATCATAGAATATACGTTACAAATTCCGATCCTTAAATCGATTTTAAGAGATTTATTAGAGCTATTGAAATGTAATTTTAGCGCTGGGAAATAATTAATAAATAATTAAAATTAATAGGCATATAGAAATTTGGATAATATTAAAATCATGAATTCCTTTTATCATTTAAAAAAATAAGTATCTAAATCTGTAATTTTAAACTTGAATTATAGAACGAGTTTTTGTTGCCTAATATAGTGTAATAAAATAATCAAATACCGGCAATATTTGTTAAGCTGATTCCTCTCAACTTGAACGCAGAGAAAAGAGGAGAAATACAAATAGAGAAAATGCCATAAAAATATGAATTGTAATTGCGCTTGTCGCTCGATTTGTGGCATGGGAAATTGCAACGTTGGATCGGACAGAAAATGCTCGTTAACGATATAAATTCCATAGATCATAATTTATAGGATGTCTGACACAGATGACGCAGATCATGGGCATTTGATGGGAGTCGTCGTTGGGCGGGACAAGTGGTTTTTTATTTTTTAAGCTGAGTGGTGCAATTGCCACCGCTGGATGTCACATAAAGTCGGCAAACTAATTTCCGCCTTATGCTAATTAAAAGTGCTAACGGCATGGAAGCCAATGGGCAAATTGCTACACTGAAAAAAATGACCAACTTCTAAAATCAATAACATTCATCTTAAATATTTTGTTCTTAAAATAAAACCATTTTAAGACCAAATTAATAAAACTAAGAATATTAATCTAAAAATTCGCAGTTCTTAATTCAAGAATTAATAATCTTAAATTGTTATGAAAATATAAATATAATATGTCGGATTTAATATGAAGACAATAATGGTAACAAGTCGAGGGATCGAAACCCGCTCTAGTCAAGGAAAAAATGTTTAATCGGAATATTTATAAAAAAATAAATCCAAAAAAAGTATAAATTTAAAAAAAGAATAATTTTAAAGTTTAAAACACCTGCGTTATTTTTTTATTTTTGGTTTGAGAATTTAAGACTGCTTGGTCTTAAATTAAGAACTTATTCTTATTTGAAATGTTCTAAAAATCAAGATATGTTTTCTAACTTTAAGAATTTTATGTTCTCGACGCATTTTTTAGACCAAAATTCTTAGTTCTGAGACCAAAATCTTGATTTTAGAACATTTTTTTATCATTTTTTATGAATTTTTTTAAAGTTTAAAACACCTGCGTTATTTTTTTATTTTTGGTTTGAGAATTTAAGACTGCTTGGTCTTAAATTAAGAACTTATTCTTATTTGAAATGTTCTAAAAATCAAGATATGTTTTCTAACTTTAAGAATTTTATGTTCTCGACGCATTTTTTAGACCAAAATTCTTAGTTCTGAGACCAAAATCTTGATTTTAGAACATTTTTTTTATCAGTGTAGAAATTGGGGAGAGGGAACTGATCGAAGTTGAGGTTCTAGGAAGTGCAGCCGGCGGCACATGCTGCGCCTGGTTTGGGCCATGGCCAAGAAGCCAAGCGTCTCGTTTCGTTATGGTTTAAATGAGCAATTTAACAAGCAGACAGCAACAGTTGCTGCTGCTGTTGCTGCTATGGTTGCTGCTGCTGCATGTGGAGTAAGAGATCAAAGATAGAAATCTCGGCAGACGGTGGCAACACTGGCAAAACGGCGCTGGCGGCTCTCGTCGGTTAGGGTTATTGCTTGTTGTTGTCGTCGACTTAATAGCGGCGCTTGCCACAGCAACTGTTGCTGCCGTTGCTGCTGCTGCTGCTGCACTTGAAATTGAATCTGAAGTAAAATCGTGCACATTCTGAGGCGACACCGAGATGCGGAAACGGCAGCACAACAAGAAGCACAGAAGCCGTTAGTTAAACTGTTGCTGTTGTTGTTGCTGCTGTTGCTGCTGCTGTTGTTGCTGTTGTTGCTGTTGCCGGCGGCCAGCGTCCAAGTGCAGCTGCATCGCAGTTGTTGTTGTTGCCTCGAACCCTGCCCTTGTCGCCTGTCATAAAGGCAGCTTGGTTTCTTTTTTTTTTTTTGAGGCATATTAATTATTTTTTTTCGGGCTTTTGTCGTTGTTGCTGCTGTCGTTGTTGCTGTTGGAGGATGTGTCTTGGTCTTGGGTTTGGTTTTTAGCCCGCAGCTGCTGCATGTGCCATGGTCAAAACGCCCGCTAGCGATATTTTGGCTGAGATTTGAGCGGTTGTTGTTGCTGCTGTTGTTGCTGTTGTTGCTGCCTTTGGCCTGCCGAATCGTGGCCTAGAGTATAGAGCAAAAAGCACACCAGCAATGAAATTTTTCGTACATGTTATTGTCCATGTCTCAGGTCCAGTGTTGTTGCCGTTGCCCTCTCTTGTTGTTGCCGTCGTCTCATTGCTCTGGGCAACTCAGCAACTGGGCAACTGTAGCCACCCATGGCGGGTTCAATCGGGTTTCGTTACAGTTTTACTATGGGCAACATTATTTGAGGGGGAGCAGCAACTGATTGTCTAGTTGTCTTTTAGCGTTTGGCATTTTCAATTTCATGTTTGTGTTGTTGCTGTTGTTGCCATTGTTGTTGCTGGGTTTCTGTGAAGCACGATAAGCATTTCTTTTGAATTCGTTTTGTTGAGGGCGTGTGCGGCAACAACAACAACTGCGACTGAAATAAAAAAGGGTTGGACCACAAAAAAAAAAGAAAACAAAATCACAGTTACATCAAGTTGTTAATTCGTTTCATTTTTGCACCGGCTGCGACTCTGATAGCAACTGTTGCTGTTGCTGTTGTTGTTGTTGCTACCAACAACTTGAGGTCAATTCAAATAGTGCATAAAATCAATTGACAACTTTTGTAACATTAAAAGAAACCGTTGATGACTTCAATATCGAAAGCCAATTATCAATTGTCGCATTATGGATGGACAATCTATTAGCTGGGCGAACACATTCATCACTCACTGTCAGATTACCCTACAGCTCACAGAAAGTTAATGACGAGCTCAGAAAATTTTTGTATTTTTACAAAACTGAAATTTTATTAAGCCAAAATAAGAATAAAAATGGTAAACCAAGAAATTTAAATAAGAAAATTAATTAGAGTACAAATAAAATTAAGTATAATTTATTAATATTTGAATAAAAGTAGTTTCGGATTTTCTGCCTCTAATTTAATTTTATTTTCAAATAATATATATTTTTTAATTCATTGTGTGTAACTTTTTTCAAATTAATTAAATATTGTTTTAAAAAAATTGAAAAACTGATGATTATAATTCCCAATTAATGGTAGACAAGCTTTTATATTTCTGTATTGTAACTTAACAAATATTTTAAAGATTAGCGGAAATACTGCAAAAGAAAAAAAAATATTAAATACAAAATTGAGTAATTTTTAATAATTTTATTGCATCTTTTGGTATTTTAAGTACATGAAATGACTTACAATTCAAATATATTTCAATTAAATTTAATAAAAATGTACTCATTTTTAATAAAATATTTTTCATTTTAGCTTTTCCAATTTATTCAAATTGCGAGTGTATTTATTTATTTATTTATTTTTAAGCAATTACATAAAATTACTTACAATTACAATATAGAATTCATTTAAATTACATTTGATAGGAAATTGACAACTTTTAATAAAATATTGTTCATTTTAGATTTCCCAATTTTTATTTAACAATATTTTTTCAATTTATAATTTCTTAAATACATTTTTTCTAATTTATTTTTCAATTTACTAACTGTAGTTCCCTTTATAAATTTCATTTTATAATAAAATATTTTCCATTTTAGCTTTCCCAATTTTTGTTTCCCAATATTATTTCTATTTATAATTTATCAAATTGTATTTCTAAGTACATTAAATTACTTACAATTCAAATACAGAATTCAATTAAAATAAATTTGATAGGAAATAGACAATTTTGAATAAAATCTTTATAATTTTAGCTTTCCCAATTTGTGTTTGCCAATATTTTTTCAATTTATAGTTTCTTAAATAAATTTTATCTAATTTTTTATTTTTAAATTCCATTTTACTAATTATTTTGAAATTTTTTTTTATTTATAAATTCTCAATTAAAATTTTTTTTATGTTTTAATTTCAATATCAATATCAAAATTACAAATATATTTATTTGGTATTCCATTTGTTTTTCCCCCATCTTTGTTATCTTAAGTATTATTTTTACAAATTCTTATGGGAAATTGTGGATCTCTCTTTCTCAGATATTGGCTACAATGTTGCCACAAATTTCCGCAACTAAAATGATGAGGCAACTAAAAGTGGAAGTCGTCAGACGTCGGCAGATGTGCCATGAAATTTCCACATCAATTTCAATTCCCCCAGTGAAATTGGCAAAGAAAGCGAAGGCGACTGCGAATGCGAATGCGAATGCACCGCGTAACCCACTGTACCACCGCATCAGCGCAATTGCCTGCACCACCCACTGTATTAATTAAGTCGATATGCAAATGACTCGCAACTGCAACGTGCAACTTGCAACGCGCAACTTGCAACTCGTCTAAGTTGGGCGGGGGCGGTTTCAGTTTTGGACTTGGATATGCGATTAATTGCACAAAATTGGCGCGGCATTTTCATGCAAATGCAAATGCAGTGGCAACTCACATGTG